>OY482674.1:9050800-9650800 GCA_960531455.1 Urophora cardui
TACTAGTTCGGAACTATCGAAAATGTAGTGCAGAGAGTGACAATTGACACCGCCTAGGACATCGCCGTGTTAAATTCGCCAGTTGATAACATGCAAGAGATTTAGCTCGTACTAGTAGTGTCGAAAAATACACTAGAAGCGACCTAGTTCGGAACTAGAGATTTTCCTTACAGGACCGGGTCTTTAATCACCTACATACATACATACAAATCTATTTACATCGCCCGCTACTGCGAAAATGACATGCCGTTCATATGCCGTTTTTGGTGACCTTGGAGAACGAGCTAAGAGCTTATTGGCATTAGAATGTCAGTTACATATGTATACACGTATTACAGGGTACCTATTGATGATCCTTGTTGCCTAGAGAACAGCCCATTATATCCAACAGGGTACATATGTATAATTCTTAATCTGGTTAGGTATACGGTATACCGTATACCTATGTATGTATGTATATATTTTTTTTACTCACTTGTCAAATGTCTTCTGGTAATCCTTGATTTGTTTCCTTGAAAACTCATGAAATTCCGTATAAACATTAACCACCTTGAATTGGTGCGGTACTTCAATGCCAGCTTCCTGCGAGTCAATAATTACTTGTCGGCGATTTAAAATGTGTGTTAGTTCGGAAGATGTCTCGCTGCCACCTGTCGACGAGGAGTGACAGCTACCGGGACGCCCCAGTGATGGTCTACTGCTGTTGCCATTGCCGCTAATGGGCACTCCAGTTACCGACGAGGACGCAGATGAAGCATTTGACGAGACAGACATAATTTTATTTCGAAATAAACTTTTCTTCTACACAAAATTCAACTTTTCACTTATTAAATGGGCGCTGTCCTTGCACTACCTCCTCTCCTAAATGTATGTATGCTTGTGTTATTAGTTTGTTGCAATTGCAGGTGTACACAGCGCAAGTGCTTTATTGTTCGTACTTATTTTAGATTTTTTTTACTTCCTGTTCAAATTGCTATACATCAAGGATAAAGGATATGTCGTCAAAAAAACACCCTTAAAAAACACGGCGAATGAAGGCGAAAAAGGATAACGGCGAATACGTACACCGTACACTATCGCACAGATTGCATGGATTTTCAGTACCCACAGTGTATAACAAATTTTTTCTATTTTATATTTAAAAAAAAAAATACACTCCTTTTAATAAATTGTACACAAGTTTTAAAATTTTGAGCTGCACTTGAAAAAATTATGTATTGATTTTTGTTTCAAAATATCGCTATTTAATCCAATGTTTTAATAAATATACGTTATTTCTAACTACAACATAATAAAAACATATAACACTTCCACACTCAACAACAAAACGAATTGGAATGTCAACGCAACCATATCGCAACTGCACTGCACTGGGCTGTGATCCAATAATAATATGGTCATAGTTGTTAAAACAGAATACCGTACCCTGGCCGTTTTCACGAATGTCAAAAGCACATGTTTTGTTTCACTTGAAAGAAACCAGCGAACACAAGAATCAACTAAAACCATAAATCAGGAGCGAATTTACAAGCTATTCTACGAATAACACAGGAACGGATATAAAATCAATTCAAAAGGCGATAATTTGTAGCCATGGGTAATGGCGCAATTTTTTTGGCGCTGATACAATAACTCCAGCGCCATTCGTGGCGCCAACTCACGGTTCTGGCGCAATAACACCTTTAGCGCAATTGTCATGGAATAATCGATAAATAAAATTTTTTCGTTTGTTACTGTTTACCATCCCTGTTTTATTTCTTTTGGCGCAATTCTGCTTACATTTACGAGGGCACAATTAATTTAAATTTTCATAATAATTTGGAAACATTTTCCGTATATTTGTGAAAATATGCTGCAAATTAAGGTCACTTAGGGCCTTTTCACATTACTCGGTACGCCATCGGATCGACATTTTTTGCTCGGTATTTTCAGCTTACCGAAACGATTCCGCGTTGCTGTGTTTTTCACACTTGTGGGAATACTTTCGGTGTGTAATCGGCAGAAAATAGGAAAACAAACATCGAAATTTGCAAAACAAAATTTTTAACTTCAACAAATCACTCAATAATAACAATAATGTCTTCTAGCGAAGACGAAGACATTATAACTTGCTACATTTATAGCCGAAACGAGTTTTTTACTGACTTTGTTCTTCTTCTTTTATCACGCCGCAAAAATGTATGCAGTAATTCCTCAAATTTTACTGACCGGTCTTACCGCGTTGCGGTATACCGAAATTAATCCGCTCCGATTTCATGTATGCAACACTAATGTGAAAGTGCCAATTGAAATACATGTGGTCGGTAAGGTTTCGGTATACTTTCGGTAAAAACCAAAAATGTCGATCCGATACCGCACCGAGTAATGTGAAAGCGCTCTTAGATCACTATCAAGCATACCTAATTGTGACGGTGTCATACGTATACATATACTATGGTGCTGTTATTGGCGTTGTGGTTGCGCCATTTTACACTAGCGCTATATTGGTGCTGGTGTTATCGCACGAAATTGAGTCGGTGTTATATTGCAAAATTGAGTTGGCGCAATATTGAGTTGGCGCTATATTGAGTTGGCGCATTTCCCAAATCGGACTTAGCGCAATAACGCCAGGGTTGGTGTTAGCGCAATGCGCCGCGCAGCGCAGTGTTACCCATGCCTAATAATTTGACAATCTATAAAACAGAAAAAAGAGGAGCGATTTTCTATTGCTCTCGCCATTCTTATCGCCAAATCTGCCTTTCGAGTCTCGATATCTACACAGTGTTGCCGTATTTTTGGTGGGGTTAAGTATACAACCATGCTGCCAGCTTCAGCTCAGCGATGTTAACCCTTGAGTGTTCCGTAGATTGTTTCAAGGTAAATATCGTCGGTAATACCAAGGTTGATACATAAGGTTGTCTTGGTAGAAACAGCCGACTATTTTTTTCATTACCTAGTGTCAAACTTTATATGTTTGTTGCTTTTCTTGTATGCATATGTTGCTTGGCCAATGGAAAATGGACGTTTGACAATTGAGATAGCAAAATCGGCAAAAACAAAATGTATTGCAGGGTTGCTTTTCCACACTGCGGTAACCTTATGGATCAATCTTGGGGGATACTGCAATACGTTCCATTTCACTTCTTCTTGAACAAACGTAAATAACGCCAATGACATAGATTTTGATTTTTTATATACTACTAGCAAATACCCGTCCCGCTTCGCAGCAACGAAAAAAGCTTTTGTGTTATAATGGGTCTTTCCCTTTCCCTTTATCTTTACCTTTACATTCACCTTTACCTTTATTTTACCGGGACCATCCATCACCATCAGGGCCCACTACCATCTCTGGGAAACCGACTTTAAAAATAACAACGAAAATATCTGTATGTTGAAGCCCGGCTCAACACCTTTCATTTGCTACCAATATCGCTCGGAAATATTCAGGGGTCATCCGGGTCCACGTTTTGATCCTTATCTCGGGACCCGGCCTAGGCATCGCAATGAAAATAACTCTATGTTGAAGGCCTGCTCAGCACCTTTCATTTGATACCAATATTGCTCAAAGACATGCTGGGTCACTCTGGGTCCACATTTGGGCCTATATTCCGGGAAGTTCCCACTCTACTGTGAAAATTTCATAAAAATCGGTTGATTACTTTGGGAGACCATAAATAACACACACACACATTCATTTTTATATAATAGATAAGAATGTAAAAATGATCGCTAAAAGTAAAAATATATAAATTTTTTTCTTCCTCCTAAAAAATGTTGTCACGGCGAGATAGCAAGGTTTGCAGTATCACCTACGATGTATTTATGAACATTAAAGGTCGTTAGTTATCTCGGCGCCAATGTATTATATTATTATACATAATATATTTCCTCTTTGAATATATTTTTTTGTAAATTACATTGGCGATCAAACCAATCCATCGAATCTACAGGACCACTGATTTTTCAAACATTTGACCGCTTCAAACCTAATGGATATATCAGCGAAGGCACATCAAAAGCATTAATATACATTTAAAATTACTAATGTATTGCATTTATAAATACGTATTACTTTTTATAAAGTAACTCGATTATATACTATTTTATATCTAAACACACACTCTTTGTTAGGAGAAATCTACGTTAAGACTACTCTTACTGCCGGCGCTTGATGGCTCCTCTTGTTCCAAATTTTGATACATCACTATACCGCGATGATTAAATGTATAAAATGAAGGGAAATTGCCAAGAGTATCCCAGGATTTCCCTTGCATGTCAACAGTAGCACGAATTTCCTTAAAATTGCCAACAATCTGAATTAAATTGTATAGAACTATCAGCAAACTGACAACGGTCTGAACGACAATCTAAAGAAAATGAGATTTTAGGAAATAAGATACATAAGTGGATATGCTTAATTTTACTCACATCCATAGGCAGGTGTGTCCAATCCTGTTCAGTTAAACGCAAATAAGTCCTATCTACAATTAGGAACGTTACATTAATTTTTAATTGATTTACATATGTACGTATGTATTGTTGTGGGAATACTTACGATGAGCAGCTGAAAAGGCCGCATGTAGTAAACTCAGAAGTCCTGTTATTAGCATCAAGCGATTCAGAATTTCACTACCCATAGTTTGTGGTTTATTTTCGAAGCTTACCAATTTAACTTTAATTAATTATTTTGAATAGAAAGATTGCAAAATCACTACCCAAAAGAAAAAGCACTGAATAAAAATTAATTAATAAACAGCTGTTCATCAGTCAGCGACGGCAGAGCAATTATTATTAATCGATAATTATTACAGTGGCTTCTATTAATACAGTGGCCTACAAACATTTCTTACTGCAAACCATTGTGAATTACAAAAAGTATACCCATCACACATTTGTCTCAAGGCTCAAGATGAGAAGCATTTGAGAACTGAACATACAGCGTTGCCGTTTTGCTTAAAATTAAGCAAAATTGATAAATTTTTTCATTCCTGTTAAAATGTTAAATTTTTTCTAGTTTTGTTAAACTTTTTCATTCAGGATGAAAATGTATTTGCTTCAAAATATTGAAGCTCATTAAGTTTCCTAAGCCGATCAATATCAAAAGCACTGTCTAATTGCATACCCAAGTTATCGATAAATTCCTGTTGACACAGAGCGACATACATAGGTGAGGGGACACTCAATGCTTTCCCACAGACAAGCTTTTCTCCTGCGCTCCCGTTTTGTTCACGAGCTCTTTTTGTTCCCTAAAATCACAAGTTTATTTTGATTTATATGAAGTATGTAGTTTTATCTCAAAATTTAACTCACTTTTAGCTTCTCCATATTTTAAATATACGATTAAAATAAAATTTCGAAGAGATAGATACGCTTACTTTTTTGCTTTTTGAATTTAAAAGTTGGCACACGGCGAACTTTTAAAACACTCGAAATTTCTAAAATTACAGACCGATTCTTATTATTTTTTATGGGTAAGCCTGTTCCGGTTCATTTTACTCGAAAAACGTCCTAAATTTAATACAGATTTTAACTAAAACCGATTTTAGTGACGACTATGACAACTGTACATAGTTTTTGAAACTATTTAATTACGTTGTTTCTTCGTACCTGAGTAGAAATTTTGTATTCCTTATTTTGTTTTATTATAACTAAAACAAAAAATATCGCACCTTTAATCATAGGTGACATTAGTCAAAATTAAAAAAAATTTCAGCAGAGCCAAAAAACTGTTTTCCTTACAATCACTTTTATAGCAAAAGACCACATAATAATGGTTATTTCTCAGTCAAAAGAGACACTGATTGAAATAATTTTTTTTGGCAATCGCTAGAGATATTTTGCTGTGTATCAGTTAATGACAAACCCCGATTTAAATAATTTTGAGTTGTGTCACTTTATGATTTAGGGTGCGATATATATTCCTCATTTGGAATAAAATTAGTGCTTAATTTTTTCGAGAAATGTTAAACTTTTTGTTTGATTTTGTTAAAAATAAAATTTCTGCCGTGGCAACACTGTGAACATATCGCACCCTAAAACATAAAGGGGCACAACTCAAAATTCAAAAATTCTCAGGAGAGCCAAAAAACTTTTTTTCATTACAAGCAATCGTATGGCAAAGGGCCCGGTATAATGGTAATTTTTCGGTCAAAAGAGACAGTTATTCAAAAGTTTTTTTTGGCAATCTCCAGAAATATGTTCCATATACCCGTTTATGAAAAAAACTCGATTTCGAAAAATTTTGAGTTGTGCCCAGACATTGAAAATAATTGTTAACAATTTCAAAAGTTTTGAAAATAACAAAAAATCTTAGACAAAAACTCTAACAATCTTTTAAAAACAAAAATCCAAAGACAAAAAAAAATAATTATTTT
Source organism: Urophora cardui (assembly GCA_960531455.1). Classification (NCBI taxonomy): domain Eukaryota; kingdom Metazoa; phylum Arthropoda; class Insecta; order Diptera; family Tephritidae; genus Urophora; species Urophora cardui. The sequence continues at coordinate 9,057,154 of OY482674.1, forward strand.
TGTCTGAGAGAAAACCTTATTTCTTGATTTTTCTGTTATTCACTGATATTTATTTTCAACAGAAAAAATTTGAGCAGGAAATAAAAAAATATATACATATCTACATACATTCAATGAAAATTTTTCAAATAAGTGTTTTTTATATTTCTCAATATGTGAGATTTATTTTGAAAAATTAAATATTTTTGTTACCGAAAGAGCAAAAAATCTGAATTTCAATTTTTTTGTTGAGACCGAAATTTTTATTTCTGTTTTTTTTGTTTTTTGTCTGTGAAAAACAAAAAATATTTTAAATGTTAACAGTTAAATTCAATCTCTGGTTGTGCCCCTTTATGATTTAGGGTGCGATATTATTATTCCATAAATATTAATTCTCAAATGCTTTCTCAAATAAACGTTGATATCATTCTCAACAATAAAGGCTAATTTTTTATTATGTGGATTTGAGCTGATTTCCTAAATGAGAATATCATTAGGCACAACGAAATGGAATGAAATTCCTCAACATTTCTCAACATATACTAAAGTTGATAACTAAAGTCGGAGAAGCATGTAACCAAAAAACGTATATTGTATATTGTAAAATAAAATATGCGTTCTTTGAAACCATCATCGCAGATATTAGAATGTAGGGAATGGCCGTATTAATAAAATCAAGCAAATGCTTTTTATTTGTTTATTTATGCCTTATGTATGAAGATTCCTAACGAATCACAAGTTAATGGTTAGTATGCACCTATGTAGTTAACTTTCTACACTTTTACAAGTGCCGCTAGTTCACATCATTAATAATTCGACATGCATTGAATATGTTTAGTATATGCATAATACATCAGGGACCACAACGATTATAAATTTAAATGAAAATTCAAATGTTTGCAATCAAAATTTGCGATCATAATATTTATTATAAAATATGGCCAATTAATAATGTTTGGCGATCAATATTTCTTTGTATACATACATATATACACACATATGTACATACTTCGGTTGGATTTTGAAATGTAATTTCTTTATACATACTTTTTTTCTAAAACACAAAATTAAAATTATTTTCGGTCAATGTACACAAAACGCATATACATCACACATGAGCATACATAGGTAGGTCGTCACCATACCATTACAACAGGTTTAATTAAGTCAATTACATGCAGCAATATAGGTACATATGTGAGTATATTCCATACATATGTATTTGAATATGATATATGTACTTTCGCCTTTTAGGTACCTATTAAGTTGTTTTCAAATGCTGATTTCTTTAGTAGAAAGCTTATTTTTCTGCAGTCGCTTTTAACATTTGTTGCTCAATCCTTTTAATCATACGCCGTGACATCAGTTAACTTGATCGATAGTATATATAAGCATGCAAATACAAAAAATGAAGGTATTCGCTTTTATAATTTTTATCAGCGTTTTAGTGGTCTTTCCAATAGAAATTGGTGCACAAGAAAACGGTAATTATTTTTGATATTAATAATAATTGTGAGGTTCTAATTCATTTTTTTTGCGCATTTTGTACACTGTGTACAATCATTCACAATGATTTCGTATTTCCTATTTCATACCTATTTGAATTTAACGATTTTGTTTTAGAATACGCTAAACTTTGTGCGGAGTGCGGTGAATCAACATTTCCTAAATGTGAAATCAGTAACTATACCAGGCTGGAAAATAAAATTGATTGCGCTGAAAGTGGTTGCACAATTGCTAAGGGTGAGTGAGCAGATATTTTACTTATGACCTTGAATAATTTGCTATTATACATATTAACACAAAAGCCACTCAAGCTGAAATGGACTACATGTGTATAGTAGACCTCAATAGCCCAGAATCGACAACAGCCGTGCTGCCGGTACCATTGGCCTTACAAATGGTTACAACCACTGAAAGCTCAATGGAAATCATCGGGGTCGTTAAAGCAGAAGAAAGTCAGCCTGGTGTTAAGAAGGTTGACGATAACAATGCAAAGCAGAGTCAACATGAAGAAGCGATAATTGAAAAACCAAATGTGGACAACGAGAAAACCTTCCCAGAGAGAGTAGATTACACAAATCCAATTGAAACAGAATATGCTTCGCAACAACCAGAGGACGAAACCAACAATACTACAGAATATAATACAAACGAAAAAGCAACTGTGTCGGCAATAGCGGAGAATGTCACAGCCGGTGAAGAGGAGGTAAATCAGGAAGTTGAAACCGAGACGCCTAATCAAAACAACGAGAATAATGTTGAGCAGGGTTATGAAAACATAACAACTATTACGATCGATAGAAAGGAGACAGACTCGTTAGCGCCGAATGTGGATGTGGCAACTAAAAGCTTAAACTCACCAGATTATCCCGCTGATGCGCCAAATATTTATGACAACAAAGATGAGTTAGGAATTGAGAGAACAACTGAAGTGCTTATTGCAAATGATCTGCAGCATACCAGTGATCGTGCAGTGAACCTAGAAGCCGATGTTATTGCTGCACCAACTGTCAACGGCACAGAAGCAGTAATGGTCGACGATACGATGCCTAAAATAACCGGCGATTTATTAACATGTTACGCTTGCACGAGCACCACCTATGCGGGCTGCAAGGAGGAGCCGGGAAAGCCAGTAAATTGCCAGAAAAAAGATAATAAACCAAATGGCTGTTATACGCTTTATAAAGGTAAGTTAACACGCTTGTATTTGGGGTATCTATTGCGTTCAATTGGTAGTAGATATTGCCAAGTTTCTTGTTATGCAGTTAATTTTTTTATTTGGTATTTTTCGTTTCACAGCTGACACCAAAACCACAACACGTGGCTGCATATCGGAACTTACCGACGAGGGTTTCAATTATTGTCAGTCTCGCGCTAAAGAGTGTATTGTTTGTTATGAGAAGAATTGCAATAATAACATCATTTCATCGGCTGGCAGTAGTAATACTTTAGGGCTAAATCTCTGGCTGGCAATTGCAAGTCTTTTATATTTATATTTTTGAACTGTGAGAAAAATGCTTTAAAATAAGATTTTATTGTGCTAAAGTTTAGAAAATAAAATATAGATAATGATTTAGTAATTAAAGGTTTAATTACTTAGAAGTGGGTCTTCGTCTTGAAGTAAGTTTAGGCAATATTAGCCAAATTCGCTTGGGTTTGAGTGGCAAAAAAAAACAACAACTGGTCTAAAAACAAATGAGCATTATAGTATCGATAGACGTCACCTACTATAGATACTGTTTGGATTAAGTCTTGGATAGTGTCGATAGATGTAGAATCCAGTATAAGCGATCAGCAAAGTGCCCAAAGAAACAATCCTTATATCATTTTGTTTTATATTCTTTCACTTTTTATACACAGAAAAGCAGTTAACTTCGCTTTAGACATTTGTAAGCGTGAAAGGACATCAAATGGTAATAGTACCGTTTATAAACAAAAGACACAGTACAAAATAAATGGTTACACTTTCCAATCATTTTAATAATTTTCAGTTTGAATTGACCACTTAATAATACGAGTAACAGTAAGCGGACATGTCTACGTAAATTCTATTTTTATATATGACGCCAAACAGCGAAGACAGCGACAGCCAACAACAAACCGTTTGAGAAAAGTAGGCTCGCTGCACCATTCGCCAGCTCACGAGTATTGCAATTTGTGCCGTCGCAGATGTAACAGTTATTGTTATTGCTATTACTGCAAGTGAATTGATCTCTGGGTTCCAAGTCAATAAAACAACCACGAATAACTACACCGTTATCTGTAAAAGAAAATTACATAATAAATAACATTCTATGTGTACATTAAGTTGGTCTCCAAATGTATGGAGAACAATTTTTTGAAATATTTTCCTCAACTTCGCCCCCTAGGTCGATGCTAATATGCCCATGACTGATGTATGTAGGTGCATAAAATAAACAAAAGGTACTCACTCCAAACGCCAGCAAAACATTTTGCATATGCATCTGAAGCCACCACATTTCTACACTTCTCCCCACTTATAGCTTTGGCATCTCTTAGGCAACCGTTATAATTATCACTGCGACAGCGTATGCATGTGAAATTCTTAGCATCGAAACGATTGCAACCATTCGAATCTGTGCAAGTGCTGCAATTTTTGCCCTCCGCACAAGCCGCTTGCCCGGCCACGTCTAAATCATAAAAACAGCCACGGCTTACCACATCATTTTCATCGGTACGCGTATAGCACTTCGGCTCCGCAGTGTATAATATTTTCTGCTCACAATTCTTAGCATCGCTCACCATTTGGCCCCAGACACATTGGGCATTATCCTTGCTCGTACAACTGAGGCATTTCATCGACTGATCCATTTTGTAAGCCCAATCATTGCAATTGCCTGCATCGCACGTTTTGCATTTGTCATCGTGTTCGTCGGCATTTGCACCGCATTTGTTCGCCGTCGTGGCATCCGATGTGCAGCCGCGCGTCACATGCTGCTCATCGCTGCCATACATATAGCATTTGTCGCCCTCCACATGTAAAAGACATGGTACTGCTTCCGTGATACTGGTTTGCGCATTCGCACAGCTTGCATCTGTTTCTTTGCATTGATAACAGCGAAGACGATCCACCGGAAATATTCCCACATTGCACACACCACCTTCACACATTTTACATTTCTTTTCATCGGCACTACATTTTTTTTCAATATCTGTCGTTGCACAGCCCCTCTCCGTTTTACTCGCCAAAACGTTAATCATACATTTGGTATTGGAATTGGCGCAAATCTCATTTGCAACGTTGGATGCATCGGTTTGGGCGCAATTCGGATCAGTTGTTGAATCGCAAGCTTTGCAAATGTTGTTATTATTGCAGTTTTCCGATGAACAAGTGACACATTTTTGGTTTTGTGCTTTGCATTCGGCGTCGCTTTCTAATAAACAACCCCGGGAAACGCTGCCATCATCTGTGGGGAGTAGACAAAAATTTAGTTTATTTTGCAACGTTAGCTTTGTTGTAATTCAAATACTTAAATACACTCAGGGAAAAAATATTATAAAAATAACGAACACGAACACACACAAATAGGCAGAAACGTATTTAAAAGTGGTTTAAAAAGTTGGTGATAAAAATAATTTTTTTTTTTTTATTTAAAATGGTGTTTTTCTCTGAGTGTAGTTTTTGTTTTACCCTATAAAGCGAGACGGCCTAATGTACATATATATGTAAGTGGCTCTGATTTTTATTAAGGTCAGGTTAGCTAATAGCATTGACAGACGGCAGCGATAATACCGATTACCACAACACTTAATTCGATTAAAATTTTACCCTGACAGACGGCAAGTATTGCGGATTAAAAAAACAGCTGAAGGAAGGTAGGGACAGCGGCGAATTCAAAAACTTCTTATTTTATTTCCAAAGGTAGGGTAATGTCAAAATCAAAACGAAATCGCATCATGGTCAATAGGAATGGGCGAGTCCCAAACGAATTCAGATTTCAACCAAGGCGAAATATCATTTTGACATTACACTCTACCAATTAGAATAACAAATTACATTCGAAATTTCTGAATTCACTTATGCGCCTACCTTCCTAGATCTGCCTTGGGTTCTTCTTTTTCTTCCCTTTCGTTCACAATAGACATTTTTCACCAGGGATGTCATTAAAAAATGCTCTAATCCGCTAAAATTTTGAGGACTAACTCAAGAGATATTCCGGATTAATAATAATAATATAATACAATGGCGCTATTATAACTCTGACGAGTTTTATGGCCGAGCTTCTCTCCCAATTCGAGGTGTGCTCCTTTTTGTTTTTCCTACTAATTGGGTGGACCTACAGTTTTATGCCGGCTCCGAACGGCGAATGCATTATTTGTGAGAAGCTTTTTCATGGCAGAAATACTCTCGGAGGGTATGCCGCCCACTGCCGAGAGGTGACCGCTGCTCTTAAAAAACCCAATAATTGGATTTTTACTAATTAGAAAAATTTTTTTGGCTCGGACCGTGGTTTGAACCCGAGACCTCTGGCATAGCAGGCGAGCACTCTACCCACTGCACCACAGCGGCCAGATATTCCGGATTACCTCCAGTTAATTCTCAAGTTAAGTCCGAATTAGCTAGATATTCCGGATTATCGCTGCCGTCTGTCAATGCTATTAGCTTGACCGGTTACAGTAATCCTTCGCATAGACCACATATGATCCTTAGTGTTACCAACACCGTATTGGAGACGTTATACTAAACTTGGTATGCAAAACTTCGCAAGTTTTAGTATTTTGTGTATTTTCCGAAGAGTATTTTGTGTATTTATGAAGAGTGTCTGTTGACCACTAGATTCCACAACAGGGAATCCCCTTGTAGGGTGCCCCTATGTGCCCTCCTTGACATAGTCGAAAATTCCCACCCACCCGTCACCGTCCGACAACTCCAAAGGTCCTCGATCCAGCGCCGATTGATTGGGGGTATTCCAATCAATTCGACCTCTTCCAACAGCACCACAGCAGAGACGTTGCTAAAGGCACCCGAAATATAAAGAAAGACACCTATCGCACTCCATGTAGTGAAGGGGCTTTTCGATATGTTGTTGTTGTTATGATTCTTTATCATGTTATCCTTTATCGCGACGTTTTATGCCTTCCGTCCCGCACCTCCCCCTGGTTCGCGCTGGAAAACAGCCTTGCTAGCCCTCCGCGGTCTCCCTCCCGCAGTCTGCCCCAGCGAAAGCACCAGAAACAGGCTTCGGGAACGAAGGACGGAGGTCCATTGCCTAGTCAGCAACCTTTGGAGCTTTCAGACGGACGAGGATTTTTGCCGCCCTGATTTTTTATTAAATTTTCATACAATTCTATCCGTATCCGTAACCTCTCCGGATGACATTTTCAATATATGAATGTTACTACCACTCTATGTGTATAGGTATGTGGCGCCCCTAATATGTACATACATATGTAAGTACATACATATATGTGTACACCAAAGTGTCGATAAATATTTAATATGAAATTATTAAAGGCCATTTACTTATTAACTGTACATACTAGGTACATACATATATTACTCATACCTAATGTCAATTTGTTGGCACAGAAAAGCTCATATTTAAGTGCGCCTGCACCCCGGCCGACCGCCCCGTTAACCACTTATGTATGTATGTACATTGTGCCAAGGAATATCAAATGAATTGTTATAACTTATAATTTTATTACAATAAGGCTGTTCTCTGAGTGAGATTTTGGTGTTGGAAATTTCCCCCGATATGATGTTAGTGTGGGAAATTTGCCGAGCACAAAGTCGTATAAAAAGTGCAAAGAATATGACTCACATGCTATTTACCAATAAAATAAGTTCGTAATTTATTTTCTTTGAGGTGTGCTCTCTGAGAGTGGGGAATTTCCCAAGATATCATGATATTTCGCGAACAAATATTAGACTGAGAGAATCACCTTAATGTGTAAATACATACATTTACATACATACATATATTTACCATGAATTTTTGTGTAGCAGGCACTTGTTTCCGCGGGGCATGAAACCCCATTGCCTGCAATATTTTTTAAGCAATCATCCGTTTTCTCACATTGAATGCACGTTAAAGCTTTTAGAGGAGAAAAAAAACCAAATACAATATTAAATGCACATATTTTTCACCACTCTAGTCCTTAGTTACCATCACTTGTTAATATACACTGCAATGTTATTAAACTAACGAACAAAAGTTTGAAATCGTTCCGCAACATGCTGAATGTCCTCTTTTTTTGTATAGTGTATGTATGTACTAATTTTCCGTCCGCTGTATTAGGTTATCTGTTTAACTTTGCACTGGGTTGTTTTTTTTATTTTTATCCGGTCAGCTCCCGTTTCCATGCAGCGCTGTTCAACTTCTGGCGTGCTCCGTGTTTTTAAAAACGCTTTCAACGTCGATCCAAGCAAAAAGCACAATCTTATCACACCTGTTTTTTGTTATCATATCGATGTAAGCGGTAGACGATTGAAAAGAATTGATAAAAGTAGTTTATTGTAAATTTTATATTTTTGTCATTTATATACATATGTGCATATATATATATATATATATAGCTTGTATCATTTTTGTTTGCCACCAGTGTGCACATACAAATAGATAATAGATTAGAATAAGGAGTGTTGATGGGTGCAGAAAAATAATATTGTCATAATGCCAACAAATATGGTCATAATGGTATTTTGATCGTTTTTTCCTTAAAATCACTGCAGTTATACTAATCGCTTATATAAATATTCTATGCATATAGCCATATACATACATACATATACGTATAAAGCCTAAATAAACATCTTTAAGAAAATGATGAAGAAAAGTATGTGCATGGAAAATCTTCCTGTTAGAGAAGTGTTACATAGGTCCATTTGGCATGCCGCACATCCATCATCATCCGCATTATTCTCGAGCGTCTGCAGTTCTTTGCGTACCGCCTGACATGCGCTTTCACCACAAGGAATAGCAACACAGCCAAGCTTCAGTGTATCCGCATTATTAACTAAACCATAAACGGAATAGGAATACAATTTAAAAAATGGATTTCCATACTTACATATGTACATGGGCAATATTATTAAAACAAAAAAAAAATTACCATGAAAGTGTATGCTATAACACGCAAAACCTTTCACATCTGACGTGTCATAACGCGCCGCTAAGCGATAATTCTCCAGAAATGTACCCGCAGCATCGTTTCTGCCATCAAGACAATTAATGACACTTTTATTTTGGCAATTCTCTCCTTCACATGAGTAGCATTGTAGTGTGTCCACTAAAATAAAATATATCAAATCTCAAGATCTATATAAATGATATACATATTATGTACCGTATAATTTTAGGCAGATGCCTCAAACTAACCTTCAGGAGGGGTTGTGCCATATGTTGGTCCTGCAGAGCTACTATTGTTATCAATTTCAGGTGTTGTATCGCTACTAGGAGGCGTAGTGTCAAATGTTGCTGAGGTCACATGGCTGGTACTTTCATCACTTGTTGCCCCACTACTTGGATCTGTAGTGTCAAATGTTGTTGAGGTCACATGGCTGGTAGTTTTATCACTTGTTGTCTCGCTACTAGAATGTGTAGTGTCAAATGTTGCTGAGGTCTCTTGGGTGGTAGTTTCATCACTTGTTGTCTCGCTACTTGGATCTGTAGTGTCAAATGTTGCTGAGGTCACATGGCTGGTAGTTTCATCACTTGTTGTATCGCTACTTGGATCTGTAGTGTCAAATGTTGCTGAGGTCACATGGCTGGTAGTTTCATCACTTGTTGTCTCGCTACTTGGATCTGTAGTGTCAAATGTTGCTGAGGTCACATGGCTGGTAGTTTCATCACTTGTTGTATCGCTACTTGGATCTGTAGTGTCAAATGTTGCTGAGGTCACATGGCTGGTAGTTTTATCACTTGTTGTCTCGCTACTTGGATCTGTAGTGTCAAATGTTGCTGAGGTCACATGGCTGGTAGTTTCATCACTTGTTGTATCGCTACTTGGATCTGTAGTGTCAAATGTTGCTGAGGTCACATGGCTGGTAGTTTCATCACTTGTTGTATCGCTACTTGGATCTGTAGTGTCAAATGTTGCTGAGGTCACATGGCTGGTAGTTTCATCACTTGCTGTATCGCTACTTGGATCTGTAGTGTCAAATGTTGCTGAGGTCACATGGCTGGTAGTTTCATCACTTGTTGTCTCGCTACTTGGATCTGTAGTGTCAAATGTTGCTGAGGTCACATGGCTGGTAGTTTCATCACTTGATGTCTCGCTACTTGGATCTGTAGTGTCAAATGTTGCTGAGGTCACATGGCTGGTAGTTTCATCACTTGTTGTCTCGCTACTTGGATCTGTAGTGTCAAATGTTGCTGAGGTCACATGGCTGGTAGTTTTATCACTTGCTGTATCGCTACTTGGATCTGTAGTGTCAAATGTTGCTGAGGTCACATGGCTGGTAGTTTTATCACTTGTTGTCTCGCTACTTGGATCTGTAGTGTCAAATGTTGCTGAGGTCACATGGCTGGTAGTTTCATCACTTGTTGTATCGCTACTTGGATCTGTAGTGTCAAATGTTGCTGAGGTCACATGGCTGGTAGTTTCATCACTTGCTGTATCGCTACTTGGATCTGTAGTGTCAAATGTTGCTGAGGTCACATGGCTGGTAGTTTCATCACTTGTTGTCTCGCTACTTGGATCTGTAGTGTCAAATGTTGCTGAGGTCACATGGCTGGTAGTTTCATCACTTGTTGTATCGCTACTTGGATCTGTAGTGTCAAATGTTGCTGAGGTCACATGGCTGGTAGTTTTATCACTTGTTGTCTCGCTACTTGGATCTGTAGTGTCAAATGTTGCTGAGGTCACATGGCTGGTAGTTTCATCACTTGTTGTATCGCTACTTGGATCTGTAGTGTCAAATGTTGCTGAGGTCACATGGCTGGTAGTTTTATCACTTGTTGTCTCGCTACTAGAATGTGTAGTGTCAAATGTTGCTGAGGTCTCTTGGCTGGTAGTTTCATCACTTGTTGTCTCGCTACTTGGATCTGTAGTGTCAAATGTTGCTGAGGTCACATGGCTGGTAGTTTCATCACTTGTTGTATCGCTACTTGGATCTGTAGTGTTAAATGTTGCTGAGGTCACATGGCTGGTAGTTTCATCACTTGTTGTCTCGCTACTTGGATCTGTAGTGTCAAATGTTGCTGAGGTCTCTTGGCTAGTAGTTTCATCACTTGCTGCCTCGCTACTAGAATGTGTAGTGTAAAATGTTGCTGAGGTCACATGGCTGGTAGTTTCATCACTTGTTGTCCCGCTACTAGAATGTGTAGTGTCAAAAGTTGTTGAGGTCACATGGCTGGTAGTTTCATCACTTGTTGCCCCACTACTTGGATCTGTAGTGTCAAATGTTGCTGAGGTCACATGGCTGTTACTTGCATCACTTGTTGTCTCGCTACCAGGGTCTGTAGTAACAATGGATTCAGTGGCGGTTGAAAAGGTAGCTATGTCTGCCGATTGCTCAGTAGAGGTCGTGGTATTTGCATTGTTGATGAACACTTTTAATTTTCCTGTAAAAATTGCACTATCGTTATTTGAGCAAATCTGTCTATTTTAGGAAATACATATGTACGTATTCAACTAACTGTCATATAAAATAATTTAGTAGATAAAAATTTGTTCACTAATGTATATGTATTTACTAAGTTTTTTCACATTATCTTCACCTGCATTGGTGTTTGGTGCTAAAAGCAATAAGAGTATTAGAGTTTTCATGTTGAATGTTCTTGACTACTGTTTCAGCTTTTGTTTAAATGATTAAGTTTATTGTCTAAAACACTTCAGAAATCCGCTGCCGTTCGATCTGTGACATCCAATGCGCTTAAATTCGCTACAAACACTGTCAAGTAAGTTAAAGATTAACATGGCTTTTTATCAGAGATCTGATATGAAGTGGACACTTTAAAAAGGGGCCCTTAACCAAATGCCACAGTGGGAAAAGTTGGCAGTTGTAGTAATACTTAGTTTGGCTGAAATGGTATAATCAAAATAAATTTTGGCTACACTGTCACAGCTTTTTGAATGAAATTGTCTTTACTGAAATTTATTTTTACTAATTAAGAGCTTTTGCGGTGTAAGAGTTTTTCAACTAGTGAATGTATAAAATTTTTTGTTTTTTTTTTGCTTCGATAAGAGAATGTGAAGATTTCCTCGATTACATTTATTTTGTAAAATAAATGTTGTTATAAATTTAATTTGATTGAAAGTGTAAAATCTATTTATAAGTAATAATAACAAAATTCGAATCAAGTTCTATAAAATTACCTGCTTGCCCCACTGTGCCACCGGCGCCCTTATCAGTTCTGACGTCATCAATGCAAGTGCGTGCAAACGAGCGAAAATCGGAAAATTCGCGAACGCTTACTTACTTACATATTTTATTGTACATATATGTGCACATTAGAGCTGTCCTTATTTTGAGATATAGGCTTTTTAAAGAGTGTTCGTCTGCTTATTGTTCCTATCGGTCTACAAAAATGTAATGTATGAAATTTCGTGGCGACATAAATCTTACAAATTATTGATTAAATAGCACTTATAGCACTTCCTCTGTGTAGTTATTTTTCGGCTGTGTTTGCGAATAGAATGGAGAAAAAGTAAAAAAAAGTGACAAATATTGCATGTGAAAGAATACAAAAACTTTAGAAAATTTCCGGTTCCATTAAATCTTCTCTGATCGCCAACAAATTTCACACTTTGGTTTTTAGATCAAAACAATTAGTAACCAGGCCGACACTGCACAGAACAAGGGTTTAATTTTTTGTCGGAATAAATAAGAACACCTCTAGTGTACATATATTTGTATGTATACGTATGAGTGATTATTCCATGGCTTAGGGAGTTTTCCCTATTCGTGATTCAAATTGCCAAATGCGCATACAAGGCCGTATCTAGGGGGGGGGGATGGCAGGGATCAATCCCCCCCTGAAATTAATGCGATTAAATTTTTTTTTATAATATAAATATGCTTAATTGTATTTTTTAGAAGCATAGAAATCATGTAAAAAGTTAGTCTCAATTATTATTTGTATCTATGTATATACTAGCAAGTACCCGGCTTACTTCGTTGCGCCGGAAAAATTAAATATACTGATGTTTAGCTTTGAGTAGAGTGTAAAAATGGGTTACACATTCATATTTTGTGCTTGTTTTCTGCAAGGAATGTAATATACCACCCTCCTTTAGATTAAATGCAAACACTTTAAAATTAAACAACGTTATAAACAATACATTTATTAACAACAAAAAACTCAAAGTTATAATAATTCAAACAACGTTTGGTACCTACACAGAGCGAAAACCACCTAATAAAATAGAACAAAAGTAAGAAGATATCTCTATAGTTTTTCTTTAAGAAGAATCCCTACTTACTTTTAATGGGATAGTCTTTTTAATAAAATCAAGAAGAAATCTTCGAATATATGTATATGTGGATATCTCCTTGAATTAATAAAGAGGGCGTTCTTCTTATTTTTATTAGGTTATCTAATTAAATTTATTATAAAGTTAGTCTCATATACATACATATGTAAACTGAGTTAGCGGTTCACAGTCGACAACAATAATGCGTAAAGAAAAGTTGAGTAGAAAGTTTTTTATTTATTGTAAGAAGGTATACTTTTAAATAAAATTAAAAAGATTTACCTCCCAAAAATAAGAAGAAATCTCTATGGAAATATCTTCGAAAAATTGAGTAAGAAGTTTTCTATTTATTGTAAGAAGGTATACTTTTAAATAAAATTAAAAAGATTTACCTCCCAAAAATAAGAAGAAATCTCTATGGAAATATCTTCGAAAAATTGAGTAAGAAGTTTTCTATTTATTGTAAGGAGGTATACTTTTAAATAAAATTAAAAAGATTTACCTCCCAAAAATAAAATAAGAAGAAATCTCTATGGAAATATCTTCGTCTCTGACTTCTGTCCTCTTTTTGGGCCACGAAGCTGTTCAAAGAGACAATCTTCTTATTTTTATGAGGATTATTTGGCTCTGTGTACATTAGTAGGCAAATTAGTTCATAAAATAAGGTACATCTTGTTCATTAATTAAAAACTTCCGTGAACACAACATTCTTTGTTTTGTTACCATTTCCAGGTATAAGAAAACTCTGGTTTTGTGGTGAACTAGTTCGCGACAGAGCGACATACATTTGACGTGAGAAAACACCTCGTTGTGAAGGTCTACCCCAATATAGCTAAATGTTTGCCCTTGGGACTTACAAAAAAACGCAAATTTCACTCATACGACCCATGAAAAGGGAAGAATGTTCCATATAGTTTAAATCCGGTCTGTAGTTAAATGCTGATTTCGTATGAATCGCCACATGTCTCCTCTGCATTCCACGCAACCGTGAGTTCTCTAAACGATTTGCATGTTCAGCGACTGTCCCGTTTCTTCTGAACCTAATTTGGCGCCTTATTCCAGAAGATATAGATAACTGCGGTTTTGCTTTTGGCATGTCTAAGAAATTGTTTAACAAAATCATAAACTTATAATTAACTTAATTGGGTAAGAGCTTAATTTAAAATTTTACCATTGAAATTAATGGTGATTTCGTTTCATCAAAAAAATGCGCATTTTTGTTACACTCTTCAATTTTCCGTTTTCGTTTGCAAAATGAAGGTAAAACGTCAAACAGAATATGTCTTCTTTTTTTAGTGGTTTTATTAGGCTAGTGGATCTAGTGGTAATTTAGTGTAAAAAAACTACATAAGTTTTTCACTTGCTACCCTGTTTTCGTTTCCTAAAAATGTACACTTCAGTGGTGTAAAAAACTCACACTTTTTACCCTCTGAAGCTTTGACAGGGTAGCTGGTTGCACTGAAAATCAGCTGACGAAAATTTTATTTGACAGATAAATTTGGTGAAATTAATTGGATTTTGCAATAACAATTAAATATGGGTGATAAGCGAAACCTAATTATTCATGCACATAGCATAGCAAACGGGGAAGATATGTATGTAATTTGAATTTGAAATGTTTTTTTTTTGTAGTTCATCCCCCCCCCCAAAATGAAATCCTGGCTACGGCCTTGTGCGCATACATATACCAGAAGGTGATTTTGCCATTTCTTCTTTCAGATCATAAATACGAATACGTACATAGGTACATACATATGCATGTATTTAACATAATAAATTTTAAGTGTGTTTATTCGTGAATGTATGTGTTCTTTTTGAAATTATCAGGAAAACGATAAGTTGATCTATTAATATTTGATTGCAGTTATAAATATGTACATACACATTGTCATACATACATACATGTGAATATTTAACTCGCCTTTGATATGTGGGCGTGCAGAAGGCGGAGAAAACTTGAGGAACAACAGCCGAAACAATTGGCTAAAGCACATTATCTCTTTCGTGGTAAAATTAGTCACCTTGCGGGATTTCATGTTTGTAGGTATGCTAATAATAACACTGTGCTCAAAATGAGGGTTCATCTCTCTCCGTAATTGTTGAGACCAAAAGAAAAGAAAAGCTTACCCCTCCAGTAACAAAGCCCCGTAATGCATTTGGTCTGGTTTCATTTTTATTTGCCTGTACTTATGCCTTTGTCTCCTTTGAGGTGGCAGCAATATCAATAGCAGTAACAGCGGCAAAAGCAACAATACTTATGTATTATGTAATATTTTTTTTGTCATTTTTGTTTGCTCAAAATCCAAAGCCAAAATCCATTAAAAATGCGCCTTCAAAATTGAGCAGCAAGAGCAGCGCGCAACATGTTTGCCAGCAACATCATGATGTCTTAACAAGATTGTTTTACTGTCATTAGCAAACATTGTACATGCAATTGTACCACAGTGCCATTTTAAGCATAGTACTGAGTTCGAGTTTCACGTGAAACTGCTGTCAAAATCCATACAAAAAAACTGGTTGTGAAACATGTGTGAAATTTCACAGATATTTCACGACAAAGTTGTACTGAGTTCCTGCCGTGAAAAGTTGCGCAACATGCTAGCAACATCATGCCAGCAACATTTTTTCACGCCAAATTAAATATACAATTAGGTGATTCACAAAATGTCATAAAGTCATATGTCATATTAAAATATTGTACGGAAATACTTATAAAAAACTTTTCCGAAGCCCTGTGAAGAAGTAAACAAAAACAGCTGATCAAATACGACGACCCAAAAACATATCGAGCAGAGTTGTATTTATTTAGTACACATATAGCATAGAATGCAACAACAAAATATTATGACTTATGACGATATGACGCAATATGATAGGTTGTGAATCCCCTAAATAGGTTTGTTTCTTATTAAACTAGCAGTTAGCTGTCAAGTGAGAAAAAAGGAAATAATTGCGCTCATAAAGAGCGAAACGAATAGAAAATCAAGAAACGGAATAATAGTAAAAATTAGCGATTAGTAATTTGAATACTATTTTTGACTGTTAATGGTTATTTTTTCTAAAAAAACATTTAATTTTCTTTATTTCTATTTCAAGAATTCAGAAAATTTCAAAAGTAATAAAATCAAAAGTATTCGTTTGTTTATTTTTTCAACAGCTGTTTCTTACTTTGGCAGCAAATAATTTCAGCTAGGGAAAATTTTACTAGCTGAAATTTGGAGCTGTCAATGGCTCTCTTCTGCTATTTTTTTGACTCAAGAAACGATTTTCCAGCCGAAACTTGGCTAACTATTCACAACTATCTAATAATAAACGGACCTAATGCCATTTATTTTCGAGTGAAAAGTGACTTGTTGAAATTGAAATTTATATTTTGTATAAAATTTTTTTATTGGCCAAAATTTGAAAGTTGGTTCTGAGGCGATGCTCTAAATTTTTTCTTTTTGCATTTGCACAGTTTTCGTTTTGGCATTTATTCTCATTTGACAAAAAAATTTTCTTGAAACATTTCACGGCAAAATAAATGCATGTTGCTGGCGAAATTCACGGCGGTGAACTCAGTACTAGGCTTTATGTAAAAATAAACATCGAAAATGAATTCATTGATCCAAAAATAGTAATGTAACAACATTTCGCATGCAATTCTTTGATTTTATCAAGCTTTGATCACTTTTCCCCTATACATGGGGTTACCAACTTTAAATACAAATAAAAATTAAAACAGACCTATAGGCCAAAAATCCAATATGAGGTTTTGATATGAGAGGGATAAAGTTTGCTCTTCTTTTGGTTTCATAAATTACGTAGAATCTCGTTGCACTGTGTAACTGTTTATACAGCGACTACAGTTTCTAAGATTAAACAATTTGTGGAGACTACATTATATAATTAATGTAATTCACCAACTATTCTCTAATCGAGAGCTAGATTAAACAACTAGATTATAATGATGCATTTGGAAAGTAAAGAGAAAAGTGTTCAAAGCTCAATGCCTATGAAATTAATGTCTGTGTAATTGAATTCATTTGCAAATTTTCATTGGCGAACTACATTAGATTTCGATTGTAGAATTTAAAGATTCCCGTATAGAGGAATTAGTATGTAACTTTTTGTTTGAGAACGCTATGATAATACACACTTTATCGACTCGTGCCTTAAAAAACCTCAGTACATTCGAGCTTTTATATTCAATGCCAATCTAAATGCTTTATGGAATAAGGTTTCAACCAGCTATAGGCGCGTCATACCACAATTGCGCCCAGTGGATTCCCACCTACATACATGCATGTATACATATGTACATACATACATATATCGAACCAATGTAGCACAAATATAGTTCTGCGCTCTACAACACGGTCACCCTCAGCATTTCGCTGACTATTGGCTTAACCCTTTGCGAATGACGTGATTTTTTTTCCCTTATTCCACTAACGTGGTAGTCCAGTAGACACCCACCATTTCAATGGCTTATATTTTCTGGTCCCATTTTGTAAACCTATTGAAACCACTCCGAATATAAAGCTTTTTATTTATTTCAATATTTTTTTAATCCAAAAGAATAATCAATTTAAAACGGTATTTCTTTATGTGGCTTAAATTTACCTTGGCTCAATTATACCCTTACAAAAACAACAACAAAATATTCCATATGAGAATTAAAAAAAAATTTTATACTTGTTATAATAGGTTCTATACACGATGAGTCTGATTCAAGAGTAAGTTTAGGTGTATTAGTGAAAATTTGCATGTAGTACTTACACCGACATGACTCTAGCATTGACTCGAGAAAATCAAAATTAGTTTAATATTTTGCTGTGACACGGCGAGTCAACACGTAGACAGATGACTCGCGAGTCAGACGCACAGTGTATAGACCCTATAATGTACATTTGATTTCACCACTGTCTAAAAAAGGTAACGACAGCGCGAGAGTCAATGTTTATAAAATAACGACACAAAACCCTTTTTACACTTATTTGTGACCGTCAGGCTACATGTCAGTCGAAGAGGGTTAAACGTTTAAGTGAATATTCCTTTAACTGGGTTACTTTGCTATAGTAAATCCGTAAATTTTGTAAGTGGCGTATGTATACACAAAAATATAGTCCTTTATTAATTTATGTACATGCATGCTCTTCATTTTAATTTTGCTTATTAGGTATGCAAATATTTAAATAAAAATTTTCGCCAACATTAAACATAAAAATGTCAACACAGATATGCTTTGCATTGCAGAACCGTTACACAAATCCGTTTGACAAGCCATACACTGGTCATTTGCATCATCTGTTTTGAGTTTTAGCTCCTTACGCACCGCCTCACATGCGCTCTCACCGTTGGGTATGGAAATGCAGCCAAGTTTTTGACGTTCTGTCTCGTTAACTAATAAATACACGATGGCGAAGAGAATATTAAAAAAAAAAAAAAATAAAAAAAAAAAATAAAAAACAATATTGCAGTTTTAAATAAAAAGTATCTAATCACATTGATTTGTCGCTATTTACCTGTAATCTTTATGCTATAACAGGCGTATCCTTTCAGATTGAACAATGCATCTGCGTTTATTGTGCCATTTTTTGAGCAATCAATTGCAACTTTTTCATTGCAATCTCCTTCTGCGCATGTGTAGCATTGCAGTGGGCTCACTTGAAAGATATGAAAATAATGATGGTGAGATTAAACCTTTTTATATAATTCCATTTTATTGATTTGCATAGAGCGTTGGATGAGAAAAGGGCGGATGAAGGCCGAGTGCCGCATAAAATTTTTGGATATATAAGTAGTTGCTAAAGCTCTTTTACCAGTTGGTGGCGCAACGGTGGTTGTTGTCGTTCCGGAAGTTGTTTCACCAGCAGGAGTGGTTGTACTCATACTGGGCGTAGTAGCTGATCCAGTCGCGGCGTCTGTCGTGTGTGCGCTTGTAGAATCAGCTGTCACAGAACTTGTTGTTGTAGTTGTATCTTCATCTATGGAAAAAAAAATAATCGCAATATTTTTCTTCTTAGCTCTTGATTTATTTGTATGAAAAACCAATAAGCTGTAATATTTAATATTGTTAGCCAGCGGACAATGAATAAAATGTATGTACATATATAAAATAATGTATGCATGTAGGTATGTATTGTGTGTGTTATGCAGGCAACTGATAACTGAATTGCGCAGATATGACTAGTTATCGTTTTGTAAACGATCGATAATTATCATGTAAACAAAAACACGCACAAACACCCACAGACGGGTGGGAACATGTGCAGGTGTCTCAAAAAAAAAAAAAAAAAAAAAAAAATATGTCTTCTCTTGTAATAAATTATCATCATGTGTTTTGATAAATTTATTGGATAATAAAGTAAATACATATGTATGCCTAGAATTATCGTGAATTCAAAAAAAAAAAAAAAAAAAAAACAAAAACAAAAAAAATTAACGATGGTTGTTGCAACAAACTATTGAAAGACCTTGACTCAGAGCTTCTTGCTAAATTGAAATCAAGAGTGTTAAATTGTCATTAAAATTAATGATTTTTTTTCGGATTTTTCAATTTTAATGATCATTAATAATAGTTAAATTAAAAAAATAATCATGATTAATTGCCATTAAAAAATAGTCAAAAATAATAATATAATCAAATAAATTTATTAAATGTATGATTGTTTTTAATTGCTTAATAATGTTTGAGTATTTGATATTTGTAATTGTGTAATCGTTTCTAATTGTTTGATTGTTTTTAATTGCTTGATTTTTATTTCAATTATATGATTATTTCTTTAGATGTATATCTCATTATTTTTAATTATTTTTTCTGCAGGAAAGAACTGTACGCCATGGTTTATGAGTAACATTTTTTCAGGAAAGAAATAAAATATAAATACTCATTAATTAATCATGTAATTAAAAAAAGAGAAATAATTGAAAATAATCAAATAATTGTATTAAACATGAAATTAATAAAAATAAAAAATAGTTGAAAGTTATCTAAATAATCATGCAATTAAATTTAATTAATCAATTAATTAATTAATCATGCAATTTAAAAAAAAGAAAAATGATTGAAAATAATCAAATATTTGCATTAACTATGTGCTTTAAAAAATGAGAAATAAATGAAAGTAATCCAAATAATACTTTTTACTTTTGTCTCCAAACCAAACTTGACAAGGGATGACGGAAGATCGTTCCACAATACATCATAATCCAAATAATCATGCAATCAAAATTAATTAATCGATTAATCAATGTACTTTGATTTAAATATTTAAATAACTTTTTATCACTCAAAATGTAACGGCAATTGTATTTAATCATTAAAAACTTACAAAAACAAAACATGATTTAAAAAACAAACATTAAAAATGTTAACCATTAAATAACAGATTTGAAATAAATTAATTCTTCTTATTCAATCTCACTTCACCTGCTGCCATTGCCCATATGGAAAAAACCAGCAGCAGCCCATAACTTATAAGCAATCTCATTTTTTTTAATTACTGTAATTTTATTTTTTTTTATTTTTTTTATTTCTTTTGATTTCTTTTGTTTTATTTTTTTTTCTCTTAAAAATTTACTCAGCGTTAGCTTGTTTTTTCCCTTTTGAATAACGCAGCAGCTATTACATAAATATGTATTCGATTTTTCACCGTTTAGACCGTTTAAAGCGCGTTTTATGCTTCAGATCAAATACATCTGAGTTTGCCGTAATGACTAACAATGAAACATTATGTTAACATCGCTTTTTATCACTTCTGTGCTGAGGTAGTCTGCGGATAGAAAATCGGTGCCCCACTCCCAGCCATGAACTTTATCAGTTTGATAATGTCGTCAATGAAAGTGGGTATGTTCGACAAAATATTAGTAAAATAATACATAATAAAACAAATCAGATAATGCCACTAAACATGTGTTTATGTGTGTGCATATGTATGTATATGCATACATATTTATGCAAAAATCTATGATTCATGCTAGATGTAGCGTACTAAGTACAAAATGCCTCCCTGTTTCCGACCAACCCATTTTCATACATTTTACTCCATTTAACTGCGCCTGTGGATCGAACGAATTATAAATCCCTAAAATTTATGTTTTACCTTATGTTAAATTGTATTTAGTATTTCTTAGTTTATTAAGGAATGGAAAATTACTTATTTATGCATGTGTGCTTGCCTACAATGTGCTTAGTCGAAGACTTTCTTTGGTTAGTCATCTAATAACTTTAAAAGAGAAATATTTGCAAATCACTGAGCTGCATACTCATATACTATAATGATATAAAACAATGGCGCGAATATAACGAGCTCAATAAAATATGATATTATTGTATTAAAATTTATTATAAACGAATTCTGATTCACCAAACCTCTTGTTAGCAAAAAAAAAATGTTTCCCATTTTTTTAATTCTTTTTCTTTGCTGCTTTGCAAAACAGTAATACAAAGAGCAAAGAAGTAAGGCCATGGCTGTCTCATACCTTTCAAGAATGGCGAAACTGAAATGTTAAATATTCTGATTTTCATTATTGCTGGTCATGATTCTGATTATATCGGTATTTTGTTGTTGTTGTGTTTTATGTTCATAAAAGGTATAAAATAATTACAACATATATTCACTTTATTTGTTGAACGTTGGACGTATTGAATAGAGCCCGGAAAAATAGGTGAAATCAAGCGCCTAAAAAATGCTACATTTTGTAAATTTTGTTTGTTTTCAGTGGCGGGATTACAATTTAAATATAAAGGGGTGCATATTGGTATGGTGGGTGAAGATTTTATTAGATAATTTCTTAATCATGTTACACAAATTTGCAGTTTGAATAAACATACAGTGGTGTGTGATGAAATAAAGCCAAAGAGGGATTTAGTTTCTTTGAAATTTTTACTGAAAAAAAGTATGAAGAACACTCGTACGTCTTGCGTTTAGAAAAAAAAAACAAAATTTATTTCAATTTTGTATTTTATATTTTTGTACATCGTCAAGCTTTTTGAAAGCAAAACAAAACTAGCTGTAATGAAAATAAAATTTGGAAAAAGTAAGTAAATTATGCCATAGTTATTGTTCCAATAACTTATAAACAATATGCAAAACCGTTTTTACCACGAGAAAAATTTGCATTTTTACAGATATGGCATTATGCCGAGTATCCAATTGGAAAAATGTAAACTGGTTAAGTTTTTTTACCTAAAATATGCAAATGTTTAAAGTCAGATCACTACAAATTAAAAAGCTGTGTTATATATTCCATTTGCTAATATGCACTTGCCTCATTTTCATTAAAAATATATTTCGTTTGAAACTGTAATTGCTTTTCATTCACGCGCGAAGATTTTGTCTCAAATTTAAGCGAGTCACTATAAATTTTTATTTTTTTTATTCTTTATAATTATATATTAGTGGCCGCTGTGGTGCAGTGGGTAGAGTGCTTGCCTGCTATGCCAGAGGTCTCGGGTTCAAACCCCAGTCGGAGCAAACACCAAAAAAAATTTTCTAATTAGTAAAAATCCAATTATTGGGTTTTTTAAGAGCAGCGGTCACCTCTCGGCAGTGGACGGCATACCCTCCGAGTGTATTTCTGCCATGAAAAAGCTTCTCACAAAAAATGCATTCGCCGTTCGGAGCCGGCATAAAACTGTAGGTCCACCCAATTAGTAGGAAAAACAAAAAGGAGCACACCTCGAATTGGGGGAGAAGCTCGGCCATAAAACTCGTCAGAGTTATAATAGCGCCATTGTATTATATATATTATTATTAATTATATATTTATTTATTATACTTTATTTAATATTATTCTTTATTATTATATTTATTTATTGTAGCTTTCTTTGCAATTTTTCACGTGCAACCCATAAAAATCCTTAATAATTTATTTTTCTGGCATCCTAGTAAGCAAAAAATCCAATTGCATTCACGGGGGGCTTAGACCCGAACGTACCCCATCCTTGAGCTTGCCACTGGATGTGCTCACAAACATTACGTAGCATAATTTTAGGCGTTTGATTTTCACCCATTATCCGAGCTCTATGTAGTAATAAAAGAATATACATACCTCCTAAAAGTATGTTAAATTTTCAAATAAAAATTTGTCTATATAAACACATACATGCATACACATACTTACGCATATGTGTGTAAATATATGGAGAACCCACCAAAAAACTCGATGACCGTGGAATTAAGAGGGTAATCCAGAAAACCCCTGGCAATCGCTGCCACATTCGTTGACATAATGCCTGACATTAGCATGGGCTTGTCATTGGAGGGAAGGACTTGCCCACTGCATTACCGCCGAACGAATAAATCACGCAATACCGCAAGGAATCTAGTGAATCAAATAAAGAATACCTTACAGGGAAGCAGAGAAAGAAGGCGAAAAATGTAAGGCATGATGGAAATTTCCACTGGTATTTAGCCCAGTTCATTTTTCGCGCTCCATTCTACTTTGCATTACGTGGAATGGGTAATGGAAGCTCATTCAACTCTGCATTACTGGCAATGCGTGAAAGAAGTGATGAACTCGTCAGATGTTCCATGGCAAGGCCTTCTGTCATGCCTGACAGGTAATAGCGATGACCAGATTATTGCTTGGAAGCTTCTCCTAGTAGAGCAATTTTCAGTGCGTATACGCAATTTTGTGCTGCAATTTGACCTAGTGGGAAACGTATATATGTAGGTATCCATTCATATGAAAAGGCGAATGAAAAGGCTGACACACATTCTTAACAACAAGCATGATTTCGATCTTGGCCAGCTGAGGCAATAAGTCATTTTAAGCAGTCATAAAGGGAATTGAAGGCTTTAGACGGTTTTTATTTCAAAAAATTAACACGTAAATCTAAAAAACAGCCAAATTTAATAATAAAAATAATAATAAAAAAGTCGAGCTCATGCCAGAAGTATAATTACTCTTTCTTTATAGTCAACATAATATGTATAGAAGACCCTAATCGAAAGGAAACACGCACTAACTTACACTGCCAATTGCATAAATGTGCCGTACAGCCTTAAAAATAAAACTTTCAAACTTGATTTGCCAAAATTTTCATATTTTCACATTCATGCTTCTGGCTGGAAGGTAACTTACATACATATATATTTACATACATATATAAATTTCTAAAATTAAATATTTCGATTCGCTTGTTTTTCTTGCTAAATTTCATAATTAAGAACTTAATTAACTTAAATTATTCTCTGAACTGTTCATTTGCTTCCTCTTCTTCTCCTGCTTCCTTCTTCTTCTTCTCCCTTCTTCCTTTCCCCCCGTTTGGTTGCAATCAAATAAGAAATTTGACAAAGTCGGAAAGAATTCCCGCACGGTCGCTCTTTATTTATTTTCGACTGAGAAGCGCAGCAACTAATGTGAACAACAACGCAGCCATTGACACGTCCAAGGCGCTGCTACCGTTACATTCGGAATTTGAGCAGGGTGTACATTTGCTTAGCTTCACACCGTTATTCACCGCCGCCTCCAAGAGACCACAAACACTTTGCATTGTTGTAACACGCGCGCAACCACGATCCACAGACATAGTGCCGTTTACTGTAAAGAAAAAGAAGAAGGTGACTGTGATGTGAAATACATGCACTTTAAACGCGCTACGTTTTTGCAAAGTGTTGCCAATTATTTCAAAGTAAAACTAAATTTTGTCATTTATTGTGTTTGTTGTTTGCTCACCATTCCTCTGCACACTGTAACAGTGGTATGTGTAGTCTTCAGATATCATGGGCATAGCATTTGGTGTCACGGTGCTTGTACTGTCTGTGCTGTCTGCGATGGTCGTATTCGTGTTACCCATTTCAGCCACCCTCGTAGGTACGGTGCCCATATTTAACGGTGTAACTGCCGTTGTGGTATTCAATGGCCCGACAGTTGGTGCAGTTGGCACAGCTTCGGTAGTGGATCCAGACGTTGTTGTTTCGCTGGTACTACTTTCTGAATTGGTATTATCTGTGGTTATTGTTGTCGTCGTCTCGATTGTGGTAGTCGTATATGGTGCATTGGTTGTGGATGTATAAGTGACATACTCTGGTGATATTGTTTTATGATCATCATCGTCAAAATAATCCTCATCGCATTCTAACAGTGGTGTTGCTTTTGTAATTTTTGCGCAATCCTCACACACGTAACATTTTAGATCGGTTTCGACGGTGTTCGAGCTGGATAGGCTGCCAGCATGACTAGCTGAGGAGTAAGGAAAATAAGTAAAGTAAAGTAACTAACTAAAGTTGCAAATAAACAAATAGTTTTCTTTTCTTTCTTTTCGTCAATCCATTGACGACTATGAACGGAGAAAGCATAAATATGTAAGTAGTAAATACTACCCAGCAGTATTTGAGGTAAGGAGGTGCATATTCAATAGAATATTCATTATGAAAAATAGCCTGAAAGTAAGTTCAAAATTCATTGCTGAAAAAATAACTGAACACGCAGTGAAGACATCAGGTGTACTGAAATACATGATATGGAAGTTCTCCTTGCGTATTCAGGCCTTTTTTCCTACAGAAACTCTCCCTTCTCGTTCGGCAGTTTTTAGGTAGTTGATTTTCGACGCCACCTCTATATAAAAACGAAAGGGAAAGTTCAGATATTAGAACTACATCTCTACTGAATATTCAGTAGGAAATATGTGCGGTTTTCCAGCTGATAAATACTGCTGGGTAATTACTCAAACTATTCCTTACTCAAACGATATTCGAAAATAATTGTAACGCAGAATAAATAATAGGTTAAAAAACTAAAAAACACGCTTGAATCTTAAAAATCGTACTAAAAATTGAGAAATAATTTAATTAGAAACAAAATGATGAACGAAAATATAAGTATTTAAGGAAAAGCGTGGGGTGCTCAGTATGTCAAAAAATATTTAAAATCGGTGTTTTTTTTACTAATAATTTTATTTTGACTTTTTTGAAATTTCATATATCGTACTCTTTAATTTCGCAACTAGGTATATTTTTGTACTAGTTGTACGAATCGAATATTTTCATGTTCAAACATTATTGAGCACCCCCACGCTTTTCCTTAAATACTTATATTTTCGTTCATCATTTTGTTTCTAATTAAATTATTTCTCAATTTATAGTACGATTTTTAAGATTAACTGCTTGCCCAGAATGTTGTACTACAGCTACGGACTACATAGCTTACTACATCAGCTGATGACTTATTTTGTGGCAACGCTCGAAAACGTGAACACAATGGTGTAGCTCAGTGTATCTCATATATGTCATCTTTTTTATATTTTTGTACAGGGGATTCCTTAAATTCCATAAAAACTCTTTATTTTTTACAAGTTCAATTCATTTTTCCGTTTCTTCGTCCTTCATTTCGAATTTCCGTCATTAAAAAATTGAGCTGTCACACTGTAGCGCGCTACAAAGTTAAAGTTAACTCTACTTCTACTACAGCCACAACTACACGCTACAGACACAGCTACACATTGTGGGCATTGCAATGCAATTGTACTGTTTTAACTTTTGACAGCTCTTACTACGTACTACAGCCACACCATTCTGGGCAAGCAGTAAAGCGTGTTTTTTAGTTTTTTAACCTATTATTTATTTTTAACTTTTTAGTGAAATTTTTCATTAAAGGATGTTTTATGCGGACGCAAGAATAAAAGTAAAAAGAAGTCTGATGGGATGTGGTGTTCTCCGAAATAGATCTACATACATATGTATTTATAACTTCTACCAAAAATCCCAATATGCAGTGAAGTAAACTAGCTTATTATGCAATAATTTTCAAACCCTTTTATTCAAGGTTTTCCAAACTAGTTTGGAAATATAAAATTTCCCAAACGTTTTGTTATATTTTACAATCAGAAAGTGAAGAGAAGTTGAGGTGGAGCATTTGAAAAGAACAAAAAAAAAACCTAATTGAATAAATTCGAATTTAGACAACAAAGTTCCGAATACGTTTGTATCGTAATGGTGAGGTATGCTGCCTACGGACCAAGGAGCTCAGGTTCGAGTCCCGAGTGGCGCATTTTTTTTTTTTATTTTATTTTATTTTATTTTATTTTTAGAGAAATTTTTTTCACCTCACGTTTACAAAACATTGTATAAAAATTGCTTTCCTAACGTGAAATACAATTATAGTATTAGGGTTCCTTTTCGTTGATTCAGCACTTACTATGAAATGAATTACAAACAAAACCAGTTCTTGCTTTGCATGTATGTATGTACATGCGGCTGATTTCATTGCAAATACAACAAACCCAAAACAGAAAGCTTCAAGCTTCATTTTTGAGTGAATTTATGCATTGAGTTTATCGCCATCGCTATGAGTGATCGCTGGCTGTTGTGCGTTAGTTCGCTCGCTATTTGAGTCGTTATACGTTTTTCTTTGAACATTTGTGTGTGATTTGAGTAGAATGTATTTTTGAGCGTTCGTGAGTGAGTTTTTCCGTACCCTGAAAGCTTGTTACTTATTGGCTTATATACGGGAGTGAATTGAAATTCATAGAGGCTATTTTGAAGAAAGGTAACATAAAAGCCGCAATGAAGCATAAAGAAAAATGTTGAATGTCTTACTATATGATGCCGTTGGGCTGTTGATGTCATGTTTCGAATCCGGAGGAGAATACATAGAAATAATAGAGAGATAATTATTTAGTTAAATGTTACAACTTTTAGGATGGGATGAAGTTACATACATACATACATACATACATACATACATACATACATACATACAGGTGAAGCTAATAAAAGCGTGTTAAAAATTTCTGTGTTCATAGTGTTGCGTATTATCTACTTGTGTTAGCTCCTATGCCATCCACATGGTCAAAGACAAACAACAAACCGGAAGGGGACTTACACATGAAGTGGCCTATGCTTTATTCTGAGCAAAAATGTATTTGTAAATATGAACATATATACTTTTAAAGATAAAAAAATTGAAACAAATATTTGCATAATTTTCTTGTTTTTGTTTTATAAACATTCTTTTAATTCATTTGTTGATCTTCTTTATCCATTACCTTCGGTAAAAGACATTCGCAAATATAAATAACTTTCATTATCGCTGTTTGTTTCCATAATGTTTGTTGAAGACATTCTTTAAATTGCATTAGCAGAGAACAAAAGCAATGAAAAGATAAGCATATATTTATTATTTATGTACATACTATATCTAATTATGTAACATAATCGCAGATACATATATCATATATCATAGTTATATGATATACATATGTAATGTCATTTATTTTAATTGATTCTCTAGTTAATTCATGACTCTAAAAGTTCACTTTATTTATGAAATATTTCGCAAAAATTGTGCAATAAACGCATTTAGGACTATATGTATGAGTTTTATACATTTACATTTGTATAAACGCTCTCAGTCGAGTCACTATATTTTTGTTGTCAATATTACTGAGAAATTAATCCAATTAATTTCATTTTTAGACGTATATGTATGTACATAATAATTTTTTAGTTTCTATGTGCTTTGAATTAAGAAAAAGCACGTAATTATCAATATTTATGAACATAAAATAATTTTATGTAAAATTATTGCATTCTTAAAATTTATACAAAACAATGTGGGAATTTTTCTTCGTGATTTTTTATTGTTTTGTGTGTCGCTTTCGTAACATTTTAATGGGAAGTAACAAGTAACGTGCATATACATATATATATATATATATTTATGTATACGGTAGTTAGTTTGAAAGGTAACCAATCTACACAGTGTATGAATGTTTTTACCCAATAAACACAGACGCGAGGATGATATCGCGGCGAATTCGAGGCGTGTTCGCGGAAGCAGATTTTCGCGAACGTAATTTCTCGGACTCGCCTCGAGTTCGCGGCAAGTTCGAGAAAATCAATTTTCGCGATATAATTTTTTTCTATTTTTTTTTAAGTTCTTTTGCACTAAAAAAATCATTATAGTTCTGAAATTTTACATTTATACCTGAACTCGAATATACGAGTATGTAGAAAAACCAATTTAAAATTGTTTAAATAAGGGAACTGTATTTACTGCTTAAATTTATTTTAAAAGCTTTTGTTATTCATGAAAGTTAAACTTTCTTAAGTGCTTTGTATTATTTTATACGGATTTAACCCATTGCCAGTAAACCAAACTCTGAGCTTTTAATTTTTCGAAACGCCAAATGCGTGGAACCAACCGCATTTCATGCGACTGTACTACGGAAATCTATACTGAAAATTCTGCCTTAATATATGTGTTAAAGTTTATAGATGGCGCAAATGCCTCAAAGTTTCCTTCTGCCTTTACATCAGTGATGGTACATAATTTTTTGGAAAGTCCTTAACCCATTAGTGGTCGCCGTGCCAATTTGGGAACACCCAATGATATGTTTTACATTTATTGTAGGTTGGCTTTGACCACTAATGGGTTAATGAACAAGAAATATGTTTTTTATCATTAAAAAAGGAAAACATATTGCTTTAGGAGTAATTGCATAAAAATAGCCTTGTTCCGCAATGATTTGTTCGGTTTTAATTTTTTTTGGACCACCTTAATTTGTTTATATACATACATATGCTAGTTTATTTCCGAGAATGACATTTTGAGAGCAATTTACTTATTTGGTATTGCTAAATATATGTACTTACATATGTATATGAGTTGAATGTCAAATACATTTTATGTACATTTTCATATATGGATGTATGTATGTACATATGTACGTATGCTCAGGGGGAAAGAGCATTATAAACTCAATGAAAACGTGCTTAAAATAAGCACATATGTATTTAAAGCGATGTAAATATCAACAGTTTTATTTTAAAAATTTTTATTTTAAAATTATAAAATCAAATGAAAACATTTTAAATTTAAAAATATTTATTTTTATTTTAAGCACTATGACATTTTGAATCTAAATTTACGTTTTTATTTCATTCACTTTCATTTTCAATTTAAACATAATTCTTTTTAAATCTAAAATACATTTTTATTTAAAAAAATTATCTGGTTTAAAACGTGCATGATAAAAATTAAAATTTTATTTTTGATTCTAAAATGCTGTCTGAGTGAAGGAAAAAAGCTAACGACACAATTATACCTACCTAATATCTTGGTAACTAAAGGTTAGTGTTGCCAGCAGCGTATTGGAGGCATTTATTAAACTAAAGGAGATATTATAAATTTTTTTTCAATCCCGGCATAAAAATTTCGAACAAAAACCAGACAGCGCCCACCCTCACCTCAATTCATCTCATTGATGCCGGAATCGCAATTTGGCGTTAGGTTGGTTCATCGCGCTTTTGACAGGTGAGTAGAAATGTATGGAAATATATGGAGCAAATCGAATTGTGATCTGAAGCGGTTCATCGTAATTTTTTTGTAAATATGGTATATTCATTGCAACCCTGTAACACACAGTAATATGACGATTGACCCTTGCGCGACACCCCTTAACCGTCTTCGATCGGAACGAAAATTTATATTTAGTATCCTCGAGTACAGGACTATCGATTTTGAGCATTAGATATAAATAAAAAGTAATTAAATTTTTTGAATCTCCATAGAGTTTTCTGAACTTTGACCCCTGTGCGGCGACACCCCTTAACCATCTCCGATCGGAGCCAAACTTTATATGTGATATCTTTGGCTGTACTGTTACCGATGTTGGACGAGACTGAAGAAAATCGCTACTTTGAGTTTTTTAATGACCACTCTAATGTGCATATATGGCTGCATATGTACATATGTATGTATGTATGTTAGATAGGGTTGGTCCCCATACGAAAAAAAAAGTTGTAAAAGTCCGCCCCTAAATTTGAAGCTTATGTTGAGAGGGTTAAGGGACACAAAAAAATTTTTTTTTTGATCCCGCGAAATACCGCCGAAATCGTTTTTTTATTGTAACTTTGTTATTTTTCATCCGATTTTTAAAATTGATACGTCATTATTTTCGTATTTTGCAGCAATACACTTCCTTCTAATGCTCTTTTGTGCTCTGAAGTCGTTTTCACATAGTTGGGTCAGCTAACTTATTTGTATGTCCATGAATTATCCTTTTTGTTTTCCAAATGAAAGTGCTTCAAAATTCATGACAATGTTGCCTTTAAAGGGTTTTACTAAATAAATAAACAAAGAAGTTACGTCACTACGAATATTTAACGTAGCTATTATTTAATTTATTTTTTTAAGCAATTCAATATATGTAAAGTTGTAAAAGTCCGACCCTAAATTTGAAGCTTATATTGAGAGGATTAAGGGCCAAAAAAAATTTTTTTTCTGATCCCGCGAAATTCCGCCGAAATGATTTTTTTCCTGTAACTTTGTTATTTAACATCCGATTTTTAAAATTGATACGTCATTATTTTCGTATTTCGAAGCTCCACATTTCCTTCTTATGTCCTTTTGAGCTCTGAAGACAAATAACAAAGTTACAATAAAAAAACTATTTCGGCGGTATTTCGCGGGATCAGAAAAAAAAATAAAAATTTTTTTTTAATCCTCTCAATATAAGCTTCAAATTTAGGGTCGGACTTTTACAACTTTACATATACTGAATTGCTTAAAAAAAATAGTTAAATAATATCTACGTTAAATAATTTCTTTGTGACGTAACTTCTTTGTTTATTAATTTAGTAAAACCGTTTCAAGGCAACATTGTCATGAATTTTGAAGCACTTTCATTTGGCAATACAAAGAGGATAATTCGTGGACATACAAATAAGTTAGCTGACCCAACTATGTGAAAACGACTTCAGAGCTCAAAAGGACATTAGAAGGAAGTGTAGAGCTTCAAAATACGAAACTAATGACGTATCAATTTTAAAAATCGGATGATAAATAAAAAAGTTACAAGAAAAAAACTATTTCGGCGGTATTTCGCGGGGTCAAAAAAAAAAATTTTTTTGTGTCCCTTAACCCTCTCAACATAAGCTTCAAATTTAGGGGCGGACTTTTACAACATTTTTTTTCGACCCTATCTAATGTATGTACATGAGTAAATAGATCTATAATTAATTAACTTAAGTTTATCAAAATTCACTTAACACTTTATTGTTTTTTTTTTCGCAGAATAATGTTACTAATATCTCGCATATCTATGTAAAAGAACACAAAAAAAAAAATTGAAAAACAAACAGTACTTGTTATTTCGTACTAGCAAATACCCGTCCCGCTTCGCAGCGACAAACAAAAGCTTTTATGTTATAATGGGTCTCTCCCTTTACCTTTACCTTTACCTTGACCTTTACCTTTACCTTTACCTTTATCGGGACCACCCATCACCATCCGAGCTCACTACTTGAACCATTTCTGGGAAACCGACTCAAAAAATAACAATGAAAATGTCTGTATGTTGAAGCCCTGCTCGACACCTTTCATTTGATACCAATATCGCCTAGAAGCATTCGAGGGTCATCCGGGTCCACGTTTTGACCCATATCTGGAGACCCGGCCTAGGCATCGCAATGAAAATAACTCTATGTTGAAGGCCTGCTCAGCACCTTTCGTTTGATACCCATATTGCTCAAACACTTGCTGGGTCACTCTAGGTCCACATTTGGGCCTATATTCCGGGAAGTTCCCACTTTTTCCAAATTCTATATACCCTATTATGTGCGCTAGTACCACGTCAATCTACTGTGAAAATTTCAAAAAGATCGGTTGATTACTTTGGGAGTCCATAAAGGACACACACACACACACACACACACACACACACACACACACACACACACACACACACACACACACACACACACACACATTCATTTTTATATAATAGATTATATTTTTTTGTTGTTGTTTTAATTTTTAAATGCGTTCTTATTTTCATATTTACATACATACATATGTATGCATAATTTAATTTATTGCATTATTTTCGCAATTTAAAAAAAGCATTATTGCAAACTTTCGTACTAATTTGGAGACAATAAATAAAATCATTTTACTTGTATAATTCAGTTACTTTGGCACAGCTCTTTTACTTTTCAAGGTTAATACCCATTACTTAATTTGTCGATCACTCATTTAATTACCTTGTACTAAGCACATGATCAACAAAACGTTGATAATTTTTACGTTGCTAATTCTTTGCATTATTAGGCACTTTTTTTGAACAAAAAGTTTTTTTTTTGTCAGTAGAATCGTTATATTCAAAGTACTTTCTTTTTCTTCTAAGTAAATCTAATCTAAATCTTATGTAGATTCGCTATAAGAAATGCAATCGCTATATCCTTTTTTCAGTGCACACGCTTAACTCTCACTCGCGTTAACAGCCGTTCGCAAATTTTCAATGTTAACTGAAGTTATTATGATGCCGTTGAATGTTTTTATATTTTCCGCGCTTTTTTTTTGTTGAACGGCAATTGTTGACAGCTCGACGGGCGGTCAGAGAAAATGTTGGGGGAGTGATCGGCGCACGATCAACTGTTGAGCGCGTTTGCTACTGTTCTGTTGGTTCTGAGCGCTTGCCAGTCAGTAAACGCAACCCAATAAACATCAAACGAAAAAATCTCAAACATTTGGGTAAATCTTAATTCTCAGTTTGAGTTTCAGCGCGTATTTCTCAAATGTTTTTTCAACATTAGTTAATAACTTAATTATAAGTTTAAATAGGTTTGAAAATTCCATGCCACTCGTTGCAGCTTTGGGATTGATTTGAAAATATGAAATTCTCAATTTGAGAATTAGCCCAAAATTCCATACTAAAATGACCCTTTTGAGAACTAATGTTTGAGGTTTGAGAATTGCGTTAGTTTTCAAATGCATCTCAAGTTGAGAATTAAAAAAAGGTTTATTGGGAATTTATTATTGTATTATCTTATGCTCTCTTTTTATACTCAGCGCTACGTAGTCGTATGTATGTATTAATGGGTGTTAAAGCACTTACTGCTCCAATTATAAAATATATAAATATAATAACAGATTTGCCCAGTTTCTACTTCAACGTGTGGCTTGATCATTAATTTTTCCCTTCTTATTGAAAGGACCTACATATGTATATACTCTGGAAAAAACCCCACAGTTCAGTAAACCAAAAGTATTTGTGTCAACAGCAAAGTTTTTGCTCTTTTAAATGCGGTCACAATCGTTTAGACGGTTAAGCGCCAATTACGAAGAAGAAGAAGAAGAGGTATACGCGGGAAGCTTTTCGACCATTGCGATCGTATTTCGAAAATTCGACTAGAACTTAAATCATGAACTCCTTGCTTGTGAATCGGACACAGACCCAGTGTTGGGTATTAAGCTGAATTGAAGCAAACAAAAATTTCCGCCATCACAAAATCAGTGTCAATGACTGTTGAATGGATGTGCGCATGTGCTGCGATTTCGTTCGTTTTCTGCTTTAACTGAATCTTTTCGCCTTTGTGCACTAATTTATTCATAATTAATTTCAGATATTTTTAGCTGTTCTCGATTATAAATGTCATCGATAAGAGAATCAGATGCGACGAGACGGATTCAACTTCAGCAGTGTGACGTAGCTACCGGCGATGAATATACAATGATATTATACATACAAACAAACATTTATGTACATATATATGTAAATATATTTACATAGGTACATATGTATACATATGTGCGTAATATCTACATTTGTATGTTATTTTTGTAATAAAATTTATGGTTTCGTTCCTAAGTTCATCATCTGTAGATACTTTAAGTTTAAGGTTATTCTTTCCTTTCAAGACTAATAACAACAGCAACAACAAATTACACATACAAATGTTATGTAATAGAAAATCATCTTTGTGCTCAATTTGTACGTGCCGCTCAACATAAATTAGGAGTACCTGCGGTATATCGAACAAAAGCAAGTATCCTGGCATGAAAAAAAATCGCATCACCTCACAAATGGGGGGGGGTGTTTAGATATCTATGTATGTAGGTATGTATGTACTTATCAAATTAATATCTTCATATGTTGTGACTACAATTTATTATTTCGTATAATTCTGCCCTGTAATTATTACATATGTATGTATGTATGTAGTTCATATGGTTTTTACACCGAAAAGGCACAATCAATTTACACAAATAATGAAAAGGTGAAGTGTGTGGAAGCAATCGATTAACAACCCTGTAGGGAACTCAATAACTAGTGAGCAAAATTTCTAGTTCCGAACTAGCGAAAAGGTGTCAAAAGGGAACTAGATCAATTGTAGACCCTCACCAGTTCAGAAGGAGTGAATTGAGTGACCAGACATACTTTGATATGTATGCAATTTCGAAGTGACAAAAATTCTATGAAAATTTTTCATTCGTTCAATTGCCGTCGGCTTTGTATATTTCTGCAATTCTCAGATGTTTACTTAGTGAAGCATTTTATATAAAGAGTTTTCTATTTCCATCTTGCATGAAATGAAATGTTCCCCTAATTATGCTTTTCCGATCACTCAGGCTTATTTTTAATTTTTTTTTTGTATTTTATTACTTTTTAAATACAGTAGAATCGCACAAAAGTTAACTCGCGAGAAAGTTAAACCTTCGGGTAAGTTAACCAAATTTGAGCGTCCACGTACGGCTCTAAAAAGTTAACTATTGGTTAACTTTTCTAAGCTTATCGAATTTTTTTCAAATCCAACCGTTTATTTCTCAGCAAAAACAAGCTCATTCCCCGAATTTCTGTGTAAAAAATTATTGTCGGCGTCGCGAGGTACAAATGTAGTTAGTCGTTTGAACTATTGAGTGGTGTAAACATAGTTTGTGCGTTAAAAATGGCAACAAAGCGGAATAAATCATCGCAAATTAGATTGAATTAACATCAAATAGCTGATATTTTAAGAAAACTTGAAGATATTAACGGAAGCCGCTTGGCATTAGATTATAGTGTATCTAAAGTGGCCATCTGAAAAATAAACAAAAAACGATATGAAATTTTGAAGGCAGTGGCACGCACAAAGGAATTGGCAACCAAGAAAATTTTGAACAAGTCGGAATATCCCGTTCTCGAGGCAAGCTTGTATAAATGGTTTTTGAACCAAAGGCAACGCAATTGTGCCATTAGTGGTCTAATTTTAAAATCAAGAGCCAAGCTTGAATTTGCCAAAATGTACCCTGGAAAAAATTTTTATGCAAGTGATGGATGGCTAGCAAATTTTATGTACATATGTAAATTAA
Source organism: Urophora cardui (assembly GCA_960531455.1). Taxonomy (NCBI): domain Eukaryota; kingdom Metazoa; phylum Arthropoda; class Insecta; order Diptera; family Tephritidae; genus Urophora; species Urophora cardui. The sequence goes on from OY482674.1 coordinate 9,093,082, forward strand.
ATCAAGGTTTCTGCTTTGTAATGATTAAAACTGAGATATTCAAATAAATTTGATATGTTATATCCCAAAAATTATGTTTATTACCGTATTATATCAAATTTAAAAACTACCTGGAAAAGTTAATATTTCGGAAAAGTTAAATGCCCTTGGGACCATTTGGTTAACTTTTGTGCGATTCTACTGTATTATTGTAAATTTTTATTAAATAAATAAATAAAAAAATATTAGTTAAAAAAAATTAAAAAAAAATATCATCCACCTTGACACCGACAGGATTCGAACCCGCGCCCCTCAGATTGAAAGGCACATGCGTTAGCCAGTCGGCCATCGCGCCACTTGCATAAAGTGTGTCAAAGGCTGCACTTAAGCGACAGATGTAAAACTGTAGAATTTGTAGGTACTTGTAGCTAGTTCAGAACTATCGAAATGGTGCCAATAAACGAACTAGTGTAAACTGTAGAATTTAGTAATAGTTCGGAACTATCGAAAATGTAGTGCAGAGAGGGACAATTGACACCGCCTAGGACATCGCCGTGTTAAATTCGCCAGTTGATAACATGCAAAAGAGTAAATCTCTCGCACTAGTAGTGCCGAAAAATGCACTAGAAGCGACCTAGTTCGGAACTATAGATTTTCCCTACAGGGAAGGATGAAAATACATACATATACTTGCATATTTACATACCAAAATATATATGTACATGCAATCAATTGTCACATTTGTTGTTGTTAACTTATCGTTGTTTATACTCCCAAATGACTCAGTGACTCGATTACTATAACATGCCGCTTTGGTTCCTATCGGCTATGGTAAAAGGGCGTCGCACAGGTCTCATGATTAATGAAAGATATGGTGCCTTCTATACAGCCGAAGCCAGTTGCGGTCTACTTGTTTTTATATTTTTGTTTGTTTTTACTATGTATTTACATTATCACAGTCGGTGGTTACCACCAAATAGTGTTAAGGTCAGCGCTTCGATATGCAAATCAAATACTCACTAAAAAGCCAAACTTAAAGCTTAAAGTTCAGTTACATACATATGTATGTATTAAAACCCCAATACTCATGTAAATGTAGATATTTTGCAAATATATATATGTAATTGGCTAAAAAAAGTTAGATAATTGCAATCATTAAATTTTTTTGTAAGTCACTCACGTGGAAAGCTTTATCACTTCTACTCCAACTACACACACGCGTCCTCATCTATCCATATTTGAATATGCATGTATGTGTGTTTGTATGAACAGAAAAAAAATCGTTTTTCCTCTTCGCTGTAATATTACTTTAATATTATTTCTTCTTTTTTTATTATATAACAATTGTTTATTTATCTATTTATGTATGTTTTGTAAGATTTTTCTTTTTCTTGTGGTTCTGTCTTTTTGTCTGTGTTAATTTGTAGCAAAAAGTCACGTTTATAGCAAAAAAATGATATTGACTTGTGTATTACGTAAGCTTGCAGCATTCAGTGGCGATAACAACAGACATTTAAAATAAGGGAGACTTTAACTAAATACATATTTATTTGCTTATTGATTAAGTTATACATATACATATAAACATATGTATAACATATTAAAATAATTGTCAGCTATTCAAAGTATGCAGTTTTGTAGCCCAGAGAATTCTACTCCAAGGGTTTCCAAGAAGATCGGTTGATTTTTGGTAAATTTTCTTTTTGAAAGAAAAAAAATAATAAAAAAAAAATTATTAATACAAATATTTATAACTTAACATTAACGTTTTCTAAAATAGCGATTTTCTTTTTATTGGCTTACCTTATTTGACCACTGGCACACCGTTATTATTTAAATTTTTCGTCGTTTAGAAAGTTAGTGTTTAAAAGATTTACTTTGAAAGCGTAAAAATGTAGAATTAAAAATTATCTTGCCATATCTAAATAAATATCGATACATAGATAGGAATGTAAATATAATATGTCTGTATGTATTTACCTACCTCCATGCGTAAATATATATGTCCATATCTATATACATACATATACATACATATATGCGATGGTAAATTGATTAGCACTTGCCTATTGTGAGTTTTAGTAATAAATTAACGATTTACGATAAGTATTCTTCCCCACTAACATTATGGATTAGGGGAGCGAAAGCTTTTAACTCACAAGTTCATATACACATATGTACACACTAAGGTGGAGTGAAAAATTTTTTTTGGAAATTCAATTTGTTCCAAAGCCAGAACGGCACCTTTGTAGCCCAGAAATAAGCCTGTAAAATTTTATTGACCTACTCGCATGTTTAGAGGTGCCCCCAGCCCCACAAAGTTGAAAAAAAAATAGCACGATCTGGTACAAATGTAAAATTTCTAAAATTATAAAATCAAAAAACGAAGTATGAAGATTGATAAAGATGGCCAAGCTGAGTATTAAAGTGAATTTATTTTTTTTGGAAATAGCAACAACAAAAGTTATTAAAGGTCAAAGTATATATTATGCATTTTTTAAATTGCAATTACTTTAAAACCATTGAACCAATTTCGAATATTTTTATACCATTCGATAGGCATTTTGATTCCCTTTAATTTGATATACATTTTATGTGGGTTCCATAACACCCCCTGCGGGGGTCAACCCCCCTTTTACCCCCCTTACTTTTCATATATAAAATGTATATAGTAAATTAAAGGGAATCCAAATACCTATTGAACGGCATAAAAACATTCGAAATCGGTACTGTAGTTTTTAAGTAATTGCAATTTAAAAAATGCATAATATATACTTTGACCTTTAATAACTTTTGTTGTTGCTATTTCCAAAAAAAAAATAAATTCACTTTAATACTCAGCTTGGCCATCTTTATCAATCTTCATACTTCGTTTTCTGATTTTATAATTTTAGAAATTTTACATTTGTACCAGATCGTGCTTATTGCTTTCAACTTTGCGGGGCTGGGGGCAGTTCAAAACGTCGTCCTATCGCCATAAAATTTTGTGGGGTTCATTAACTCGTATAAAAGCAACTTTTCATTGCTGGTACGTTCAAAAAAAGAACAAAAAAAAAATCTCCATATGTTTTCACTCCACCTTAGTACACACATATCTACATTTTACATAAATCTATCAATAAATACTTAAGCGCTAAATGCGCTAAAAGTAATTGTTGGGAAACTTGCGATTATTTCATATATGTACATATATACATATCCGCACATACATACATTCATACATACAAATATCCCTGCAAAAAAATGTGCGATCAATCCCGAAAGAGATTTGTCCTCGATTGATCTCTTTCGAGAACAATCGGTCCACAATTAGTCCCCAATTGTTCTCGTATGGGTATAAATGTAGACTAATTGTAGACCAATTGTTCCCGAACGGGTATAAATGTAGACTAATTGTAGACCAATTGTTCCCTAACGGGTATAAATGTAGATTAATCGCTTTCATCCCGAACGGGTACGAATGTAGATCAACCGCTTTCATTCCGAACGGGTACAAATCTAGACTCCTTATATGTAGAAATTTTACAAAAATATGCAGTGTATTTAAAAAATTGTAGAACAACCGGTAAAACGAATTGAACACCCTTTTTAAATAACAATTTTACCAAATTGTTGTCTAAAATATCCTATGAAAAAATCCTTTTCATTACGCTCATATAATGCATACTCAAAACTTAAAATTTTTTAAATTTATTTATTGAGATTTTTTTACAAAAGTAAAACATTATATAATCTTTATTTAAATATGGATGAACATTTACAATTTTTTAAGGAAAAATCTACATTTGTACCCGTTGGGGATGAAAGCGATTGATCTACATTTGTACCCGTTCGGGATGAAAGCGATTGATCTACATTTGTACCCGTTCGGGATGAAAGCGATTGATCTACATTCGTACCCGTTCGGGATGAAAGCGATTGATCTACATTTGTACCCGTTCGGGATGAAAGCGATTGATCTACATTCGTACCCGTTCGGGATGAAAGCGATTGATCTACATTTGTACCCGTTCGGTATGTTAGTGATTAATCTACATTGGTACCCGTTCGGGTATACAAATTGAACAATTAGTCTCTTCATAGGACATGCTCGAACAAATGCGATCAATTGACTCCATATAAAGGGATGTAAAATTGTATTAGTCGCATGCTCCCTTGCGATTGATCCCGGACACGTCCCGGATTAATCGCATTTTTTGCAGGGATGTATGTAAGTAACTACATAAGTTAAAGAGAGCATCATGTGAAAGTCATGGGGTTTGCCCTTTATTTACTTCGAGTGTTTGCCATATATAGTAGAGTATAACTGTCACTGGGGTACAGTACATTATAGATAAAAGTATCACAGCACTAGGCTCGAAAGTTTTCGAGTAATATATAACACATCTGTATGTAGTAAATTTCTATGTACATTAGGGTGTTTCGCATTTAAGCTTTGCTTTTATATGAAAATCAAATTCTATACTTAGGTTTTTCATTTCTAAATGGAGGGTGTTTGCATTATCCATTTCTATTGTGTGTATAAAATGTTAATATACTACATACTTATATGTATAAGTATAAATAATGAGATTAAGTATCTGTATACATATATACCTACTTAATTCAATTGTTAACAAAGAAGCTGACGTCTCCGGTAACTTCATGATATGATGAGCCGATGAACAATCACTTGTACATACTGTATACATACATATATCCATATATCGGATTAAAACTTGATGTTTAGCTGATTTGTTGTGTAGAAACTTTTTCACATCTATTGCTAAGTTAGCCGCATATTAGCGACGTAGTCATGGAAAGCCATCTTAGCACTAACTTTGTAATAAAACAAGTAAGGAAGCCTAAGTTCGAGTGGAATCGAACATTAGATACTCAGCTGTATGCGTTCATTGTTTGTTTGCGTTTGTTCGATATAGGGTGTATTTTACATAAAGCGAGTGCTGCATAAAGTGGGCGTAGCCATGCCCATTTTCAACATTTTTATCAGTTATCCAACTAAGTATATGAATATTATTCTTTGTGTAAAACTTCATTCCTTTATGACTTCTAGTTACAAAGATGTCACTTTACAAATTCCCAAAGGGTGTTCCAGAAATATCTTTGTTAAAAAGTAGGCGTGGTCATAAACCGATTTCAATAAATTTTTGCATGTCTATTAACACAAGTTATATAAGTGTATAAACCAAGTTTCGTCATAATATCTCAGTTATTTGTCGAGTTATGGGCTAAGAAATCTCGTATATCCCTTTGTCCAAAAAGAGGCGGTGCCACGCCCATTTTCCAAAATTTTTCTATTCTATGTTTCCGGTCTATTGTGGAACTCATGCCACAAAATTTCAATGAATTATCTTTATATTTGACAAAGATATCGCTTAAAATGTTTTTATAAGGTCACTTTATAATACCCATATATAAAAGTGGGCGTGGCCGTCAACCGATTTCGCTAAAATTTTTAACATGTATTACCACAAGTAATAAAAGTGTGCACACCAAGTTTCGTCATTACATATAAATTATTTGTCGAGTTATGGGCTCAGAAATCTCGTATATTCCTTCTTCTAAAAAGAGGCGGTGCCACGCCCATTTTCCAAAATTTTTGCGTTTTTCGTTTTATGTCCACAGTTGGACTCTTGCCAGAAAATTTCAACGATATATCTTTATATTTGACAGAGATATCGCTTACAATGTTTTTATTAGGCCACTTTATAATACACATATATAAAAGTGGGCGTGGCCGTCAACCGATGTTGGCAATTTTTCGTCCAAACATTTGCCTAAGTAAGTATATCACGCCTACCAAATTTCATCGATATATCTTCAATGGTTTCTGATTTATGACATATAAAACTTTCAATATTTGACCCTTAATAAGTGGGCGTGGCACCGCCCATTTTCCAAAATTTCATCAAATTTCTGCCTAGAGGCCTGAGCTCAACACGTGGGTAAAATTTCATCACTCCAACTATATTAGTGACTGAGATACCAAATTTCCGATTTTTTCTATATAGGAAAAGTGGGCGTGGTCATGGTCCGATTTCGCCCATTTTCAATACCAACCGTCCCAGTCTCGATACCAACTTGCATTTCAAATTTCATCAAAATATCTCAATTTTTGCGCGAGTTAGAGTGTTTACAGATGGACGGACGGACGGACGGACGGACATGGCTCAATCGATTTCTCTTTTCACCCTGATCATTTTGATATATATAAGTCTATATCTATCTCGATTATTTCATTCTGTTACAATCCACCGTTATGTGATTAAAACTATAGTACTCTGTAGTACAGCTGAGTATAAAAAAATGAAATAACGCATAAAAAGGTAAGGCAAAGCAATTCTTTCCTCGAAGTATAATTTCTTCGTTTATATGTATTTAGTAAAAAAAAAATAATTAAAAAATACTGCTTAGCTATGGGACCCACCTTTCTGTGTATGTTATGCCCAGCCGTTCGTGCTGCCTGGCGCCAATTGGAAATACCAAGGGAGGATGAGTCAGTCTTCGCCAATGCAGTAGAGGTTTCCCCTTTATTCAGCCTTTAGCTAGTTTCTATAGAAATAATTTATTAGACAGAGCACCGCCGTCGATACTCGCCATCGCTAACGCGCAAAAGGTCTTCAGAAGAACTTTTCCCTCGAATACTCAAAGTGATATCTCATCATCCATCTCAGCGTTTGAGGTTACTAACAAATATTCAAGGGATTATCAAAAATTATGCATGCACTTTTTTAAAGCATTTTGAAAATTTACAAAATTAATTTCTTTAGAAATCATATCAATCATGAATCAATCTACTAACCTTCAATTTGGCAAATGAGTGAAGAAATGCTTGAAATAGTACATATTACACACATGTAAATATGTATATTACAAATGTATGTAAATATGTATATTACAAATGTATGTACAATATACGTGTCGACGTAACTTGCCTAATATGTATACAGATGTGTGTATGTAAACTCTTTTTATACTCAGCTGTACTACACCTTTTTCAGTTTAAATTCAGAAAGTTCCAATTGATATTCAGAATTTCCAATTGATATTCAGAAAATTACAATTGAAATTCAGAATTTCCATTTGAAATTCAGAAAGTTACAATTGAAATTCAGAATTTCCATTTGAAATTCAGAAATTTGCATTTGAAATTCAGAAAATTACAATTGAAATTCAGAAAATTACATTTGATATTCAGAAAATTCCATTTGAAATTCAGAAAATTACATTTGAAATTCAGAAACCTTCCTCACAGCACAAAACAGTTTTCTGAATTTCAATTGTAATTTTCTGAACTCCAAATGTAACTTTCTGAATTTCAAATGGATTTTTCTGAATTTCAAATGTAATTTTCTGAATTTCAATTGTAATTTTCGGAATTTCAAATGCAATTTTCTGAATTTCATATGGAAATTCTGAATTTCAATTGTAACTTTCTGAATTTCAAATGGAAATTCTGAATTTCAATTGTACTTTTCTGAATATCAATTGGAACTTTCTGAATTTAAACTGAAAAAGGTGTAGTACACAGAGTATTATAGTTTTGATTTCCTAACGGTGGATTGTAACAGAATGAAATAATCGAGATAGATATAGACTTATATATATCAAAATGATCAGGGTGAAAAGAGAAATCGATTGAGCCATGTCCGTCCGTCTGTCCGTCTTTGCGCACGATAACTCGCGCAAAAATTGAGATATTTTGATGAAATTTGAAATGTAAGTTGGTATCAAGACAGGAACGGATGGTATTGAAAATGGGCGAAATCGGACCATGACCACGCCCACCTCCCCTATATAGTAAAAATCGCAAATTTTGTATCTCAGTCACTAATAGAGCTAGAGTGTTAAAATTTCACACACGTATTGAGCTCAGGCCCTTATGAAGAAATATGGTGAAATTTTGGAAAATGGGCGGTGCCACGCCCACTTATTAAGGGGCAAACATTGAAAGATTTATGAGTCATAACTCAGAAACCGTTGAAGATATATCGATGAAATTTGGTAGGCGTGATATACTTACTTAGGCAAATGTTTGGACGAAAAATTGCCAACATCGGTTGACGACCACGCCCACTTTTATATATGGGTATTATAAAGTGACCTAATAAAAACATTTTAAGCGATATCTCTGTCAAATATAAAGATATATCATTGAAATTTAATGAAAGGTGTCCAACTATGGACACAAGCCAAAAAATACAAAAATTTTGGAAAATGCGCGTGGCACCGCCTCCTTTTTGAAGCAGGAATATACGAGATTTCTGAGCCCATAACTCGACAAATAATTGAGATATTATGACGAAACTTGGTGTGTACACTTTTATCACTTGTAGTAATACATGTTCAAAATTTTAGCGAAATCGGTTGACGACCACGCCCACTTTTATATATGGGTATTATAAAGTGACCTAATAAAAACATTTTAAGCGATATCTTTGTCAAATATAAAGATAATTCATTGAAATTTTGTGGCAAGAGTTCTACAATGGATCGGAAACAAAAAATAGAAAAATTTCGGAAACTGGGCGTGGCACCGCCTCTTTTCAGAGAAAGGAATCAACGAGATTTCGGAGCCCATAACTCGACAAATAATTGAGATATTATGACGAAACTTGGGTTATACACTTTTATAACTTGTGTTAATTGACACTCAAAAATTTATTGAAATCGGTTTATGACCACGCCTACTTTTTAACAAAGATATTTCTGGAACACCCTTTGGGAATTTGTAACGTGACATCTTTGTAACTAAAAGTCATAAAGGGATGAAATTTTGTACAAAGAATAATATTCATATGCTTAGTTGGATGACTGATAAAAATTTAGAAAATGGGCGTGGCTACACCCACTTTATGCAGCACTCGCTTAATATAAAGTACACCGTGTTTCCATCAAACGCAAACAAACAATGAAAGCATACAGCTGAGTATCTAATGTTCGATTCCACTCGAACTTAGGCTTCCTTACTTGTTATACCTAAAAAGCTTTAGTTATACTCGTATTTGGTTTTGTTGATACTTCCGCCTAACCAAATTTGCGCACACAAACTTTCCGTTGGTTATACCAAATTTAAGTGGATCATTCATTTATTATACATACGCATACTATCTAAATTAAGATACCGCGCATAAACATACATATGTACATATGTGAATGCATATAAAAAATTGCAATTAAGAAGTGACTCATTCTCTTACTAAATTAAAACCAGTTCCTCTTTTGGGAGTCGCTTCCATTATAAAAGGGTTGAAGATGCTTGTGATATAAATATCGCACCCTAAATCTTAAAGTGACGCAACTCAAAATTTTATGAAATCGGGTTTTTGTCATAAAATGGCAAACAGAACCATATATCTAGCGACTGCCAAAAAAAAAAACTTTTTAGTCAGTATCTCTTTTGACTGAAAAATAACCATTATTATTTCGTCATTTGCCATATCATTGTATGTAAAGAAAAAAATTGTGTTGGCTCTCCTGAAATTTTTATACTCAGCTGTACTAGTACACAGAGTATTATAGTTTTAATCACATAACGGTGGATTGTAACAGAATGAAATAATCGAGATAGATATAGACTTATATATATCAAAATGATCAGGGTGAAAAGAGAAATCGATTGAGCCATGTCCGTCCGTCCGTCCGTCCGTCCGTCCGTCCGTCCGTCCGTCCGTCCGTCTGTCCGTCCGTCCGTCCGTCCGTCCGTCTGTAAACACTCTAACTCGCGCAAAAATTGAGATATTTTGATGAAATTTGGAACGCAAGTTGGTATCGAGACTGGGACGGTTGGTATTGAAAATGGGCGAAATCGGACCATGACCACGCCCACTTTTCCTATATAGAAAAAATCGGAAATTTGGTATCTCAGCCACTAATATAGCTAGAGTTTTAAAATTTTACCCACGTATTGAGCTCGGGCCCTTATGAAGAAATTTGATGAAGTTTTGGAAAATGGGCGGTGCCACGCCCACTTATTAAGGGTCAAACATTGAAAGTTTTATATGTCATAACTCAGAAACCGTTGAAGATATATCGATGAAATTTGGTACGCGTAATTTGCTTACATAGACAAATGTTTTGACGAAAAATTATCAAAATCGGTTTACGGCCACGCCCACTTTTATATATGTGTATTATAAAGTGACCTAATAAAACCATTTTAAGCGATATCTCTGTCAAATATAAAGATCTATCATTGAAATTTTGTCGCATGAGTCCAACTATGGACATAAAACAAAAAACACAAAAATTTTGGAATATGGGCGGTGCCACGCCCACTTATTAAGGGGCAGACATTGAAAGTTTTATGAGTCATAACTCAGAAACCGTTGAAGATATATCGATGAAATTCGGTACGCGTAATATAATTACTTAGTCAAATGTTTTGGCGAAAAATTATCAAAATCGGTTGACGGCCACGCCCACTTTTATATATAGGAAATATAAGGGGGCCTAATAAAAACATTTTAAGCGATATCTCTGTCAAATATAAAGATCAATCACTGAGATTTTGTGGCAGGAGTCCAACTATGGACATAAAACAAAAACTACAAAAATTTTGGAAAATGGGCGGTGCCACGCCCACTTATTAAGGAGCGAATATTGAAAGTTTAATAAGCCATAACTCAGAAACCGTTAAAGATATATCGATGAAATCTGGTACGCGTGATATATTTACTTAGCCAAATGTGTGGACGAAAAATTACCAAAATCGGTTGACGACCGCGCCCACTTTTATATATGTGTATTATAAAGTGACCTAATAAAACCATTTTAAGCGATATCTATGTGAAATATAAAGATAATTCATTGAAATTTTGTGACATGAGTTTTACAATAGACCGGAAACAAAAAATAAAAAAGTTTGGAAAATGGGCGTGGCACCGCCTCTTTTTAGACAAAGGGATATATGAGATTTCTTAGCCTTTAACTCGACAAATAATTGAGATATTATGACGAAACTTGGTTTATACACTTTTATAACATGTGTTAATAGACACGCAAAAATGTATTGAAATCGGTTTATGACCACGCCTACTTTTTAACAAAGATATTTCTGGAACACCCTTTTGGAATTTGTAACGTGAAGTCTTTGTAACTAAAAGTCATAGAGGGATGAAATTTTGCACTAACAATAATATTTGTATGCTTATTTGGATGATTGATATAAATTTTGAAAATGGGCGTGGCTGCGCCCTGTTTATGCAGCACTCGTTTCATATAAAATACACCCTATATCGAACAAACGCAAACAAACAATGAAAGCATACAGCTGAGTATCTAATGTTCGATTGCACTCGAACTTAGGCTTCCTTACTTGTTTAATTTTGAGTTTTGATTTAGGTTGCGATATGTACTTACGTTGATAAGCAATTCGAAGATGATACTCACCTACATATATACATACTTATTTCCATGTGAAATTAAAGTCCAATAAGTTCAAACCTTAAAAAAATATTTTATGTATTTATGTGTTTTTTTTTAATAAAAGCTTTTAGCGAGCATTGCCTATTAAACTCAAAAGCAAAACTTGAATAAAAATATATAAGAAATTAAATACACAATTTTTAGCTGAATTTTTGCGCCACTGTTCCGTAATGAATCCCCATTGCCATACATTTCAAACTTGTTACAACCATTTTTATTGCAAAGTTGACAATCATACATTTCCAGTCCGAAAGTAAGAGTCTTGCAAGTCATCAGATTGTTCTTGCGCACCATTGATGAGCAGCCGCGGTGAGTAATAATTGTATCGTTCACTTTTTTTTGGAAGTGGCGGAATTGATAAATTACATACATATGTACATGTGTATAAGGAAGAGAAAATATTTTGTCAAAATATATACATATGTATGTAGGTACTTCCCTGCAAAAAGTGGGACCACGTAATATGCTAGTACAGGACCAGGTTACGTTGTGACAGTTCCTAGTTACAGAGGTGGTCCAAATATATGAAAAAAAATTGGTTACATTAACATTGCGATGTCATTGGACATGAACACCCCTGCTTCACCGCTGCATAACAAAAGACTATATAAAAAACCACCCCATTTGGGCCATAGACTAGTATGCTTACAGTGGACCACGTTTTAAACTACATCCCAATACCCTAGACCGAGCCAAATTGCCGACCAACCACGAATTAGTTGGCGGCGAACGACAATTTACATTCGATGTGGTCCGATGCAGCATAACATGTAACCGAGTCTGTAACTAGGCCGCTTCACGCGCGGTACTATGCAGCATAACATGTAACCAAGTCCGTAACCACGTCCCTTCGGATCTACTTTATAGCCCCGTCCCATTTGACTACCTGGTCCTCAAATTTTTGAAGGGTTCTATCTCAAATGAATATAAAATAAGCTCACCTTTTAATTTCACCATATAGCACACAGCATCATCTACTCTCTCATCGAGCACTTTATATTTTCTGCGATAAGCCACAACACTATCATAGGAGTCGTCAACATCTCTGTATACTTTTGCTTTCCTCCCATCTCCTGCTCTTTGATCAATAACATCATCATCAACATACTCATCACTTTCATCGTCGTCGTTGGCATCTTTGTCTGGTAAGAGGCTGCTCGTGTTAAGGGCCAAAGTAGATTCATTTGAGAGCGTGGAGCTAATAGAAATATTAGGTCTAGCTGTTGCTGGCAATTCACCACAAATACGTAACTCATTCGGTACACCTCCTTCATCGCAATTTTCACAGGTGTAACATTGGAGACCTAATAATAATGAAAACTTGCATTTCATAGACAATTTTCTCTACTTGCAAAAAAAAATAAATAGTTTCACGAGTTTGATTGCTTTCTAGTTTAATTTTTTCCATCTATGAAAAATACCTCGTTAATGTATATTTCATATTTTTCTCTTCAAATAAGTATATTCATTCAGCTTACAGAGCACAGCAAAAAATTTCGATACTCGTCTTCAAAAATAAATAATCGTATTTATAAAATAATTTGGTGAAGCATGCGCTTTGAATTTACTCAGACCTTTAACTAATTCCACATGTTTTTTGTCTTTAAATATTCTACTAACCTTCAATTACAGTAAACTCCCAGCAAACAAATAACAGTAATACAAATAAGAAACTCTTATTAATTCTGCATTTGATCATTTTGGGTTGTATGTTCTCTTCGTCTTTTGCTCTTCAACTGTCTCTAATATAGTAAAATGTCACTTAACAGAGTTGAGTATACTGAACTTGTTTTTAAATAAAAAATTGTAATTCCACACAAACGAAGTGATAAACGTGCCTTCACCCAAAATTCGTAATGAACCAAACTGTTGCAAACTTCTAACAATACTAAAATAATCAACGCTCGAATTTGATTGAAAAATATTTCGGGCACAACCAAAATCTCTTTGAAGCAATCAGAGCGAAATTCTGTTGGAAATGTAGGCAAAATTTGTTATAACAATCTACACGATGATACGAAACTGATTTCCTCTTTGATTTTTGTTTTTTTTTCCCTTTTTTTCTTGAACCAAAAATATTGTCTGAGCATCGTTGGCTTTTTCCATTTTGCCTCTGTTGAGTTTATGTGTATTGATTTGATGGTTATTGATATGGTTAGCATTGTTGTAGGTATGCATTGCAGATGGAATTTCATATAATTGTTATGGTTTGCTGATATTGACTTGCTGTTGTTTTTCAAGCACATTGTGAAGCTGCATAAAAGTCTTTTGTTTTTTAGTGCATCGCAATTTAAGGTACTGCCAGGCGACGCAATAAAAGTACTTTCAGACAATGAGAAAGTAAAACTTTCTCATGTTTTCCGAACATTCAGCAATTACATACATACTTGCTTCTGCTGCAAGAGAAATACTTTTCAGAAATACTTCTCACTTTTAATTATGTTTTACTTTTTGGAAATTGCCAGCTGAGAGGAAGTGTTGCCAGACTAAACGCTCAAACTGACGAACTGGCTTGTAAATATAAGTTTGCTTAACAAAAATATAAACAAAATACAATTATTAAAAAAAACAATATTGGCTCAGATATCCAATATCTCACCACTAGCTATGGGGAATTTAGGACTATTCACTTTAACAATTTCATATGGCTCTGGGAAATTTCTCTGTTCACTGCACTTCACTGAATTCAATTTGACAACTGGAGATTTTCTATCCCTATCAGAAAGCACTTTCAGAAAATGGCTTCACTTTCGTCTTGTGGCAAACGAAAAGTTATATCTGAAAGCGTTCGGAAAGTACTTTCTGAAAGCACATGTATTACGTCGTGTGGATACTCTTGCAAGTTCTTTCAACGGCTTCATTGCATCGTCTGGCAGTATCTTTACATTAACGCTTCCAATTTCTTCATCTTTCGTTTGCTAATATTTCTTCTGATTTGCAAAAAATATTATTGCATCGCATACATGTATTTATTTATGTATTTGAAGTCTTTATTTTTAACCCTAAACTCATCAGTTGTTTTATGCTCCCCACCAGTTTAATTCATTGCTTAAAGCTTTAAACAGAACCAATCTCTATGCGATTATTCGCCTGGTGTAGGCATGGGTAACACTGCGCTGCGCGGCGCAATTGCGCTAACACCAACCCTGGCGTTATTGCGCTAACTCCGATTTGGGAAATGCGCCAACTCAATATAGCGCCAACCCAATATAGCGCCAACTCAATATTGCGCCAACACAATTTTGTAATATAAAACCGACTCAATTTCGTGCGCTAACACCAGCACCTATATATCGCTAGTGTAAAATGGCGCAACCACAACGCCAATAACAGCACCATAGTATATGTATACGTATGACACCGTCACAATTATGTATGCTTGATAGTGATCTAAGTGACTCTAATTTCCAGCATATTTTCACAAATTTACGGAATATGTTTCCAAATGATTATGAAAATTTAAATTAATTGTGCCCTCGTAAATGTAAGCAGAATTGCGCCAAAAGAAATAAAACGGGGATGGTGAACAGTAACAAGCGAAAAAATTTTATTTATCGATTATTCCATGACAATTGCGCTAAAGGTGTTATTGCGCCAGTACCGTGAGTTGGCGCCACGACTGGCGCTGGAGTTATTGTATCAGCGCCAAAAAAATTGCGCCATTACCCATGGCTAGCCTGGTGTTGCGATGACATTTGACTGAGAATATCGCCAGGTAAAGCAGACTCAAGTTTAAATTGTCATATGCTGTTAAGCAAAAAAATGACTGCTAACATTTTTTAGCTATTACAAATAACGCAAATCTTAAGTATAATGAGATTAAAGTGAAAGGCGTTCCTTGAAGCTAGGAAACGTTTGTTTTTAACAAATTTGTATAATTAGGGCGCCCCAAGTCATATAAGGAGCCATACTTAACCCTTCTCTTCTGTTCACTTTTTAACACGCTTTCATTAGCTTCACCTGTATGTATGTATGTATGTATGTATGTATGTATGTATGTATGTATGTAACTTCATCCCATCCTAAAAGTTGTAACATTTAACTAAATTAACTAAATTAATTATATCTTTCAAACATTCACTTTTATTGTGTTCTCTCTATTATTAACACGCTTTTATTAGCTTCACCTGTATGTATGTATGTATGTATGTATGTATGTATGTATGTATGTATGTATGTATGTATGTAACTTCATCCCATCCTAAAAGTTGTTACATTTAACTAAATTAACTAAATTAATTATATCTTTCAAACATTCACCTTTATTGTGTTCTCTCTATTATTTCTATTCTCCTCCGGATTCGAAACATGACATCAACAGCCCAACGGCATCATATAGTAGGACATTCAACATTATACTTCACGCTTCATTGCGGCTTTTAAGTTACCTTTCCTCAAAATAGCCTCCATGAATTTCAATTCACTCCCGTATATAAGCCAATAAGTAACAAGCTTTCAGGGTACGGAAAAACTCACTCACGAACGCTCAAAAATACATTCTTCTCAAATCACAAACAAATGTTCAAAGAAAAACGTATAACCACTCAAATAGCGAGCGAACTAACTCAATGCATAAATTCACTCAAAAATGAAGCTTGTAGCTTTCTGTTTTGGGTTTGTTGTATTTGCAATGAAATCAGCCGCATGTACATACATACGTATGCAAAGCAAGAACTGGTTTTGTTTGTAATTCATTTAATAGTAAGTGCTGAATCAACGAAAAGGAACCCTAATTCTATAATTGCATTTCACGTTTGGAAAGCAATTTTTATACAATGTTTTGTAAACGTGAGGTGAAAAAAATTTCTCTTAAAATAAAAAAAAAAAAATAAAAATACAAAAAAAAAAACAAAAAAAAAATGCGCCACTCGGGACTCGAAACTGAGCTCCTTGGTCCGTAGGCAGCATACCTCACCATTACGCTACAAACGTATTCGGAACTTTGTTGTCTAAATTCGAATTTATTCAATCAGGTTTCTTTTTTTTTTTTGTTCTTTTCAAATGCTTCACCACAACTTCTCTTCACTTTCTGATTGTAAAATATAACAAAACGTTTGGGAAATTTTGTATTTCCAAACTAGTTTGGAAAACCTTGAATAAAAGGGTTTGGATAATAAGCTTCACTGCATATTGGGATTTTTGGTAGAAGTTATAAATACATATGTATGTAGATCTATTTCGGAGAACACCACATCCCTTCATAAGACTTCTTTTTACTTTTATTCTTGCGTCCGCATAAAACATCCTTTAATGAAAAATTTCACTAAAAAGTTAAAAATAAATAATAGCTTAAAAAACTAAAAAACACGCTTTAATCTTAAAAATCGTACTAAAAATTGAGAAATAATTTTATTAGAAACAAAATGATGAACGAAAATATAAGTATTTAAGGAAAAGCGTGGGGGTGCTCAATAATATTTGAACATGAAAATATTCCATTCGTACAACTAGTACAAAAATATACCTAGTTGCGAAATTAAAGAGTACGATATATGAAATCTCAAAAAAGTCAATATAAAATTAATAGTAAAAAAAACACCGATTTTAAATATTTTTTGACATACTGAGCACCCCACGCTTTTCCTTAAATACTTATATTTTCGTTCATCATTTTGTTTCTAATAAAATTATTTCTCAATTTTTAGTACGATTTTTAAGATTAAAGCGTGTTTTTTAGTTTTTTATGCTATTATTTATTTAATTTTGTTTTCAAATTTCAAATAATTTACTTGACAGGCGGCAGTGACCACATTAGAAATAAATCTACCCATGGTCTTTTAGTTCCGTTCATTTTCATATACTGCTGTGTTTTTTAATTGTCGCTTCGACCTAGCGATTTTTCCCCTGCCGTTGGTTCTGTTTAAAGTTTAATACTTTTAATTTTGTTTTCTTTTATTTTCTTTAATTTATTTTAACTTTTTCGATTATTTTTTACATCAATTGCTTTTTACATCAGTTCATCACATACTCTTAACTTTTTTTTTTTAAATTATAAATTTAATTTGCGTTCCATGTTTAATTTTTCCATTTCATAAATTATGTATTTTGTTTTGTAATTAAAAAAAAAAACATAAAGGCATTTGGTGAATAGTGAATTTTATAATTTTTCAAGCGATACTTACGTAAATACGTATGTATGTATGTATATCAACAACAATAATTCCAAATACATAAAAAACAGCTTCCTACTTAAACATACGTATATATATTTTTTTAAGCTTTAGCATAATACATGCATATATATGTACATAAGTATGCAACAGTTGCTTTAATGATTATTTACAACATTTTCTTGTCAATATTAATTACATAAAATGACGTTAAAAAAAATAATACTTATATATGTAAGGCCGAGTTGGTTGAAATCCAGCAAATTCGACGAAATTCTTCATAATGAATATATCCGCGATATACACAAATTTCAATATTTTTCTTAACATTCATAGTTATTATTTTAAAAAGTAGAGATTGCTTTACTCTCATTAATTGCTCTGTTGATTGCAGGTGAGTTGGCAGCCATCCACCACACACCATTCCGTTCACCACGCACTGTGACGCAGCATAATTTTTGTCGCCAGAAGCGCTGGCAAAACGCTTACAATTAAAATTAAATGCCATTGCCTAACCTTTTGACTGCCATTACAACCGTCCGTATTACAAATGGAGCAATGCAACTCATGCTTAGCGCTCTTCTTTTTGTTATTGTCTTTGTCGAGATTAGCATTGCGCGCCAACTCTGGCGGCCAATCTAATTTGCTGCCCAGCGTTTGGCATGCATCCGTATCGGCGGTATCTAATTGACAAAAGCGTGCTGTTACCATTTTGCTGGTGTGGGCTATAAAGGAGGATGTATGTAGGATATGTATGTAGGTATCATGTTTTAGATGGTGTCATACTGTTTTTATAAATTTAACAAAACAAAAATAGCTTAAAATTACTTACGATCTTTGGCAACAACCTTTTGACAGTTCATTAGTGGACCATCTCGTATTCCGGTGTCGAAATAATCAAATCGATTCAATTCGAAGAGCCACGTATCGGTTGACTTCATTTTATCGTACGTGCATTCCTGTTCGAAAATATGTATATATGTATTTGAAAATAGAAGAAAGTGAGTCAATAAGGTAATTGCTTATTTTAGTTTGAGCTTTGACTATATACGCACTATGTACTTATACACATCTCAATATCTACATACATATATACCAGAGCTGTAAAAAGCTGCAATCAGATTGTATTGCAATCATAACAAGTAAAAGCGCGGCTGTCTTCGGCCGTACCGAAGACTTCATACCTTTCATGAGTGGGGAAATGAAAAGTTACCTATGTATGTACATAACCTGATTAAGTTTAATTTATAATTTTAATTCTGTGGGTTATTTATGGAAAGATTTATTAGAAAAAATGGTGTCTTGGCTATTTAAATGGAGGAGCTACACACCAAAATGTCCATATCTGAACAATCGGTTGTATGGGAGCTATATGTTATAATGGTCCGATCTTGACAATTTTCGGTAATCCCGTTTGGGCCCATATGGGTACAAATACTTAAAAATTTCACGCCGTTAGCTGTTAAAATGGAGGAGTTATACACCAAAATGTCCATATCTGAACAATCGGTTGTATGGGAGCTATATGTTATAGTGGTCCGATCTTGACAATTTTCGGTAACCCTATTTGGGCCCATATGGGTACAAATACTTAAAAATTTCACGCCGTTAGCTGTTAAAATGTAGGAGTTATACACCAAAATGTTCATATCTGAACAATCGGTTGTAGGGGAGCTATAGGTTATAGTGGTCCGATCTTAACAATTTTCGATAATCCCGATTGGGCCCATATGGGTACAAATACTTCAAAATTTCACGCCGTTAGCTGTTAAAATGGAGGAGTTATACACCAAAATGTCCATATCTGAACAATCGGTTGTAGAGGAGCTATAGGTTATAGTGGTCCGATCTTGACAATTTTCGGTAACCCTATTTGGGTCCATATGGGTACAAATACCTCAAAATTTCAGGCCGTTAGCTGTTAAAATGGAGGAGTTATACACCAAAATGTGTATATCTGAATAATCGGATGTTGTGGAACTATATATTATAGTGGTCCGATCTTGACAATTTTCGGTAACCTTGTTTGGGCCAAAATGGGCACGTCTACTTCAAAGTTTCATGTCCTTAGCTGTTTAAATGGGGAAGTTATGCACAAATTACATTCAAAAATTTCATGTATATCTGAATAATCGGTTATTTTCTATATGTTATAGTGGTCCGATTCGGCCGGTTCCGACAAATGATCAGCTGCATATAACAACATACCTGTATTCCGAATTTCATTCAGATATCTCAAAAACTGAGGGACTAGTTTGCGTTCACACAGACGGACGGACGGACAGACGGACAGAAGGACAGACGGACAGACGGACATGGCTTAATCGACTCAGCTCGTGATTCTGATCATATCGGTATATATTTTGGTGGGTCCCCCACGCTTCCTTCTGGTACTTTCGACAAAAAATTTTTGGCACTAAGTTATAATACCATTTCATTCTCATGAAAGGTATAAAAAGTGTATATTATTGTAAGCAGCTTTGATTGTAAATCATATTGCTAGTAAATTTTTTGATTGTAAAAATAAAAATTTAAAAAATTTAGAAGTATGTTATTGCAATCGACCTTCACCATGGATCATTTTGATTTCAGAAATTAGAATTGCAATAATTTACAAAAGTTTCATTGCAATCAACTTTGACCGTAAATCATTTTAATTGTAAAAATTACAATTACAATAATTTAAAAAAATTTCATTGCAATACACTTTTCTCGTAAATCATTTCATTACAATAATTTACAAAATTTTTCATTGCAATGAACTTCAAACGTAAATCATTTTCATTGTAAAAATTTCAATAGCAATAATTGTATTGTAATAAGTTTTCATCGTAACTCAAATTGATTGAAAAATATTTGATTGCAAGGCTTGCAATAGCAATCATTTTCCTCATAACTTTATACGCATGCATTGGGATTGATGAAAGGCAAGCGCCTGGGTAATGCGAGTAATACCCGGCATTTATATCACACGCGTAGCCGCGTAATAACCCATGTCCGGGGTACATATGTAGTTATGTACATACATATTGGATGCTGCCGGGCACACGGTACTGGCAATATTTGCAGTCTTCAATATGTATGTACATATAAAGTCTGGATGATAAGATGATGAGAAAGAGGATGAGGGTGTGGATGGGGATAAGGATATATATTTATTTTTGTACCATTTGCTTTCTCAATTACTCCCGGATATCTCATTACTGTCATACATATGTATGTATGTATGGTTGTTTAACATAAATATATATATACTTATCCCCATCCTCATGTTCAATTTTATCCATATCTTTATCCTTATACCCATTCGCACCCTCAACCTCTTTCTCATCATATTATCATCTAGACCAGCCATGGGCGATTGAGCCCATATGGGTATTTACCCGTACGGGTCGCGTTGGCTCATTACATGGGGATGGTGAAATAGGTAAATGTACCAGCTGGTGGGGAGAAGGGGGAACTCAAACTGAGCATATGGTTGTCACACTTGATAACACTGCTCTACAGCCAAAAAATACTCTGAACGCGACCATCCTTTCTATATGTAAAATAGGTCGCTGATTCCGAAAATCGGGCTCATTTTTAATTCTATGGGAAGGTTTTTGAGATATCGGCAATTTACCGTTATTTGGCCAATGGGTCCACTTAATCCTGTATATCTCTTTAACACAGTGAGTTATCTTCCTTAGGGTGGCACCAAACGAAAGAAAATTAAATTTCATTTTCACGGCTCCTATAACATTTTTCTCTAACTCTTATAGTTTCTGAAATATTGACGATTCAATTTGAATTTTTTCGATTTTTTACGATTTTTTGAAGAAAAAATTGACTTTGTCAGGCAATATCTTTAAAACCAATGTTTTCACCTTCGGTTTTACTCCTTTACGTGAAGCTCCATTTTATTGGGAAAAAGGTAAGCTATCAACGAAGAAAATCCATGGTAAAATGGAAAAGTTATAGGCGATCAAGTAAATACAGGCACGTCGCGCAATGCCTCTGCACGGGTATATTCTATGCATGTTATACCCGTAAATGGGCTTTTATCTACTGCGCTGCCAACGTGCTGCTACTGCAAATGTGTAGGTATTGGTACAACATGCATAGAATATACCCGTGCAGAGGCATTGCGCGACTTGGATGTATTTACTTGATCGCCTATAACTTTTCCATTTTACCATGGATTTTCTTCGTTGATAGCTTATCTTTTTCCCAATAGAATGGAGCTTCACGTAAAGGAGTAAAACCGAAGGTGAAGACATTGGTTTTAAAGATATTGCCTGACAAAGTCAATTTTTTCTTCAAAAAATCGTAAAAAATCGAAAAAATTCAAATTGAATCGTCAATATTTCAGAAACTATAAGAGTTAGCGAAAAATGTTATAGCAGCGATGAAAAGGAAATTTAATTTTCTTTCGTTGGGTGTCACTCCAAGGAAGATAGCTCACTGCGTTAAAGAGGCATACAGGATTAAGTGGAGCTATTGGCCAAATAACGGTAAATTGCCGATATCTCAAAAACCATCCCATAGAATTAAAAATGAACCCGATTTTCGGAATCAACGACCGATTTTACATATAAATAGGATGGTCGCGTTCAGAGTACAGACAAAAAATTTCTTTTTGTGATCCAGTGTAATTAATTCCAAAATAGGTATTTTTTTGCGGTTGGCAATTTGGTAACTATCAAATGATTTTAGTATTTTTCTTTTTCAATATGATAAAATTATTCTAAGGTATACTTAATTTGTTAATCAGCCCTATCATGAACTTCATGTGAAAAATTTCCCTCGAAAAATATAAAGCAAAACAATAACAATTTTTCACATTTTGTTTTTGTTTTGCTTTGTAATTTTTGGGAACATTTTGTTCACATGAAGTTCACGATAAGGCTGAATGTTAAAAATGTTTTTTTTTTAATTTCTACCAAAGCTTTGACCAAAGAAAAGTCAAACGAACTACAAACAAAATTCATTCATAGATGTAATTTACGTTTCAGATAATTTTTTTTTGTAAACCAAAGCAGGTGTACTTATTTTAAGTTTATTTTATCATTCGAATTATGAAGGCGATAATTTATTAGTCTGTTTGTAATTTTTTGATTATTTTGTTGGGAATTATTATCAACATTTTTTTTAGGATAGTGGCAACCAATATTAAGCGCGCTAATGCATATTCGGTATTGAGAACAAGAGAGCATATGTATATATACATATGTACATACATTAAGGTGGAGCGAATTTTTTTTTTTGGAAATTCAATTTGTTCCAAAGCCAGAACGGCACCTTTCCAGCCCAGAAATAAGCCTGTAAAATTCCATTGACCTACTCGCATGTATTTTCCGTTTAATTTGGTATACATTTTATATATGAAAAGTAAGGGTGGTAAAAGGGGGTTGACCCCCGCTGGAGAGTATTATGGAACGCACTGGAAAATGTATACGAAATTAAAGGGAATCAAAATACCTATCGAATGGTATAAAAATATTCAAAATCGGTTCAGTAGTTTTTAAGTAATTGCAATTTAAAAAATACATAATATAAACTTTGACCTTTAATAACTTTTGTTGTTGTTGTTTCCAAAAAAAATTCACTTTAATACTCAGCTTAGCCATGTTTATCAATCCTCATACTTCGTTTTTTGCTTTTATAATTTTCAAAATTTCATATTTGTACCAGATCGTGCTTTCAACTTTGCGGGGCTGGGGGCAGTTCAAAATGTCATCCTATGGCCATAAAATTTTGTGGGGTTCATTAAGGCAACTTTTCATTGGTACGTTCAAAAAAAAACAAAAAAAAAGCTCCATATGTTTTCACTCCACCTTAATGTACATGCCAAAAGCACAAAGCACACTTGCTTCAATAACGACACAACACAATTTTCTGAATCGATACTTAGTAGTGAGAATCAGTGTTATTTATTTGTTATGAAATTTTATGGTCATAGATGAAAATTAAGGGCTTTATTTAAAAAATATTGTCGCTTTAGTATAGTATCTTACTTCCATATATAGCGAAGAAGACATAAATTGGTTTTTTTAAATTATGACACTAATGAAGTAAATGGCATCGGAGTTCGGAGCGATTGTACAGCATTGCCGCTGAGGCCACTAAAGTGACAATTTGAACCTTTTTTAAGAGCCAGGCTACCGGAACCCAACTTTTTGAAAATATGCAATATTTGAACCTTTTTAAAAATTTGGGCCACTTTTGGTCCTTTTTTACTTTCAAACCTATAATGTAATAAATATTTTTTAGTTTTTTTCTTAAATATAAAAAAAAAGCTTTTTTACGTTTGTTTTTACATGGCCGTTTTCTGCTACTGTTGTTGGTATGTAGATTGTAATAAAAGGACAATTGAGAATTAAGCGAAACAAAGCTGACGGCGGTGGTAGCTCAATGGGATGCCATTGGATTACCAATCGAAACGACTTAAGTTCGATCCTCGGTTGAGGCCGCCTGAAGAAGTCTGATGAGGGGATGTGGTGGTCTCCGAAATGGATCCATAACTTCTACCAAAAAATTTGTTAAATTTTTCTTAATTAGAAACTGGCCAATAGCTCATAGCTTAATTCACATAAAAAAGCCTCTTTGTTACCTTTTCACTTTTCATTAGCAATTCTCCGCTGCGAAGGAAAATCCCGAAAGAATTATTTGGGAGTAAAAATTTTTAGAATGCAGCAGTGCATCAGCAGAAAGATTATTTTCAAAACTTTCACTATTTAAGACCAAGGGTACAAACCGCTTGCAAATTGCTTTAAGCATTAAATAAACCACAAAAATATATAAAAATGTGTTTCTAGCTAAAAAAAATTTGGGAGACACTTTTTTCCTTTTTTCGGCCACTTTTCCAAATTTTTTAGCGGCAATACTGCACATTTTATTGGTGAATTCCTCTCTCTATATAAAACAATGTGGTTTTCATTTTTAGTGTTTCCGTACGCGCTGTGCGATGAACATCACGTAAGGCGGAGTGTACATCAACTTCGATATCGCCTTAGCTCCCCTTTCCCCGGAAATTATGCAGTGCCCACGAAAGCCCATGATCGCCCCTCTGCTGCGTTTATGTGCCTTGCGGCGCCCATCCCTGATCTAGACTATACAAATTGACGACTGCAAATATTACCAATACCGTGTGCCAATATGCACATTAGGGTACATAGCATATTTTCTCAACCTCACCCCCTAGGTCGATGCTAATATAGTCTAAGATACCACATATAAATTTTTGTCCCGATCGAAAACCGTTAAGGGGTGTCGCACAGGTGCCAAACTCCAGAAAGCTCTAGAGGCTCAAAAATTTAAGTTTAGTTTTTTGCATATCTAATGCGCAAATCGATTGTCCTGTACTCAAAAATACTAAATTCAAATTTTGGTCCTGATCGGAGGTGGTAAAGGGTTGTCGCAGAGGGGTCAAAGTTCAGACTACCATATAAAGACCAAAAAATTTAATTAATTTTTTTTTATCTAATGGCCAAAGTCGATAGTCTTGTACTCAAGGATACCAAATATAAATTTTGGTCCTGATCGGAGAGGGTTAAAGGGCGTCGCCCGGGATTCCATATGGTTATCTAAACTTTTACCCCTTTGCGACACCCCTTAACCGTCTCCGATCGGGACCAAAATTTATTTATGGTATCTTTGATCATGCTGTTAACGATGTAGGGGGTGAGATCGAAGAAAATCGCTAATCTGATTTTAAGGACACCCTAATGTACATATGTACCCGGGAAATGGGTTATTATGCGCAAACCGTGTTATATGAATGCCGGGTATTGCTCGAATTACCCAAGCGCTTGCCTTTCATACATTCGTATAAAGTTATGAGGAAAATGATTGCTATTGCAAGCCTTGCAATCAAACATTTTTCAATCAATATGATTTACGATGATAATTTATTACAATACAATTATTGCTATTGTAATTTTTACAATGAAAATGATTTATGAGAAATGTTTATTGCAATGAAATTTTTGTAAATTATTGTATTGAAAATTTGTACAATCAAAAAATTTCAATAAATTTTATTGCAATGAACTTGATCCCCAAAAATTTCAATAAAAATTTATTGCAATAAATGGAAGGTAAATTATTGCTGATTGTAGTTATTTTACAATCAAAAATTTTATATAAATGTTTATTGCAATCTATGGAACACAAATTATTTCAAATTGCAATTTTTACAGTCAAAAAACTGCAATAAATTTTCATTGCAATAAAATTGGAAGAACAATCAATGATTGCTGGGACGAATGATTGCAGCTTTTTACAGCTCTGATATATACATATATGATATATAGGCATGTTAAGAAATCTGTTTGTACATACATAAGTATGCACATATGGAAAATGTTTTGTTTAGATAAAAAATGTAATTATCAGCTTAACGTCACATCAACAAGAGATACAGTAATATCTTATCTGCACAACAGTTGACTGTTTCTTTTTTTTCGACGCAATTTTTACATAATAAATATTTGCATACGAATGTATGTATGTATGTAAACGCGTAATTTTTTAAACATATTCACCTTAACGATTTTCATGTTCCTAACTGCTTAAAGTGGGAAGCTGTACGCCAAAATGCCTTTATATTAACAATCGGTTATATGGCCGCTAACAAATGATCAGCTTCACTTAAAAATACGCTAACGTACCAAATTTTAAGCCGATATCTTAAAAACGGAAGGACTACTTTGCAACAATAAAATGTTCAACTCTAAGAAAATTCAATGTTACTCATACGCCACCGGGTACGACTGCAAGCAACAAAAAGGGTCAAATAGCATAGTTCTACGTTTTGGGCTATAACTCTTCAATTTTTGCGGCTAAAATTCTGAAATTGTGGATTTAGAGCATTTATTGTACACAAAGCGCTGTCAGCGAAAATTATCGATATAAGATGACTATAACATAGAGATCCCATAACGCGATTTTGGGCTAAAAAAAAGGAATGCATTCTAGTTCCCCTATACCGGACGATAAATTTATATCTTAAAATATTGTTCCTATATTCTGTTGGCTTATCTTTAAGTAATTTGCAAAAAAAAAAATTTAAAACATATTGTACACAGCAAGAGATAATCGCGAAAATATGTGATTTTGGCTATTCAGCTTCCAAATCCTTAAACCAGGCTATATCTCGAAAAAGCCTCATCCGATTTTAATTCTGATTCAATTTGATGTGCATATTAATGTAGTTATTTTTGAGGATTTTCTTTCAAATTTTTAATTTTTTGAAATCGTCTTTGTACATAACAATCTAGTTCCGGAATATCAAACCTAATTTGAGACACATTTCTTTGAGAAGTTTTCTTTACTCAGAAAAATGAGAGGAATCCCGATTTCGATGGCACGGTATCGACTAATTTCCTTCCATACAAATCGCCCCACCCCCCTAACTTACATATGTATGTATATATCTTTTAATTTTTATTTATATATATCTACCTGGACATTGTTTTCCGTCAAGTGGAAGTCTGCGTCGCCAATTTCATTTTCATGTATAAATTTTTGCGTTAAATATACCCTTCATGAACATAAAATGGTAATATAACTTTGGTTCAAAACACGGTTGTTGAAAGAACAAGAAAGAGAAAAGTTAGACCCACCAAAATATAAACCGATATGCTCAGAATCATTAGCTGAGTCAATTAAGCCATATCCGTCTGTTCGAACTCTAAATACCCAGCAAACATTCGGAGTCACAAAAGAATCTGAAAGGAATTCTAAACTGGAGTGTTCACACTCATTATGAGCTCATTTTGGAGTCCGAAATGTATGTATGAGCCTAATTTCATACATCATATGAGCCTGAATTAGAGTTATAAAATACTCCTATTGGATTCATATTTATGACTATCTTTTTTTCGTTTTTTTGTTACTAGTAAAACCAAAAAAATATTTTTTTTTTGTATTTTCCTTCCCCAGTTCTCTCAAATGCAGCTTCACCCCAGCTTCTTCTCTTTTCCAGTTCTTCTTTGCCTTCACTGTGTGCTTTATAGTGTGCTTTATAGGTCACCTCTCGGCAGTGGGCGGCATACCCTCCGAGTGTTATTCTGCCATGAAAAAGCTTCTCACAAAAAATGCATTCGCCGTTCGCCGGAGCTGGCATAAAACTGTAGGTCCACCCAATTTGTAGGAAAAACAAAAAGGAGCACACCTCGAATTGGGAGAGAAGCTCGGCCATAAAACTCGTCAGAGTTATAATAGCGCCATTGTATTATATTATTATTTATAGACATAAACATGAAATTCAATCCAATGCCATTATATAGTGGAACATTCACATTATATTGACCTTCAGTGCTACTTTTATACTTTCCCTTTTTCGAAACAGCATCTAGGAATTACAATTATTATTTAAAAAAACAGAAGAAAAAAACAAAACAAAAAACAAGCAAAATGCAAGGCGGCGGTAGCCTAGTGGTGATGCCATTAGATTACCAGCCGGATAATCGAGGTTCGATCTCGGCGGACGCCAAAGAATATAAATGTTAAAAACAAAAAAGTCTGATGAAGAGATGTGGTGTTCTCCGAAATGGATCTATAACTTCTACCAAAAAATATTAATTTTTCACACCAATTTTTCCTTAAAATAATATGGTCATGAGAGCTCAAGAATGAAGTAGTTATGATGACAAAAAAAAATCTTAAGCTCATATTTCACACATATTCGGATTCATATCGTACTCCAAATTATGAGGATCATGTTGCACACACATTTCGGTCTAATATATGATTCCGAAAGTTTAAGGCTCATATTATACACATTTTTCGGACTCATAACTTACTCAAAATTATGAGTGCTCCGAGAATATTTGCTGGGTAGTCCATCAGTTTTTGAGATACAAGTATGTACATACCTAATTGATATTCGGTATTCGGTTGAGTTTTCATAAACAATTTATCGGAAATGTCAGAATCGGACCACTACATATAACATATACCTAGCTCTTATACAAACGATTGTTCTCCATTTAAACCGCTGAGGAAAAACTGTGTAATACATCTTAGTACACATACCCATGTACACATGCAAACTAAAGAAATGGTACAAATTAATTAAAATCAGCCCGTGTATTATTTTATTTCCCACATCCATGAATGTTATGAAATTTATTTGTGTTAGTAATGAACACGCCCAGAAGTATGCATGATCATGCTCGTTTCAACTAATTTTAACACGCACCCACACAACCATGTACATAAACTGCGAAAGATATAAGATAACGGGACCGTCGAGTACTACATATAAAAAGGTAGTCCAAATAACTTTGCGATGTCAAACCATTTCATCACACACTCCACATCGACACTTAAATACAATACTGTACTAAGTCCAAAAACTGTGTTTTCCAGAGGAAGCTCTCAAAATTTAAATTCGCTTGTAACTTCTATTAGGATTGAAAGGTTAATACCAAAACTCGATACCATCTAAGTTAGGGTATGCTTTATATAAAACTATAAAAAAATAAAAACTTCCTACGTCGTTTTTCACTGCAAGCTTTCAATGTATTTATTCTGTAAATATCTCTCTCTATTATACTCGTATGTAGGTATGTACACTTTCACTAGATTGTCCGATTTTGATTGGATTGTCCGATTGATACCAAAATTTGATAGCATATAAATTAAGACAAGTAATACTTGAAAACACCAAAAACGGGAAAACTTACTAAGTCGACTGAGTACAGTATTATTTGGAAGCGTCGATATGTAGATATGAATATTATCAAATAGAGCATGACATTTATGGGAAATGACATTGTTTACTGAAATGATCTTTGAACTCATTGCCTTGCATTGTGGCGCTGGCGCTTTGCCAATGCCGTAAATTTCATTCAACTGTGGCTGAAGCTGCAACTTTGAATGGTCGAGAAAACATGTTTCTAAAAATGAGCTCTGCAATTTTCTTGTATAAAGTATATATACAAATATAGGATGGGATATAAGAACATACATATATCCGTTGAAACCGCCAAAGTGAAACTTTCACAACTGCCTAACCGATACTTGTGCTAAAAATTTGAATTGAATTCCTGATGCTCAGCTCTACGACTTCAGAGCTGAAAAGGATATTAGAAGAAAATATAGAGCATACCGAGTTTTCCAAAAAAAAAAAAACCAAAGTTATGGTATGGATCGATTGAGCAGGGAGTCAGCACTTCAAGATTGGCAAATCTCATTTTTGGGCCAAGCGGTAAGGAAAGTTTCACTTAGGCGGTTATATGAATAAAACTTTAAAAACTTACCTCCGCAACGAGACTGCTGTTGATCTTTACATCCTCACAACTGGGATTATCACTGGAATCACAAACAAAGCACTTTATTGCTGAGCCTGAAGTTATGTCAAATTTATTTCATAACGTCCATTGCGGATCCAGAGAAGAGAGGCATTGGGACAAACATACATAAATAAAAAATAAAAGATAGAATTTATTGTGTTAGGTTTTGTTTTTATAAAATTGCGTACGAAAACTATTAATTTAATAATAATAAAACTATAAGTACTCTTGATTAAAAGTTATTAGAATGATACTTAGAGGCAAGTCCTCCTTCTTTAATTTGAACTTTTGTTGATAACGAATCCCTCCATTACCCCCTTTGTCATTCCCGCACATTCACAATACATTCATTATGCAAAATTTTTTACACTAATTTCTGTAAATACATATTTCAATTTATTGGTTTTTTTTTTTGTTTTTAAATCGCACCAACCATTTTGAATGCACTGCAGCAGCACAAAAGCCGTTACAATTAAAAAATATAGTATACTTGAAGGCGTCTTGTAGCACTGCATTGCTTTTTAAAAAATTCTTAACGCACAATAAATCTTATTTCACTTTGATACACTTCTTTTCTAATTTAATTGTATTGCTAGAAAAACGCATTAAGAATATGTTTCTATTTTTTTAATTTTCATCGCGACCAACTCAGTTTCAGCCACTCGGTGTGAAACTGCTCCAAATTTGTTAATTTGCTCCGCGTTTATAATCTTTTTCGTTACACAGACTTTCGCAAACTAAGCACAGCTAAAATGAAAATGAAATTGAAGCTGAAAGCGACTGGCTAGCCAATAAGTCATTCGTTTTAAAGTGCCGAAGTTCCAGCGAAGGCGAATCCTGTCGGCTGCCGAAAAAGTAGTTTTCCTATTCTTTTTTGCAAAGGCAGTAACTAAAGTTGCAAAGTATAAAGTAACTTGGTAAATATTGCTTGCGGTAAGAGGACTGGAAGTTAAGGGCGAAGGAAGGAAGTACGCGCGGTAAGATGAAGACAAAATAATGAGCATTCTAAAAGTTTCTATGTGAATAGTTAAATTTGCCGCCAGTACTGCCGCCAGCATTAAGCATTATAATCAAATTCAATGAGAATTTTAGCGACAGAGTTAACGGCTACTATACACACTAACGATAAAAACAACAATATAATAATAACAGAATTGAAACTTGTGTACACATACATACAGTGCACTCGCAAAAACTCGAACACTCGTTAACTCTAATGTGTGGTGACTTGAAAATTTTTACACCATTCATGAAAATTAAATGGTATTAAGTGTAATTTTGCGGCGAAACACGAATGATGAAAGCACAAGAAGAAGGTGTATCAGACCCACCAAAATACATATATACATACCAAGAAAATTCAATGTTACTCATACGCCACCGGGTACGACTGCAAGCAACAAAAAAGGTTAAATAGCATAGGTCCACGGTATATATGTATATTGAGACGGTAATGCCAGTAGGCGGAAATGTCAAATACTGCTTACGTCACAGGACCAATAAAGCCGCCATGACTCATGAACAACCAAACAAACAGCTGTGCCAATTGCAAAAGGAAATGACGTATGAGGACCTGATACTTTTTTCTAAAACCGAAAGAAATATGGCGGCCAGCGAACTGACAAGACCTTTTAATTAGATCATGGCAGAGGTCTACGTTTTGGGCTATAGCTCTTCAATTTTTGCGGCTAAAATTCTGAAATTGTGGATTATTGTACACAAAGTACTGTCAGCGAAAATCAGCGATATAAGATGAGTATAACATAGAGATCCCATAACGCGATTTTGGGCTAAAGAAAAAAGTTCTCCTATGCCGGAAGATAAATTAATATTTTAAAAAATTGTTCCTATATTCTGTTATCTTTAAGTAATTTGCAAAACAATGTGAGTAATATTATACACAAAAAGAGATAATCGCGAAAATATGCGATTTTGGGCATTCAGACTCCAAACCCGCAAATCAGGCTATATCTTGAAAACGACGCATCCGATTTTAATTCTGATTTCATAAGAGCATAAAATTCTGATTCAATTTGATGTGTATATTGACGTGGTTATTTTTTGTAGATTTTTGTCAATGCTTGATTTTTTTAAATCCGTCTTCTTTGAGAAGTTTTTTCACACAGAAAAATTAGAGGAATCCCAATTTCGATGGCACGGTATCGACTAATTTCCTTCCATACAAATCGCCCCACCCCCCTAACTTACATATGTATATATCTTTTAATTTTTATTTACGATATCTACCTGGATATTGTTTTCCGTCAAGTGGAAGTCTGCGTCGCCAATTTGACTTTCATGTATAAATTTTTGCGTTAAATATACCCTTCATGAACATGAAATGGTAAAATAACTTTGGTTCAAAACACGGTTGTTGAAAGAACAAGAAGGTGAAGAGTTAGACCCACCAAAATATAAATCGATGTGCTCAGAATCATTAGCTGAGTCAGTTAAGCCATATCCGTCTGTTCGAACTCTAAATACCCAGCAAACATTTGGAGTCACAAAAGAATCAGAAAGGAATTCTAATTTTATCAGTATCATGAGCTGAGTCGTTTAAGCCCTGTCCATTTGTCTGTCTGTTTGAACGCAAACTAGTCCCTCAGTTTGTGAGATATCTGCTTGAAATTCGGAAACGGCCTAGTTGGACCACTATAACATATATGTAGCACCCATTTAACCGATTGTTCAGATATGGACACTTTGGGGTAAAAATACTCCTCTTAAACAGCTAGCGATATGAAACTTTGCAGTATTTGTACTCAAATGGACCTAGATAATGTTACAGAAATGTATCAATATCGGACCACTATATAATATACCTGCCATATAAGATTTAAAAGGCTAAGTTCATGACGCCAGACACAGCAGAACTGAAAGTATAAATTAATGCTTAGCATTAAGTGTACAAAACATTTTAATAAAATCATTGGGCAATGCTTTCCATTATGCAGGAAATGCATGAAAACTGAAAAAAGAAATAAATAATTTTGTTTTTCATTAGTGCGAGTTTTCGTGAGTGCACTGTATGTATGAAGACGCGCTAACAGCGATGAATTTATTACGTTTATGGTGACGTCATTGTCGCTCTTGTTGCTGCATACCACTATTCCAGGCGAGACAAATATGAAGCGAATGGCAATAGAAAATATTAAGTTTTCATAAAAATTGGAAAATTTGAGTTAGCTCTTCATACATAATAGTATTTACTATCATATTTTCAAACCTTCAGTTTTGTATAATTTCATCACTGCATTAAGCGAGCAATTATGTTCGTATTAGAAAAGTTAGTAAGTACATACATATTTTCCTCCCATAAACGTTTCCATAAAATTTCAGCTGTTCCTTAGCTTTATAAAAATAGATCTCTAAAGCCATTTATTTAAATGCATCGTTGATTTGAATGGTTTATGGAACGCAGTAAGAAATGTTAGTTAATGAGTTCCATGTTATGTCAAATGCAACAATTGTTCTATCACATTCCGACCATTGAGTGACATGCAACAGACATGCCTGCTTCTTTGCCGGATGATAGACACCCAAGAACGATAGAACAATAGCTAATCGTTTGAATTGCTTGAATATTGAAAACCTTGACTTTTGTTTCTTCTTTCACTCAAACGTTTTACATACACAGATATATTTTAAAGTATTAGTCAGCCAGTCCGCCAGTTGTCATTTGGTTTACATGATTTCTGATTAGCTCTTTAAGCGCCCGCTGATAATTTCGCCTTGACTTGTCAAGAAAACGATTTGCATATATAAATATTTTTAGTATAGTGATATGCGTAGATACATTTGATTATAAATATGCACATATGCATATTCATTATAACCCAGCAAACACATTACATTTATCCAGCAATTTGTCTATTTTTTTTTGTGTGTTTGGAAGAAAAATAAAAGTTGAAATAGTGAAAATTATATAAGCTTAAATGATAATTAGGAATTTCAAAAAATAACTACTCAACCTCCGGTTAGCGTTAAAGCCCGGTTAAACATCATTATCGACTTCGTCAAAGAATGCAGTCCATAGCTTAACCGGCCCTTTATCCTCCGGTTAGTGTTAATCAGAGGTTGAGTAAACTGACCTAAGGGCCAGTTTCACCATTTCCGGTTAACGCTAACCGGAACTCCAAGTGCCGGTTAAAGTATCGACTGCATTATCGATCATATTCATTTAACACATAGTCGATACCGCAGTCAATATTTTAACCGGCGCTTGGAACTCCGGTTAGCGTTAACCGGCCCTCTCAAAGTAATTTGAGAGCTTCGAAGAAGAGCATGCATTGCTGCTTTATCTACAGTTTATGCTATCGTAGAATGATTGGTCATAGGGTTATTGGACTTAAAAATTTCACTTGAGTGGCAGAAATTTGTGTAGTCTAATGGTATTAAGCTTGTAGAGCAAGTAACAATCTCAGAAGACAGATCCCAGAATAAAATTCTTGGATAAGCATGTTGAGTTAAAAGCGCTTGGCACTTAGTCGTCCTCAACAGCAGTGCTGCAAAGTAAAAAATTAAGCCATTGTGAATGAGCACTTGAAAGTGCATAAGGAATTGAAGATAAACGTGTTGCGTTTAAAATTGTTGGTTGGCCATATAAAAATATATATCATTCTGTTAACGCATTTTATGCAAAAATTATTAATCTATTTATTCACTTTTTGCGTTCACAATATTTATATTTTGTTAGCTAACACAAGGGTGGGTTGCAAAACAACTTATACCATGTCTCCACATAACGTGTTTCGCTCTTTTTTTCTGCATTTTCTCTCTCAATCTTGTTTCGACACGGAAACCAGTGCCGAAACTCGCCAATTTCCATACAAATTTCTGAGAGCGAGTGAAGATTGAAACACTGTTTCATTCTGAATCATCTTGCCAACCTCGATGATATCCATGTCTTCTCTAATTTTGTATCGAAAATCTATCGAAATCTCACACAGACCAAAACAAAAACGCAAAATATAAGCAAACATACAAACATTTAAGAAGAGCAAGAAAGAGAAATGTTAAACTGAATCACGATCAGCCACGTGGAGACGGGTTATTTAGCGAGATGTTTTGCTAGATGTTTTGTTGGTGAAACAAGTTATGTGGAGACGGGCTTTTAACGAACTTGTTTAGCATGTTGAAGCGTTTTTTTTTTTCAAGGTCGATTGCATCTAATATACCAAAATTGTTAAGTTTTACCTTTAAAGCAGTGTATGAAAAAATTATAGCATTCATACATGTCAATAAATCGCTTGAACATACAGACATATATTTCTTAATATTAAATTATTTATTTGGCTGACGGACACTGACAAGGTCGCGGCGGCGACATCTGAAGCGCCTTTGACAGGTATCAGGTGGCGTACCTACTGCAGGTCAGTTAACGCAATTATAAAATGTCTCCTGCAATACACAGTTAAGTTGACAAAAAAGAACATAAAAAGTAATACTTATAACTGTACTGTACATTATATACAATGCACGCGCTGTAATACTAAAAAGTTCAAGTGCCTCTATGTAAATACTTGCATGTGACATTGCTGAAAGGCGGCCGGTCATACCACCATGTCACAATATCATGCTCCAATTTTGGATTCAAAGCACATACAATAAATCAAGAAAACAAAGAGAGAAAGTATGTGCCATTTTTGTGCTGCTGAGCAATCCACTTGGTAAATTAAAAACAAAGGTATGCAAACAAGCCAAACAAACAAAGTGCCATGACAAGCAAATATATTTACGACATGAAAATGATGACGTTTTCGGTAGGAATATAAATAAACAACTCCTGCAGTTGCCAAATAAATAATGCGCCTTTGAAAATTGGTTTTTTGGTTTTTGTGTTTTTGGTTTTTGACTGGTAACATTACACTTTGCATCGTCTGGACATTTCATTACTACTTAGCAGGAGATCCAAGTAACTTTTTCGCTAGCTTGAAATGTTTACTATAAATTGATTTATTCTCTAGTGTCTGTAACTTTATCAGCCAAATACAAGTACCATCGACTTTATAATCGACCATATGCACTCTTAGAAATTTTCGTGTAATTTTGCATACAAAAAGGTAGGTTACTTTTTTCCTACCTTATTATGCGCAAAATCGCACACTGAAAAATTCAACAGATAAGCTGTTTAAATTTAAACAATAAAAGTGTAAAGCCTACACAAACTTTAAATCTAAACACCAATCGAGTAATAAATTGTAATTTCGCATATAAGTTAAACAAAATTACAAATTCACTATGTAATTTTACTCCACTCAATTGTAATTTCGCGCACGAGATTTGAAATTACAATTTCTGTATGCAATTTTAATCCAAAATGCGTGTAAAATCGCATGATATGCTCACTTTTGCTGAAAAGTGCGTAAAATTTCGTTTAGAACTGTAAATTACACAGTTGTAGTGTAAATCTACGAAAGAAATGTAATTTTCAACTAAAAATTACATATATTTTGGTAGCATATTTACACGCAGTTTTTAGAGTGTGCTCCCCAAAAACACGTAAGTTATTTATGAAACGCAAAAAGAAGTAAATAACTATAGAGTGTATGCTTATTATACTTGCCGACAAAGGTAACCAACAACCACAAGCACCGCAAACTACCGCCCCTTCAAAACATGCGCTTTTGTTGTGTACAAAATTTTGTTTTGTGGCTTTTAATTTGATTATGTTTTGGTTATAATTTGCGTGCCACCGGCAATAATATTTCATAATAATTAATAAGTTTATTTCTTTCTTCCTATTCTCAATTGGCGCGTAACTATCTAGACCATTTTGACCGAGTCCAATAAAGCGCTCCAATTGCTACCTAGCGCCAATTGGAAATACCAATGGAGTACGAGTCACTTTCCACCTAATTTTTCCAACGCAGTGGAGGTCTCCATTTTCGTTTTCTTTTGAACTATTTTATAAAGTATACTTTCAGGCGGTGTACATATGACAACAATCTACAAAATAAAGTTGAATAATCTTGTATCCAAAAATTCTTAATTTCAATAGCTGGATTACCTACACTCGTTAAAGTCGGCAGCTTTCGTCGTTAGTTCAATATCTCTATAGAATTGGTTACTCATACGCCGTGAAGGGCGTCAAGTATTTGTACTACATATTTCATATCTTCATGTGAAAATATGTATGTATGGATATGTACTTATTTGCTATTTTTAGTACACACCGGATTATTTTCGTACTGATTAAAACCAAAAGCAACATATCTGCAAACAAACAGACAAACTAAGAGAATAATCCTTGAAATTTGTTAAACAGCTTAAAATTACAAACGATAAAATCTAAGAAAATACGAGTAGTATATAGGTATGATATATTATTATATAGCTGTAACCCATCCTTGCAATTATACTTCTAAAAATACAACCATTATATTGGCAAAAGTACATATAATAATTAGTGTAATGAGTTGAAATGCACATGAAAGGAAGAGGGAAATTCCTATTGTAAATATATTTAATTTTAGTGTATGTCCTCTATTTAGTTATTTATGAACTAGTATATATGTATGTATGTATGTGTGTATATTCCCAGCAAAAAATCTAAGCCTTATTTAAGAATTAAAACAGAAGATTTAAAGGCTTACGAAATAAGGCCTGAAAATTATAAGGGTAGCAATTTTGTATGGCGTAAGGCTTAAAATAAGGCTGATTTTCCTGTGATGATGTCATCAGACCATAAAGAGTACTCTCTCTCTCTCTCTCTCTCTGAGAGCACACCTTATTCCAAAGGCTTATCCGCCATGCGAAATAAAGCCTAGATAAGTATTAGAGAGCAGAGCGGCCAGCGTACTCCTCTTTTAGACCTGATTTGTGAACAATAAGGAAAGCTTTTTTGCCGGGTTGTTGTGCGTACAACTACTGTTACTCTATGGCTGGCTACTCAAATGCTGCCAAAGAAAATGATATAAAAAATTGGCGTCATTGTGGCGCCCCGCACGCACACGCTTTTCCAGAAACAAACACAAGCACATAAACGAGGATGCTGTTTTTTTTTATTTTTTCTTCTACTGGCTGGCAGACATATTGACTCATATTTGTAAAATATGAAAGTTTATTTGCCAACAAAACATATACACTAGATGAGTTTTTTTTAGATATTCTCTCCGGCACCGGAATATGAAAATAGGATGTTTTAGAGTGAGTAAACTGAAAAAAAAATTTCACTTTTCCAAAAACTGGATGGAGCTACACCGAAAACCGCGCAAATTCCCAGAATTTCAAGGTATGTTTAGATTTATGTCTGAAAAAAGTTAGGATTTTGCACAAGAAAAAAAATTGATACCCACCCATACGAAGAATTAACCGCTAAATCGAATGGCATATTCAGTTTTTTGGTACACTACCCAGGGAAGGTAATAACGCGGCCTAAAGTGACCATTTTCTTTTTTTTCTCATGAATCTTCAACTTCTTGCCCTATACTCTTCCCGAAAGCGAACGTTATTTTTTAACTAAATCACACAGTAGGCTGCGTTATTTAATGCGCTTTCCAGAAATGTATAGCTATTAAAAATCGAATAATATTTGGATGAGTTCATCAAGTTTAAGTGAAGTAAAGTCGGGTATAAAAGGGTAACATACCTTAAAATTTCTCAATTTTTTTTTAAATTTTTCTCTTGAAGACGGTTTTTTGGGTTATTAGTGATTGTTTTATTTTGTTGGATAACTCCACAAATGTAAAAAAAAAATTTGGAAGATCGAGACCGTGGATAGCGGAAAAAACCGTGGCCCCGGATGGCGCCAAAATATTATTGGGCAATATTGGTATCAAATAAAAGGTCTTAACTAGGGCTTGCATATGGAACTTATTACATGCCAATTTCTTAGCCAATTTCTGATATACTGGCGAATAAGTGGTCCAGGATGACTACAGAATATTTTAAAGGATATCGGCGACATTTGAGTCTAATTTTTGACTTATATGTGTCGAAACGGTGGACACAGCAAAACGGATTGACTTTCCATTAAAGTCCTAGGTAAAATCTTTATTTTGATACCCATATTGCCCACAAATGTTTTGGCACCATCCGGCTCAACTTTTTGTCCGTTATCCGCGGTCTCGGCCTTTCTATTTTTTTCGCATTTGTGGAGTTATCCATCCACATAAAACTATCACTTAAAACCCAAAAAACCGCCTTCAAGAGCAAAATTGTTAAAAAATTTAAGAAATTTTAAGATATGTTATCCTTTTATACCCGACTTTACTTCATTTAAACTTGATGAACTCATCCAAATTTTATTCGATTTTTAATAGCTATACATTTCTGGAAAGCGCATTAAATAACGCAGCCTACCGTGTGATTTAGTTAAAAAATAACGTTCGCTTTCGGGAAGAGTATAGGGCAAGAAGTTGAAGATTCATGAGAAAAAAAAGAAAATGGTCACTTTAGGCCGCGTTATTACCTTCCCTGGGTAGTGTACCAAAAAACTGAATACGCCATTCGATTTAGCGGTTAATTCTTCGTATGGGTGGGTATCAATTTTTTTTCTTGTGCAAAATCCTAACTTTTTTCAGACATAAATCTAAACATACCTTGAAATTCTGGGAATTTTCGCGGTTTTCGGTGTAGCTCCATCCAGTTTTTGGAAAAGTGAAATTTTTTTTTCAGTTTACTTACTCTAAAACATCCTATTTTCATATTCCGGTGCCGGAGGGAGGATCTGAGAAGGTTTAAAGAATCCCATACAAAAAAAAAACTCATCTAATATACACAGCCACAAAAACGAATAAATATAAAGTGTGTTAGTGTACGCATACAACATTGTCTGATTTGTTTTTGTTTTTGTTTTGAGATTTTGGTTTCGTTCGCTTTTTCGTTCGTTCATTCGTTCGTTCATCGACAATTCATTTGAACTCTCGAAACGAGGTCACGTGACGCCATTGAATGCTGTGAATGTCCTTTTTGTGTGGGGCGTTTCGCTTTGCCGTTTCTATGTGCTTTTAAAATTGTTTGTGCATTTGGCCAATTTACGTAATAAATAATTCATCTACGCATACTTGTCGCGAGGGACAAATGTATGTATGTATATAACAAGCATATCACAATGCGACCAACAAAACGGATGTATGCGAAAATGAAGGACAAGTTGATGAATAAAAGACAATTTGGCGTCGGCTAATAAACTTCAGTGGCGCTTAAAGTTGTTTAAAATATTTAAAAAATTACTTTAATTTAACGAAAGCAAAATCTTCTATAAAAATTTTGGCGAGATCAGCAAGCATGAAGCTCTTCAAAAAAGAGTGCATTCCAAGCCGTGTTAGTATTCCAGCGCAACTCCATTCGTTTATCTTCTACTTCGCACAAATTTTTTATTAACTAAGACGGAACACTCGCTAAAAACTTCCAAGTGCTCATTGCTCCTTAGTTAAGAGTTCACTCAACTGCGAAATGCCAAAGTGAAAAACGAGAATGCACTACATGAACTCATTGTTTACCAATTATAAGTTAGATTGCTGATTTGCTGCGGTTTTGTTTGGATAACTTTCTTAGCGTTTCATTTCTTCCGTGTAATGCACTTGATGAATGGGTAGATTTTATTCGTTTCGTTTTCTTCTTCTATAAAAGTTTTTGCTTTAATTAAAATTTAAGCTAATGGACAAATTAAATAAATTTATAGGTACAGCTAAATTTATAAAACAAAATAATAATAATGAATAAAGAAAAGAAATAAGTAGTAATAACCGTTTTAACATTAGAGCGAAAATGAAATATTCAGGGCGAAAGAATTTAAACGCACGAAATCCTTAATATTTCGATATAAAATTGCTTACAAAGTACCTACCTAAAGCCTAAACAAAAAAATTACCAATAAGTTGGAAAAA
This sequence comes from Urophora cardui, assembly GCA_960531455.1. Classification (NCBI taxonomy): domain Eukaryota; kingdom Metazoa; phylum Arthropoda; class Insecta; order Diptera; family Tephritidae; genus Urophora; species Urophora cardui. The sequence continues at coordinate 9,133,711 of OY482674.1, forward strand.
ATAACCAAAAAATGATCAAGGTTGAAAAGTCGAACTTTTTCTGACTGAAATTTTTAGTTCAAATTATTCACAATTTTCAAAATATAGGACAAAAAATAGTAGGGTTTAGTTTCCTACAATCAATGCTAAGTGAACAGCTGACTTCTTCTTCTTCTCGTTTTTAACTCGCCGTGTACAGAAGAATACAGAAGAATGTCAAACAAAGAAAAATTTGACTTTGAGTTTGACATTCTGATGGACAAAAATTTAAAGCGAATCGAGGCAAATATTGTCGAATTCGCCCTGCCATTACCATAATGAATTTGCCTTGCCTACAATAAAATTTTACACTCTAAGAAAATTCAACATTGTTCATACGCCATAGGGTATGACTGGAAGCAAACAAAAAACTATGTCAAACATCATAAGTCTATTTTTTGGGGAATAAATATTCCATATTCAAAAATTTTGTATTTGGAGCATTTATTCCGCACAAAACGCTGTCAGCGGAAATTATCAATACTTCTTGAGCGTTGAAATAGTAGCAGGAAAGTAATTTGACATTTGACGACACATGATGATTTGCATTTATTTACCTCTTCTGTAGAAACAATAATAATGAAGCAGAGTTTAATTGCCAAGTTCGGCAACCTTGATACCTACACATTTTTCGCAAGATCACCAAATTTAAATTTCCATTGTTGCATTATTTTAGGCGCTAATGCAATTACTTCAGCCTTTTCTTATGTATGCATACACAAGTAGCTAATTTGATAAGTGCCAACTAAAAGAAAGACTAAAGTTCCGTTGTTATATATATATTTTCTTCGACAGAGATTGACCGTCTTCTGCGAATGGTATTTACATAACACCATACATAAATACTTACATGATTTAAGTAAACTATTCACCACTTAAAATAAATTTTATTTTCTTGTGCTTATATAAAATATTCCATCAGCACAATAATAAACTCAAAAAGAAATAAACTTCACACACAGTGAACATTAAAAAGCCATTAAATGTAAGTAGCGAAAATCAAGACAAGCATAATAAAAAGCAATAAAAGCGATCTAGCTCCGAATTCAAGGATAAGCATGTGTGTATGGTAATTGAATAAATGCGAATTAAGTGCAAATGCTTGCAATGATGGACGACGAAATGACTCCACGTAGAGTGCAACAAAACATTTTTACACACATACATACTAAGGGGCGATCTGCGCATATTTTATAGCATTAGCATTCTTTCAGTGAATTTATGCAATTTTGTATTTTTTTATTATTGTTTTAAATAAAACCACATACATGTTTAAAAGGTAATTTGCTAATTCGCGCAATTCAAAAAGTTTGGTAAAATTTTATTTTACAATAATGCCATGTGTCAACTTAAACTAAAAACTTGTGTACATATTAAAGAATCAAGTCCAAAACTTTGCACATTAAGTCGCATTAATTATGTAGGTATGTGTAGATGAAAAAAGTGAAAAACCATAAACATTTAAAAAAATAAAACCTACTTTTAAGACATACATATACATAGGTAAAAATATTTATGTACATTAACACATGTATATACATAGAGTGTATATTGTAATTAAGCTTTAGCACTTGTCAATCTAATAAAAATGGACGCTTTAGCATTTCACACGCTTTCGTTTTACATAAATTTCATCTAAATACATACAATGTACATTGTACATACATACATACTTATGTAAATTATCCTATATTATTTGGTCATCCTAAAATGTGCGCAACAACTTTACCACCAGCACAACCAAACCGCTCGCACCCGCCAACATGCTCGTCTGCATGACACTGCCCAGACGTGGCGGAGCCGCATTGCAACCATCCTCATGGCAAGAGCAGATAGTTTGCTTGTATCCCTCACTATCCGCATCATAGCAGTAATCTTTCTTCCGTTTTAACTCATTTTCCAATGTACCACAACTGCGGATGACCCGATTTTCGCCGCTCACTTCGATTTTGGTGACGGTTTTGCGACAAAACATGTCGGGGCCGGCGCATTCCTGGAGATATTGATCGTCGCGGGGTGCACGTGGCGTAATCAGACGTAAATCGGTGCAATCCTCCTGCAAATGAGAATTGCATTGATGACAACGTATCGCAATGACTAAAAATAAAATCAGACGACAAAATAAAGAGGGTCAGAAAACGTTATTAACTATATAGTATAGTATATAATATGTAGACATATATAAGCACTCTTAATATTTATAAAGTAACTAGCTGTACCCGGCCAAGCTTTGCTTTGGCCCACTTCCTATTATATGTACTTGAAGCGAAAAACGGCACACTTTAAAATATGTTGGATGTATCTAGAAACCGAAATTACCTCGGGCTGCAGTGCTCAGCACAATTCAGATAAGTTTAAAAAATGTGAAGGAAAAATTTGATATTTTCAAAAGTTTGCCCTCTTCATGTTCTTATCCCATTTTCTCCGTATTAGTCTCCAACTCCCTTTCCCTCTACTTTTCTCTTTCTCTTTCCCTTTCCATTTATCTTTCCTTTCATTTTCGTTTCCTTTTTCCTTTCCTGTCACATTTCCGCTTCCCTTTCTCTATCGCTCTCTCTTACCTCTCCTTTTCTGTCTTTCTCCTTTTTATTCCCGCCTCTTATTCTTTCTCTAATTCCCTGTCTTACTGTCTCTCTCCCCATCCTCTTCATTCCATTTTTATTATATTCTCCCTCTCCTTTTCCATCCCTTTGCCTTTCCCAGTCTCATTACTCTTCCCCTTTCCCTAGGGAACTGGGTTTAGCATAACATACCATGCATTCCACTTCTCATTTCATACCATCATTGCTTAAAAACATTCCGTGGCGCCCGAATCGTCTCTTTTACCCATAATTGGGTATCGGGACTAAGAATCACTATGAAAATATCTCTATATAGCAGACCCGGTCAACACCTTTCGTTTTATATCAGTATTGCTCAGAAGCATCCCGGGCTCATCCGGATCCACTTATTGATCCACATCTGGGAACTTGACCTAGGAACAATAATGGCTACGCTATCTGGAGACTTGACCAAGAAATCGTAATGGGTACGGCTCTACATAAGAGTCCGCTCAACCCCGTTCATTTGGTACCAATATCCCTAAGGTATATCCCGGTGTTATCCGGGTCCACATATTGACCCATATCTTGGGATCCCACCTAGGAATCGTCATGATTAAATAACAATGTCGCTGAGAAATTATCCGGGGCCATCCGGATCCACATTTTGACCTACATCTGGGGACCAGACCTAGGAATCATAATGAGATCATCTCTAAGTAAAAGCCCTGCTTTTCAGTTGACACCAATATCGTTGAGAAATTTTCCGGGGCAATCCGGGTCCACGTTCATTTGGTACCAATATCCCTGAGAAATATCCCGGTGTTATCCGGGTCCGGGTGCTGACTCACACCTTGGGACCCGACCTAGGAATCGTAATGAGTTCATTTCTATCTCAAATCCCTGCTGAGTACCCTTCATTTGACACCCATATCGCTGAGAAATTTTCCGGGGTTATCCGTGTCCACGTTTTGACCCATATCTGGAGACCCGACCTAGTAATCACAATGAGTACTATTCTATGTAAATTCTCTGCTCAATACCTTTCATTTGATACCAATATCGCTCAGAAATATTCGAGGGTCATCCGGGTCCACATTGTGACCTATATCTGGAGACCCGGGATAGGCATCACAATTATAATAGTTCTGTGCTGAAGTAATTATCAGCCCCTTTCATTTGATACTAATATCGCTCAGAAACATTCGAGGGTCATCCGGGTCCACGTTTGACCTATATCTGGAGACCCGATCTAGGAATCAAAATGGGTACTATTCTATGTAAAATCTCTGCTCAATACCTTTCATTTGATACTAATATCGTTAGAAATATTCGAGGGTCATCCGGGTCCACGTTTTGACCCATAACTGGAGACCCGACCTAGGAATCACAATGAGTACTATTCTATGTAAATTCTCTGTTCAATACCTTTCATTTGATACCAATATCGTCCAAAAAATTTTCAGGGGAAAGCTGGATCCACGTTTTGACCTTTTGACCTATATCTCGGGAACCGACTTCCGGATTTGAAAAAAAATATGCATATAAACCATCTAGGGCAAGGTACTAAGCTGGTGTGTAAATTTGGTCAAAATCCCTCCACGCGTTTGGGCGAAAGCCGGCGACAAAGAAATGGGCTTGATTTTTATATATATATAGATCAATCAAACAACAAAAATTCTAGGATAAAATACTTTTTACTGAACTAAATTGAATTGCTAATTCTGTCGAATGCTTTGGGAAAATCAATATAAACTTTATAGACTTGATACCGACTGTTGAAAGCAGAGAGAAAAAATGCTTCAAAATCGCGCAGATCTGCTTGACTATTTGATAAAATTACGCTGGGTTGAAACTACTCTATGTTCCCACTATTACCGCCTACACAAACAAACAAGTCATTATCATCTAACCGACAATATAAACACAAAATTAATAATTGATGACTATGTAGCCCACATCGTTAATCTAGTGAATGACTTCGCTCAATGCATTTTCCATTTTGATGCAAAAAGTATGTAAGTAAATACATGGCGCCACAAATGGCTATTAGAGTACTAAAAAGTCCCTGAAAACAGTAAGAAGAAGAACAAAGTACAAATGACAAAAAATGCACTTTCATTCTGCATAATGTCTTTGCAGACTTTTTAGTTTTCTTACGCACGGGACAAATATGATATCATTGTAAAAAGAAAAATTTCTCTGGAGTTGGTAGTTGTTCGTTTTTGTTGTAATTTAGTTGACACTCAAATATGGAGACGATGCCATAAATTATGTAGAAATAAAAATTGATTTTATATTTGCAGGCTATATGGTCAATTCTTTGAGGTTTTATAGCATTGACAGACGTCAGCGATAAGCCGGACTATCTAGTTAATTCGGAGTTAACTTGAGAATTAACTGGAGGCAATCCGGACTATCTCTTGAGTTAGTCCTCAAAATTTTAGCGTATTGGGGCAGTTTGTAATGACATCTCTGATGAAAAATCTCTATTGTGAATGGAAAGTGAAGAAAAAAAAAATAACCAAAAGTAAGCACAACAATCGGAATTCAAGTGCGAACAATAAAGGAATAATTTTATCAATGTAAGTACATATTTTGAAACTATTAAATATATGTATTCTTGTATATAAAGAAAAAATAGGACGAAATTGCTTTTCCTATATTTTCGATGTCAATTCGTAAAAGGCGGGCAGTGTGTGCGGAACAGAACAAACTAATTTTGATAGAAAAATGGGCAGAGCGTTAATAAACCGGTTTATGGCTGCCCTCTGTCAGGGTAAATTTTAATCGAATTAAGTGTTGCGGTAACCGGTTTATCGCTGCCGTCTGTCAAGCCTATTACGTTGTTTTTAAAACCCCGTATTAGCATCTATACATATTGATCTATGGTTAAACAAAGTAATGAGAGGAATTTAATTCTATTCTATTAGTTACTGTTTGCACAATTGTTAGTGCATGCTTTTGCTCAGTTTAATTGCATAAATAAATTAAGTTAAACAGTGAATTTTATACACGACATTCGTTATAACTTTGCCCGTCACTGTTATCGTATTTGCACATTAGTTAGTTACTATTTAATTGTTGTTACAAAGATTTTTCTTCTCACATGCCATGCTTTTTCATATCAAAGGGAAACTTTTTGAAAATGTGTTAATACTTGTTTTTTAACTTAATGTTGAGCTTAATTTTTTCTACAAATATACTGCAAGTAAAAAGCAATATGTATATGTACATAGGTACTGCCTTTTGTTCGAAGTATAACTTAGCAACCTGGTAATAATTAATTTCACCAATTTAAAAATAAATATTAAATAAGCACGTTTAAGTATTTTGCTTAAACATTTGTAGATTTAATTATTAACTAACTAATATACATATGTATGTATACATATATACAATATTTTCTTATTTACATGAGACATGAATCTTTAAGTGATTTTGCTGTCAGAGTATAGCAAATGCATGGCGATATCACTCCCTATGAATATAATAGTATCTCAGTAATTGATGTGATTATTCTATTTAGTTCGATTAATAGTATTGAAGTCAAATATTTTAATCAAGTTAAGTTATTTAATTCGCAAATTGCTTTCATAACATTTGTAACTTGTATCCGGACAGCGAACATTTTGAATCATGATGCGGAAAATTCAAAGTGTCGATGTTTTCGTTATGCATCGTCGCCTTATTTTTGTTCAAACGCGTGCGTAGGTTTTTCCTGGTCCGTGCTGGTTTTATTTTTTTAGCACGCTTTTTGGCAAATTAAATTTGATTTTTATTGAAGAGCCGAACAATTTTGCCACACCCAAATAAAAAAAGTTGTTAAAATAGGTGCATATGTATGTATATTTGTATGTACATTAGTGAAAAATTTATTACGCTCAAAAGTTGATCGCAAATTTGCTTTTTGAACACCCTAACGACACACAATGGGTGATAGCGGCCAAAAATAAATTCAAAATTAAAGTATGAGTAAAACAATTTTTTTAAATAGAAATCGACAGATACATCAAATTGTAATAAAAAAGCTTATACAAAAATTTTTGAGTCTCTTTTCGTTTAGCCGTACAGGGTGCCCAAAGTTGAGCAAAAAATAGCTTCTTTTTTTTCTCAATGAACACACCTCATACAAAATGCTCTATCACATTTAATTGTTAATATATGAACTCGAGTAATATATCATTACATAGATAATGATTTTCTCTTTCAGAAATTATAACGCAGTTGTAAATACCGTTCACTATTGAATTTATATGAATTTTCAAAAATTGACAAAAAATGTCGATAAGAAAAAAATTTTTCTCGACTTTGAATAAAAAAATAAAAAAAAAAAAAATATGACCTCCTCAAATTTTTTTTATGATTTGAAATAATATATTCTTAATCAAACTGCATTTTCATTTTAAAAATCCACTTGCTGCATTTGCTTTTATAATTTTTTTCCCATTTGCCTAAAACTGCGTTTTTGTAAACGCATTAATTATGTTAATTTTGACATTATGAAAAACGTTTATATTTAGGCGAATAATCGAATATTTCTTTATCGTCCTGCAATAAATAGTGCATACTTTCAAATTATGAGCTAATTTTTTTTATCAGCGTTAATTCATATCTTTGACAGCTTTTTTCTTTTGGAATATAAAAAAAAAAATTGGTAAAAATTGTAAAACTTTAAAATGAAATTAAAAAAAAACAAAAAATATGACCTCCTCAATTTTTTAATATTTCATAGTCCTAAATGTCTTTTATAAACAGGTGAAAAAATCGTAAAAATTCGTTTGCTCCATTTTGTTTTATGAACTTTCTTATCGAAGGTGTTTTTTAAGTTTTCGTACATTTTTCCCATACAAAATGCCCAGAAGTATGCTTCAAAAAGTTTAAATTTTATTTGTATGGGTAATATTTGTCAAAATGGTGAAACTTAAATATCGATATTTTCAATTCTAATTAAGATATTCGAATAAACCAAACGCGCTGTTTTCAAGGGTAAAGATTGTGCTTTCAACTGCTTTAATCGAATTTGAGTGGAAGGTAATTACATAAAAGATATTAAGCAGTGAATAGAGCCAAAAAACGTGTTTTGCCAATTTGGACATGAATATCTCAAAAACTAGAACCAATTTGGAAAATCTGACTCCAGATTCAGGTTTAGCACACTAAAATCCTTTATAAAAGTGTAATTTCATTTATGGCATAAAATTTTTTTGAAATGCGATTTTTTTGTATGAAAATTTTATGATAAATGCTTATATAATACTTAAAAGTGCATATATTTCTAATTTAAAAACGGTGAAGTGCTTTACCCCTTTTCCAAAATGATTACTGCATTTGATTTATATTTCAAAAATGTATACACTAATTAAAATCGAGCATTTTAGCTATAATAGTTAGGAAAATTCTGAAATTTCAAAAATACCGTTATATAGGAGGTGGGCGTATTTGTGGGTGGATTTTGTTCAAATTTTCACAGTTTACTAATTGCAACAAGAAAAGCTTAAGTTCCGAGTTTCAAGATTCTAGCTTAATTATTACTATTTTTGGCCGCGTTTGTATGGAGGTGCCCCCACTGTGCGACACAACGGCAATAAAATTAATCGCGGTATGTGGTTAGCTGGTTTTTAGTTATGCACATGCTAGCACGTACTTATAAATAGCTCTTACATACATATGTATGCATATATACATATATAGTTTTTTGTATATACATATGTACAACAAACATATTTAAAACTAATACGATTTATGAAATTCTCACCGGATAAAATGAAGCTGGAAAATATCGCAATTATAGCTGCTGCTGCGGATATGTAAATGAATTTTGTTGCCATTTTATTAAGTTTATATCTAGTATTTTGTTGCGGTTTATATTTATGTAATTTTCTAATTAATATACAAACATACATACGTAGTATATATGTGTGAATATGTGAAATATATGCAACACTGAAAAGGAAAGAAAGGAAAATTGTAAATTGATTAAAAAGGAATCATTTAAAATTTGTTTCTGAAATAAGCATTTATTGATGTTAAAAATATGCATACGAAGAGCGAAATTACAAAAAAAAAAAAAAAACAATTTAGTTATTAACATTTAACCAAATTTTTTTACTAATTTTTTTACCTAATTTCATTTTGTCATTTTTTACTACTTTCTTCATGTGTGTCTACTAATCTTTACATATGTACATACATACCTACACATACATACTACATACCGTAGAAAATACCCCTAGTCCCTGCAAAAATTGTTGGACTACTTGGTACATTTGTGCCACATTCAACTAGCTACCAACTTGCCACATGCAGCCAATAATTGGGCCAGTTCATATATATGTATGTATGTAGATTCGTGTTTGAAGATCAGTTTTAACGATCGTAACCGCTGCACGATGTTTATTAACAGTATTGCCAAGAAGCGTTATTCTAAATATTAAAAAAAAAAAAATGGTCTTGAGAGCTCAAGAATGAAGTAGTTATGAAAATAAAAACGACCAAAAAACCAAAAGTAAAATTTAATCGGAGGAGCCAGCCGATAAACAAGTTCTACTAATTAGCACAAAGAATTGCTTGAAGAGATGTGGCGGTCTCCTAAATGGATCTATAACTTCTACCAAAAAATATAAATTTTTCACATCAATTTTTCCTTAAAAAAAAAATAAATAAAATTGATCTTGAGAGCTCAAGAATGAAGAAGTTATGGAAATATTTTACCTTTTTAACTCCGTAGAGTAGTTTAAAAAGTAACTTGCCGTAGCTAGTTTAAAAAGTAACCTCTTGTAGGTGGTTTGCAAAGTAGCTACGGCAAGTTAGTTTTTAAACTAGTTTGATGCGATCGAGCGATGGACCATGTGGTCCTGTGCTAGGACATTGCAATGTTAATTGGACCAATATTTTTATATGGAATGTGGCAGGTTTTGGGCTAGTTGATTGCCACAAGCGGCTGGTTTGTACATGCATGTATGGACTAGTTCCGTTTTCTGCAGGGAGTGATTCACATGTGATAACTGAAAATAACCCTGCAAAAAATGTGCGATTAATCCCGGAAGAGATTTGCCTCGGCTTGATATCTTTCGGGAACAATCGGTCCACAATTAGTCCCCGATTGTTTCCGTACGGGTACTTGTAGACCAATTGTTCCCGAACGGATATAAATTAATCGCTTTCATCCCGAATGGGAATAATTGTAGATTCATTAAAGGTATAAATTTTACAAAAATATGCAATGTATTTAGAATTTTGCATAACAATCGGTAAAACCAATTGAGCACCCTTTCTTTAAATAAAAATGATGAATATATAATACACAATTTTAACAAAATGTTACCTAAAATATCCTTTGAAAATTTCTTTACATTACACTCACATAATGCATACTCAAAACTTAAATTTTTTTTATTTATTTATTGAGATTTTTTACAAAAGTATAATATTATACAATCTTTAATTAAATATGCATGAACATTTCAATTTTTTTAAAGATTGTTATAAAAATAGCCTTGGCTAACAACTTTGAAAAATCTACATTTGTGCCCGTTCGGGATGAAAGCGACGAAACTACATATATCCCTATTGGGGATGAAAGCGATTAATCTCGGATTAATCGCATTTTTTGCAGGGAATTTATACAATACAAATGCATACATACATATGTACATACATACATATTTACAAAAGCGACCAACATCTAGACCCGGCGCACAATGGGAACGTTTCATACAAAAAACGGCCATAAATAGTAAAAATGGACCTAGAGTGCTCAAATTTTGAAAATAAGCTTTTTTTATGAATATTAGTACATGGTGTAAAAATGAACTTAATCTGATGACAAATTCTCCCACCCCCCATATAACGGGTGTCGCGAAAAACCATTAAATTGCATTTATTTTCGAAACTAATTAAGTTACAATGCTGAAATTCAGTATGCAAGCTTCTTTGATGAATAGTAGTACATGGTGTAAAAATGAAATTAATCTGTTGACAAATTCTCCCACCCCCCATATAACGGGTGTCGCGAAAAACAATTAAATTGCATTTATTTTCCAAACTAATTAAGTTACAATGCTGAAATTCAGTATGCAAGCTTCTTTGATGAATAGTAGTACATGGTGTAAAAATGAACTTATCTTATGACAAATTCTCCCACCCTCCATATAACGGGTGTCGCGAAAAACCATCAAATTGCAATTATTTTGGAAATTAATTAAGTTACAATGCTGAAATTCAGTATGCAAGCTTCTTTGATGAATAGTAGTACATGGTGTAAAAATGAACTTAATCTTATGACAAATTCTCCCACCCCCCATATAACGGGTGTCGCGAAAAACCATTAAATTGCATTTATTTTCCAAACTAATTAAGTTACAATGCTGAAATTCAGTATGTAAGATTCTTTGATGAATATTAGTACATGGTGTGAAAATGAACTTATCTTATGACAAATTCTCCCACCCTCCATATAACGGGTGTCGCGAAAAACCATCAAATTGCAATTATTTTGGAAATTAATTAAGTTACAATGCTGAAATTCAGTATGCAAGCTTCTTTGATGAATAGTAGTACATGGTGTAAAAATGAACTTAATCTGTTGACAAATTCTCCCACCCCCCATATAACGGGTGTCGCGAAGAACAATTAAATTGCATTTATTTTCCAAACTAATTAAGTTACAATGCTGTATGTAAGATTCTTTGATGAATATTAGTACATGGTGTAAAAATGAACTTAATCTGATGACAAATTCTCCCACCCCCCATATAACGGGTGTCGCGAAAAACCATTAAATTGCATTTATTTTCGAAACTAATTAAGTTACAATGCTGAAATTCAGTATGCAAGCTTCTTTGATGAATAGTAGTACATGGTGTAAAAATGAACTTAATCTGATGACAAATTCTCCCACCCCCCATATAACGGGTGTCGCGAAAAACCATTTAAATGCATTAATTTTCGAAACTAATTAAGTTACAATGCTGAAATTCAGTATGCAAGATTTTTTGATGAATATTAGTACATGGTGTAAAAATTAACTTAATCTGATGACAAATTCTCCCACCCCCCATATAACGGGTGTCGCGAAAAACCATTAAATTGCATTTATTTTCGAAACTAATTAAGTTACAATGCTGAAATTCAGTATGCAAGCTTCTTTGATGAATAGTAGTACATGGTGTAAAAATGAACTTAATCTTATGACAAATTCTCCCACCCTCCATATAACGGGTGTCGCGAAAAACCATTAAATTGCATTTATTTTCCAAACTAATTAAGTTACAATGCTGAAATTCAGTATGTAAGATTCTTTGATGAATATTAGTACATGGTGTGAAAATGAACTTATCTTATGACAAATTCTCCCACCCTCCATATAACGGGTGTCGCGAAAAACCATCAAATTGCAATTATTTTGGAAATTAATTAAGTTACAATGCTGAAATTCAGTATGCAAGCTTCTTTGATGAATAGTAGTACATGGTGTAAAAATGAACTTAATCTGTTGACAAATTCTCCCACCCCCCATATAACGGGTGTCGCGAAAAAACAATTAAATTGCATTTATTTTCCAAACTAATTAAGTTATAATGCTGAAATTCAGTATGTAAGATTCTTTGATGAATATTAGTACATGGTGTAAAAATGAACTTAATCTGATGACAAATTCTCCCACCCCCCATATAACGGGTGTCGCGAAAAACCATTAAATTGCATTTATTTTCGAAAATAATTAAGTTACAATGCTGAAATTCAGTATGTAAGATTCTTTGATGAATAGTAGTACATGGTGTAAAAATGAACTTAATCTGATGACAAATTCTCCCACCCCCCATATAACGGGTGTCGCGAAAAACCATTTAAATGCATTAATTTTCGAAACTAATTAAGTTACAATTCAGTATGCAAGATTTTTTGATGAATATTAGTACATGGTGTAAAAATTAACTTAATCTGATGACAAATTCTCCCAAACTCCATATAACGGGTGCCGCGAAAAACCATTAAAATGCATTTATTTTCGAAACTAATTGAGTTGGAATGCTGAGGGGCAATTATATATATAGGTATAAGCATATATTTGTAACTATGTACTTCAAAAATATTTATTTAATTATCTACATATGTGACGTTTATGTATGCTTATTTAAAATCTGTACTCTTAGGGCTTGGATCCCCACGTAAACTCCCATTTATAAGGTAACGGCACAGGTGGGAGACGAAATAGATAAATGCAAATATCAACAAGTTTATGCGTACCAAAGACTTTATACCATTTATGAATGATAGAAATTAAATTTTATCTGTTTAACTGAATAAGTTACAAATACTCAAATTTATCTTGTACATATGAACAATCCGTTGTATGGGAGCTATATTTTATACTGGATTTGGGCGATTCCGACAAATGATAAACTTTACATAAAAATACATAGTATTTCAGCACAAAGTTATAACACTATTTCATGTTCATGGCTGGTATAAAAAGCAGCAAATGATAGTATATCGCTATACTATCATACCTTAATAAGCTGATTTTACGAAAAAGCCCTTTAAGTTTTCGATCGCTATATATGTATGTACTTCAATAGTACATATAGCACAGATAATTTTTTGATCTCAAACTCTAAATTTTCAATATATCAGACCGAAATTTCGTCATATAATGCACATACATATATGTACATACGCACACATGCATGCATACCCATCCTTACCTGAAAACTCGCGTTTTTGATTTATGATACTTTTGAAGTAAATAGGCTAAAAGTAAGTATATATGTAAATAATATAATATAATACAATGGCGCTATTATAACTCTGACGAGTTTTATGGCCGAGCTTCTCTCCCAATTCGAGATGTGCTCCTTTTTGTTTTTCCTACTAATTGGGTGGACCTACAGTTTTGTGCCGGCTCCGAACGGCGAATGCATTTTTTGTGAGAAGCTTTTTCATGGCGGAAATACTCTCGGAGGGTATGCCGCCCACTGCCGAGGGGTGACCGCTGCTCTTAAAAAACCCCAATAATTGGATTTTTACTAATTAGAAAAATTGTTTTGGTGTTTGGGTCGGACCGTGGTTTGAACCCGAGACCTCTGGCATAGCAGGCGAGCACTCTACCCACTGCACCACAGCGGCCACATATATGTAAATATTCTATATAAAATTGCATTAGTTAATATATTAGTGATTTTAAAGCATAAACATATGTCAAAACTGCTCATCAATGCTTTTCTCTCTAGCTACACATGTGTACATATGTATGTACATCCATAGTGATAGCGCGCATATACACCTCGTCGAAAAATATGAATTAGTGAGAAGAGCGCGCGTGAATGATGAAACTGACTATGGGGGGTTATAAAGCACACTTGGGGTGAACATATATTAAAAAATTGAGGAGACCTTTTTTTTTATTTTTTTTTTATTTGATTTCAAACTTTTGGAATTTTTTTGAATTTTTTTATTTTACCCTGCAAAAAAAACAATATATAATAGAATCTATATAGCTAATTCAAAAATGAGCTGCTGTATTTCATATTGTGAACCATTTTCTATATTACAGATGTAAATTGGATGATAGATCTTCTATACACTTTATTTTTTTTAATTTTGAATATGTCATTATAAATGTAATTTGAAAAATGCACTTTTAGCCAGTTAGGAGAATAATTAAAACACGCGAAGGCGCGCGTGAAATTAATATCTGTTAATGTGATCTGATAAAGATATTATATTATTATTATATTAGTTCATAACACAAAAAAAAAACCAAGATACCTTTTTTTTGTTTTTTTTATTTTATTCCTTAAAGTGGACGAAGAAAAATTTTTTTCTATATTTTTTTATCAGTATTTGAAAAATCATATAAAATCAGATTTCAAAGTTAGAAGAAACGAGGTTACTTCCTAGAAAAGTAGAGGTCATTTTCTATATTTAGATGTCAAAACCACATATATACGTCGATAAATGGCTTAGATAGAGCTTTTCGTATCAGGTCATAAAATTCATAATTCATATGACATATTTTTTATTCAACTTTGAGCACCCTGTATGGCTAAACGAAACGGAACTCAAAAAATTTTACATGGGCTTTTTTTTGTCACATAAGATATCTGTCGATTGCAGTTAAAAAATATTTATTTATCACTACTTTAATTTCGAATTTATTTTTGGCCAAAATCTCCCATTGTGCGGCGTGCAGATCCAGTGACTATTTTGACTCACTGTGACTCCCAATAACATGACTGTAGCTCCGTGTGCTTCCAACAACAAACGAATTGAGCCCTGTCGCCGCTACGGCGCAACTCAAAACAAGCGGCACAAGTGGCAGGTACAATCGATCCATTTTCAATGCGTAGCTTTTCTTTCGAATCAGCTTTTGTCATTCCGGTAAAAATTCCGGTAAATAATTATGACGTTGTTTTTGAGTGACTTCGTTATTCGATTTGGGCCTGCACCCCTGATCTAGACGATAACCTTTAAATGGCTCAGGGCAACGAAAGAAGCAGTAAAAATTTCTTCTTAGTGCTATAATGTCTACGAGCGATGTCATTTGCATTTATACATATGTATGTATGTACATATGCATCTATATTATATGTATAAATATGCATAGATATGCATGTTAATGCAACAATATATTCGAAAATGCATTATCAATACAGCTGGCGGCAACATTTCAATGTCAGGTTGTGCATGTACAAAGGAATTAATTTATAGATTTGATCAATAAAATATCTATACACATAGAAGTTAAAAAGTTTTGTAAAGTTTCTCTTGCAAATAAAAACTTTATTAATCACCAATTTATTAATGTTTAGATTTCACAAAATGTATGTTTATTATTCTTATTTTAGTTATACTTTGCTTTTCTTATTTGGTTTGAAATTAATTTCTTTTAAATAAACATGTTATCACTCTTGGGAGAAAAGAAAACTTCTGGAATACACAACAAGATATATTTGCTTAAATACATAAAACACTTTCAGATTTATTAATACTTTTGATATATGAGGTGTTGTTTTTGAAACTGGCATAAGTTCACTTTGGAAAAAAAAATATAAATTAACAGCAGTTTTAGTTGTATTTTCTTATAACTGCGAAAATTTCCATTCTGCGTGAAAAAGTAGCATAAAAATTTTCATTCAGAATGAATGGACAAACCATGAAAGTGATGAACATGGTGAGGGATTTCATCAGCACTTAATAGTTTTTGAATGGCGATATGAAGGGTTTTGGTACGAGGATATGATGGGAGACTATTTTTTGGATAATAATACGTGTAACAAATGCAGAAAATCACAAAAGAGTAGTCAAAAGTACTTACTCACATCGCTCATTATTTATCCTCTCTTTAAAATGGCGAAATGCAGATATTTTTATTCAATTAATTTTTTTTCCTATTAATCGCTGTTTTGAGAGATATTGTGCACTTCGAAACACGTAATAAATGGAATGAAATAATCTTGAGTATTACTACTTAATAAAGTTTTATGAATAAACCCAATTTTGTTGTTGAAATTTTACTCTTCCGGAAAATTTTTGGTTAAGGACTTTCAATAAAAATAAGAAAATATAAAAAATGGTACATCTGATTATTGCACAATTAGTCTTAAAATGTTCAAAATTAAATTCTCTATAGGATAGGGGTGCTAACTTTTTGTCCCCCATACAATTTTTCTGATTTTAGGACAGTGGAATCTGAAATTTCTTTAAAAAAGTTCGATTTTTTTTTCAAATCTGTTTCATTATTTTTGCCATTGTAACCAAACTACTTGACCAATTTTGGAGTGTGATGGCAAAAAATGTTTGTTGGAATACCCTCTACCAGCACTTCCTAGATGTCAAATCGCCGTGATGTCTAATAAAACTTTTTGATGCACTTATGTGATGCAATGTCTTGCATATATGGCCTTTTCCACATTTTTACCAATATCCCAAAAACTGGGTCTGCCACAAAAAAATGGAGATGATATTCGGAATCAGCATAAAATTTCGCTTTAGAAAAGTGTTATTTCATTTTTAGTGGTTAAAGTTGATCAAAATTTGTCGAGTAGTGTAATTTTTATGCACTTACATACATACTATATTGGCATATACGGAAAAAATATAATTGCCTTATCCACAAAAAAGTAAAATTATTTTAACATATGTAAGTTTACGCCATTAAAACCAGGACTTATGTATATCGTTTTTTTTTAAATTTTTTATAATAATATAATATAATACAATGGCGCTATTATAACTCTGACGAGTTTTATGGCCTAGCTTCTCTCCCAATTCGAGGTGTGCTCCTTTTTGTTTTTCCTACTAATTGGGTGGACCTACAGTTTTATGCCGGCTCCGAACGGCGAATGCATTTTTTGTGAGAAGCTTTTTCATGGCAGAAATACTCTCGGAGGGTATGCCGCCCACTGCCGAGAGGTGACCGCTGCTCTTAAAAAACCCAATAATTGGATTTTTACTAATTAGAAAAATTTGTTTGGCTCGGACCGTGGTTTGAACCCGAGACCTCTGGCATAGCAGGCGAGCACTCTACCCACTGCACAAAATTTTTTATAGGTGTAAGAAAAAACATGGTAAATTTAAAAAAAAACCGAAAATTTTTTATTGCATGTTAAAATCTAAAATATTTGAAGGGTCAAGAATAAAACTCGAACTTATTAACGGCTACCCACATTTTTGAATCAGTCCAAACGCAAACCCTTCAATATCTCGATACACTAAAAATGGACTTATGCCACTTTTGAAAAATAACAGTTAATATAATAAAGGTATTACTTTAAATATAAGATAAAACATTTGTGGTTTTGCTTCAAGATAAAATATACTTTTTTTTATTACATTTTCAAAATAAGTCTAATGCAGACACGATTGTGTTGATAATCTAAAAACAAGCGTATTTATTTGTCTTCTATTTCTAACTAAACACACAATATGCATATACATATCTTTGTTTAAAGTTAAAAACCACGCATCGACCAAGTAAAATACCGCTTAAGTGACATTTTTACTAAAAATTAAATTTCCCCAAAAACACATTCCAGAGTTACGTTCATACCTCCATTCATACAAGAATTTTGACATTCGGACAACGCCAAAAAAAAAAAAATTATAATAAAAATGCCGCAGGTAAAACGATTCTTACACACCAACCTGTTTTAATTAATTTAATATCAACGATAGATAGTTATTTAGGCATTAACTATTAATTTTATTACGCAGAAATTTGTATTCATCAACGCGAGCTCAATTCAAGCACAATCGACGTCTGTTCACGGGCACGCCTCACACTAATCTGAACTTGTAAATACATAATTTTAAAACTCACATTTTAATTTAAAACATTTTCATTTATATATTTTTGTACGTATGTATTGACATTTAAATACGCGTATGCGTTATATACATATGTACATATGTATGTATGTATTTTCAATAACAATCAATCGAGTTATGTTTGCTCACCATAAGCTCAAGAGTTAACGTAAAACGAGTCTTGTGGGAGATGGAAAATCTACAAATGATCTCTATGGAAATATATATATACATCCACAAATGTACATATATGTATGTATGTATGTATATAATACTATTTACCCACCAAAAAATTTAAGTCTTGTTAAAGAATTAAAACAGCAGATTTAAAGGCTTCCGAAATATGGCCTGAAATTTATAAGGTTAGCAAATTTGTATGGCCTAAGGTTTAAAATAAAGTTGATTTTCTTGTGTTGATGTCATCAGACCATAACGAGAACTCTCTCTATCTGAGAGCACACCTTATTCCAAAGACTTATCCGCCATGCGAAATTAGGCCTAGATAAGTATTAGATAGTTAGGAGCAGACAGAGTGAGTGCATAACAGGAGCAACGCTGTCAGCGTACAACTTTTTTACACCTGATTCGTCAACAATAAGCACAACTTTTTTGCAGGGTATGTATCTTAGCAATTTATATACATATGAATGTGCACACGATCACCGGCCAAAGTTGTGGGAGATTCACGAGCATATGCCGGAAACTTACATGCTCACGAAGGTGAAAACTACGTTTCAAAACAGCTCGGAGTAAAGTTTTGTTTGATGTGAGAATATATGTATGCATATAGATCTACAGTGCATTAAAGTCTAGAGTCTATTCTCTGGACGCAGACTGAGAGTTCTGACAAACTCTTGAAGTTGTAATGACTTCAACAAGAGTGCGTTTGATATTTTCCGATTGAAGGAGAATGACTGAAAGCTTGTTTCCATCTTTGACGCTTCTAGCGCGGAAAATATAAAGTAAAATATGATACTTTTCATACTGAAACTAAAATTAACATGCCTATGCACTATACTATGTATGTAAGTATTTATAGGAGCGTATATACCCTCTTGGATAAAATAACAAAGATTTAAGAACTTTTTATAATTTTCTTGAGAATAATTCATATTGCAGTTTCTACCAGAGTCAAATTTAAGTCGGGACAACATCAAGCAAACAAAACTGACCTTCGACAAACCCAGGGCCGTCAACAGTCTGACCGGAACGCCGATCGAAGTAAATTTGTTATTATGTAACTATACGAAACTGCCTATCTACAAAAATCCAATATATGTATAAGAACATATAGAACAATATACTAAGAATATATGTACATACATACATACATACATGTTTGTATGTTTGAATGCAAAAATAGATAGGATGTATAAATGTTTGATTTGCATAGAAACTGATTACGTACGTAGTATTCTTTTTAGCTTAAATCGGTTTATTTTAGATTTGGTCGGTTGAAGAATCAAAACATTATCAAATCAGTTCTCGTTCCAAAAAGATGTATTTATACGAGTATATTGAGGACAAATACAATTTTATAAAACAGTTTGCACCAGTTTTTTCTCGTAACATTTGGTTAATGTTTTGCTTGAGATGTGTTTTTCACATTATGGGCGCTTCAAGGCATGTGTATATACATATGTAGGTATGTATGTATGCTTACTTAGCGAAATACTTATAGGAAAATAAAAGATTATTTTCATTTTTATATAAAACATAGGCCAAATTCTTTTCTAAATCATTTCCTATATACAAGCTACATATATTGGTAAATATGTGGGTATATCTAAATCTTATAAGATTCAATCTACTGTGCTCTGTGTTGCTCTAGATGCGTCAACTTTTGGCCGTATATTAAAAACAAAAAAAAAAAACATGTGCCAATTTTATGTTTTTTCCTACCGGACAATTATTGTAATTTTATAGCTTTTTTTATCAGTTTATATGTTATGCATACTTAGCATTTATTTAATTTTTATTACTTATTTTATATTGAAAGTGAAATGCCAATATATATACGCACACACACATATGTATATGTATCTTCTTTCGACACCTTTTTATACTCAGCTGTACTAGTACACAGAGTATTATAGTTTTGATTTCCTAACGGTGGATTGTAACAGAATGAAATAATCGAGATAGATATAGACTTATATATATAAAAATGATCAGGGTGAAAAGAGAAATCGATTGAGCCATGTCCGTCCGTCTGTCCGTCTGTCCGTCCGTCCGTCTGTGAGCACGATAACTCGTGCAAAAATTGAAATATTTTGATGAAATTTGGAATGCAAGTTGGTATCAAGACGAGAACGGATGGTATTGAAAATGGGCGAAATCGGACCATGACCACGCCCACCTCCCCTATATAGTAAAAATCCGAAATTTTGTATCTCAGTAACTAATAGAGCTGGAGTGATGAAATTTTACCCACGTATTGAGCTCAGGCCCTTATGAAGAAATATGGTGAAATTTTGGAAAATGGGCGGTGCCACGCCCACTTATTAAGGGGCAAACATTGAAAGTTTTATGAGTCATAACTCAGAAACCGTTGAAGACATATCGATGAAATTTGGTAGGCGTGATATACTTACTTAGGCAAATGTTTGGACGAAAAATTGCCAAAATCGTTTGACGACCACGCCCACTTTTATATATGTGTATTATAAAGTGGCCTAATAAAAACATTTTAAGCGATATCTCTGTCAAATATAAAGATATATCATTGAAATTTTATGGCAGGAGTCCAACTATGGACATAAAACAAAAAACACAAAAATTTTGGAAAATGGGCGTGGCACCGCCTCCTTTTAGAAGCAGGAATATACGAGATTTCTTAGCCCATAACTCGACAAATAATTGAGATATTATGACGAAACTTGGTGTGTACACTTTTATCACTTGTGGTAATAGACACGCAAAAATTTATTGAAATCGATTTATGACCACGCCTACTTTTTAACAAAGATATTTCTGAAACACCCTTTGGGAATTTTTAACGTGAAATCTTTGTAACTAGAACTCGTAAAGGAATGAAATTTTGCACAAATAATAATATTCATATACTTAGTTGGATAACTGATAAAAATTTTGGGAAAATGGGCGTGGCTACGCCCACTTTATGCAGCACTCACTTTATATAAAGTACAACGTGTTTCCATTAAACGCAAACAAACAATAAAAGCATACAGCTGAGTATCTAATGTTCGATTCCACTCGAACTTAGGCTTCCTTACTTGTTATATCTTATGACAGACATATTTATGCACATACATATCGTCGGCCTGGTGCCAGAAACACGAATGTGAAAATTTTTTTAAGTGCGATGTCTGCTCTTTATCGGGTATATATTGATATAATAACAATTAATATTTGTATATATACTTATGTACATACACGTACATATTATGTATGTATGTTTACACAAGCATTTATACAAATATTAATTGTTATTGCATCAATATATACCCGATAAAGAGAAGACATCGCACTTAAAAAAAATTTCACATTCGTTTTTCTGGCAGGAGACCGACGATATGTATGTACTATGTATCTATATATGTAAAAGCCCTTTAACGAGATTAAGCTGGTTAGAACTGGCTTATTAGAGGGCAGGTGAAAACACTGCACCCATCCATGTACATACATACATATGTATGTATTGTATGTGCATGTAGAATACGAAATTAAAACGTGATTTAAGTATTATATTGTAGATATGCATACATGTACATATGTATATATGTATGCATACATTATGCCGGAGCAATTTAGTAACCTACTTATATGTACATATGTATATATCGCGCCGTAGAAATCATGATTCCGTTCATTTTTCTGATATAGCCCACTTTCAAAAGTGTCTATGTAATTTTTTTTCGATATTGAGTTTTTGCACTAGATAAAAATACTTTTTCAAAAGTCTCTTTCTTTCCACATTACCTACATCAATGTTTCATTTATACAATTTCAAGTCTATCTAAAATAGGTCACTCATACGCCTTGGCACACATTGCTGTCGCCTCGTACAAGGGGCGCTCAAAATTCTAAAACCATTTTATTTCCGCCAGAATTGCTTGATCTATACTATGTGAAATATTTAACATTGAATTTGCAAAAATTTGTCATATTGCGGTTTTATTTTTTATATCCCTTAATTCCTTATGGGCTAAGCTCTCAGTTAATAACAAAAAATATGCAAATAAAATAGAGCTTGAGGTCGAAGTGGTTTTTTCTAATTTGTTACTTAGTATTAAAAATTCACATAGCCACTATTGAGAGTCTTCTAAGACTTGGGTCTAAAATGAATGTCGGACTTGAAAAAAAAAAAAAAAATAAAAATAACCATACCATATGCATATCAAATTTAGTCACAATTTTATGCTGAATCTAAAAATTAGTGGAATTATAATTTCAACCCTCGATGTCAATTACTCTTGTAAACAAGGACCTTCAAAATAACGTTAAAATCTGTGAAATCTTCATATTAACTAGATAACTAGTAATACTGGATTACAAAATCTAAATTTTTTTTCTGTACTCTGTACGCCACTACCCTTCCTACATATTTGTAAAATCGGTGACAGATTCCGAAAATCGAGTTCAATTTTAATTCTAAGGGAAGGAATAGTATTATGGCATCAAAATGATGACCTAAAGGACTATGCATTTAAAAAATTAAGATTTTGTCAGTAACAATCTTTTAGTGTCGACTGTAAAAAAGTTATAAATAAAAGACTAACACTGACTGAGCTTTACTATACTTATATATGTACACATCTATATACAAATAAATGTGTGCATGTACATATGTACATGTTGGTATATAGCTTTAAGTTAAAAAGCTTTCTATTTTCAAATGTTGCCTCCTAAATATTAGCAGCTTATAAAAGCTTAGCTTGTTCTGCAACAGGGTGAATGAAACGATGAAAAGTTAACATTAAAGATTGTAGCTAAAGTTTAAAATATGAGCATTAGAGTGGTCTTAAAATTGAAATTAACGAAATTTAAAAATTATTTTTTTGTATTTTCAAAAACTTCGAAAACTCATCAAATCTGGGAAAAACTCCTTGAACAAGGAATTGATACACACCATCTGTTTGCCGATTTAAAATCCGCTTTTAATAGCACGTGAAAAGTTGCTTATATACCGGTATGTCGTAATTTAATTTCCCTGAAAATTTATACGCCTATGCCAAATGACGTTGATTAAACCCACCAGCTCGGTCAGAATTGGGAAGGAACTCTCTGATGATATTGATATCAAAGGCGCTTATAATCGCGCTTCTTATTGTTTTTGTTATTTTGATCCATCTTAAATTTCTTTTTTTTTTCTTTTGTAAGGCACATTAGCACATATTTATGTGCAATTTAAACTAAAAATATGTACCTATGTATGCAGTTATTGTTATATATAAATAAATTCTTTAAACCTGCCAAATCACTGTAAGCATATGTATGCATTTGTTCATACCATAGTCTGCATATCTATATACCCGTATTTATTTATTTATTTCAATTTACATATGTATATAGATACGTATGTATGTACTTATACATACACAAATTAAATAAATGAAAGTGGTAATGACATCAATTGAGGCTACACAAATAAAAACCCTTCCCACCCGCAATATTCTAAGGCTTGTCGCGTGAACAGACAATTCTGATTATAAAATCGCAACAGCAATAACATCAAAAATGCGAGCAACGAAAAATTTGATTAAGTCGACGACAACTCAGATTTATGAACACGAGAATACACAAAGTCGTGTAGAAAACAATACAATACAGACCGATAGAAATACATACATATGTATGTACCTATGTACATACAAAGTGTAACTGCAATTATGAACTGTGAATCAAATGGGCATATCATATAAAAATAGTATATATGCACATATACATATGTATTATATTATACATTGTATATCCATCATCATTGTAATGATCATTATCATTCTGCATCATAACTCTATTCAATCGAGCTTCTATGGCCTACAATTTTGTCACACTGAATTTTTATTTAATAATAGCAAAAACCAGAACAACAACAACAGCAAAACAACAACAATAAAAGCAAAATAGTAGCAGTAAAAATAACAACAACAAAATTATAAAAAGAACTGAAATGCATGTTGATCATAATTATGTAGACGGCACTCTAGTATGAATTTATATTTTAAATTTTTTATTTAATGGTCGCTGTGGTGCAGTGGGTAGAGTGCTCGCCTGCTATGCCAGAGGTCTCGGGTTCAAACCACGGTCCGAGCCAAACAAATTTTTCTAATTAGTAAAAATCCAATTACTGGGTTTTTTAAGAGCAGCGGTCACCTCTCGGCAGTGGGCGGCATACCCTCCGAGAGTATTTCTGCCATGAAAAAGCTTCTCACAAAAAATGCATTCGCCGTTCGGAGCCGGCATAAAACTGTAGGTCCACCCAATTAGTAGGAAAAACAAAAAGGAGCACACCTCGAATTGGGAGAGAAGCTCGGCCATAAAACTCGTCAGAGTTATAATAGCGCCATTGTATTATTGTATTATTATTATTATTTTTATTTAATTTCTTGTCAAAGCTCAGTAGATTTTAGACCTTTTTCAGAACAACAATGATATTAACAAAAAATTAAATAAAGCATGCAAAAAATTGTTTTAATTGCCTTTACGCGTCATGACGCTACAATTAGCATACATATGTATATGTACATACATTAAGGTAGCCAAAAAAATTAAAACCGAAAAAATCATTGTGAAACAATGCTATTTTTTTTTTATTTTTGTACTCCTAAAACAATATGTGTTCCCTTTTAGTGAGAGAAAAACATGTTTCTTCTTCATTAAGGACTTTCCAAAACACTATGTATCTCACTCATGTAAAAGGACCTCTAATAATAATAATAATACAATGGCGCTATTATAACTCTGACGAGTTTTATGGCCGAGCTTCTCTCCCAAGTCGAGGTGTGCTCCTTTTTGTTTTTCCTACTAATTGGGTGGACCTACAGTTTTATGCCGGCTCCGAACGGCGAATGCGTTTTTTGTGAGAAGCTTTTTCATGACAGAAATACACTCGGAGGGTATGCCGCCCACTGCCGACAGGTGACCGCTGCCCTTAAAAAACCCAATAATTGGATTTTTACTAATTAGAAAAATTGTTTTGGTGTTTGGCTCGGACCGTGGTTTGAACCCGAGACCTCTGGCATAGCAGGCGAGCACTCTACCCACTGCACCACAGGACCTCTAAACTTTAATATATTAAGACAAAATTTTCGGTATAGATTTCCGAAGTACAGTCGCATTAAAATCGGGTTGTTCCGCGGAGTGCGGGAGAACTTTATTTTGTTACACAATGTTATACAATATGCAATATACAATATGCACGTTTGATTTATTTTATTCGAACCCGCCTACTCTGAGATTCTTTTAATTTTTGTCGCCTTTATCACCATTCAGGAAACAAGCTATTTAGTTTAATTAATCGGAGTAGCTCATGCATACATACATATGTAAACATAATGTTGACTACACAGACTACCTTCTCCGAATCTGTTTTCACCGCCTCAGACCGATGTAAACCGATCCATATTGGTATGAGAAACTGTATTTGGATGTCGCAGAGCAAACCTACGCGTACAGTCAAATGATATCAATTGACCGCGCTGACACAAAAGAAGCAGTTTTTGTTGTTAATTGGATTAAATGACTCTAAACATTTGCATGACAATAAGTATGAACATAAAGATTTAGATACAATATAATTACAATAATAGTGTATTATAGTACTCGTACTACACTTCTCGACAAATAACATTTTTGTTGATGAAATGCGAAACTCGAAATGAAGGTGATTTGTTGTTTTTTTTTTAAATTTGCTTACGATTCTTTTCCAAATTACTAATACTTGATCACATTATGTAAGTGAACGGAAACGAAAATCCGAGTGAAATGTACATGACCGATCTCAGTAAGTGAGATATTCCATCCCAAACAAAAAAAAAAAAATGGCCAAACATGTCTGCGTATTCTGTTTGCTTTTCCTCTCAAGTTGTGGCATGTTTTTGTTTTTATAAAGCCCTGCCACATTTTTTCCTTAATCGAGAGCTTTTCGCTAATAAAAGCTTTACCTTAAGGCTGTGCAACTCCACATTCATGCCACATAAAGTTTAATGTAAGCAGATTAGATCAAGCTTCCAAATTGGTTTTTCATCAAACAATGTCCCTGTAAAAAAGTGCGCGACGAGTCTCTAAAAATATTTGTCCGGGAGCGCTCTCTTTCGGGTACAATTAGTCTACAATTGTTCCCAATTGTACCCGAACGGGTACATATGTATACTAATTGTAGACGAATTGTACCCGAAAGGGTATCAAACGGGTACAATTAGTCGCACAAATGGATGTGTCGCACTTGCTACCTGTTCGGGTACAAAACGGGTACAATTGTGCGCTTTTGCTACCCGTTCGGGTACAAACTGGGTACAATTAGTCTCTTCATAGGACATGCTCAAACAAAAGAGAACACTTCAACCCATATAAAGAGATACAAATGGGTAGTAATCGCATGCTCCCTTGCGAGTTGTCCCGGATGTATCTCGGAGTGATCGCATTTTTTGCAGGGGTATATATGTACATACATACATACAATTCATGCATATATGTAGTAACTATACTTCAGAAACAAGTCAATCGTAACTTTTCTTCGTCGTGCAAATACTCTAATCGTCTTCTTCTATGTAGCTTCCTGTATTCTCACCCCTAAATATTTTCGAGGCTGAGTCGTCAACGAAACCGTCATATTCGCCAAACCTACTCCCACACACACACAAACATCATAAGTATCATATGGTTCGGCTAAGTTACACATCACACTCAACTCAACTCGACTCGCGCCAGCTTCTCCGTAGTTTGTGGCATCGTGCACCATTCATTTCGCATCGCGCTTTAACTCGAAAGCGTTCTACGAACGCCAGACGTGCCACTCGCAACAT
Source organism: Urophora cardui (assembly GCA_960531455.1). Lineage (NCBI taxonomy): Eukaryota > Metazoa > Arthropoda > Insecta > Diptera > Tephritidae > Urophora > Urophora cardui. Next base: position 9,160,568 of record OY482674.1, read on the forward strand.
ATAGCCATTTGATGGTAGTTGGATGGATTGGTTGCTTGTGTCGGTCTCATTTTGCATAAATTTTTGGTGGTATACCAAATGAAAAAAAATTCAAATTCTAAATTAATGTGTTGAGGAAAAATGTGTTTTTAAAAAAATATGAAAAAATACATATGTATGTAAATTAAAAACTGAAAAATTTACTGCCGAAACATTATTGATCTAACATTTGGTACATAGTGGCCCAGTGAATAAAAAGTAGCGCAGTCGAAAGCAAATAAAAGTTCTTAAAGTGAAACTGAAATTTTGAATTTTATAAAAGATAGTTTAAAAAAGAAAACAAGTACAATAAACTAAAAAAGAAAAAAAAAACTAACACTAAGAAAATGCAAACAACAATCCTCGCCATAGTGGTAGTGCTCCTCTTGGCTGTAGAGCAGGGTAAGTCAATGGCCTCAATTTACTAAAGTTATACAACGCATAATCAATACATACTTACAAACATACATACATCAAAAGGTACAATTACATAATAACTACAAATATGTAATATTATTATTATGTCTTTTGTTTTGATTACACGAAAAAATAGCTAAAACTAAAAGATTGCGAATGAAAATAAAATTTTTAGAAAAACAGTTAAAAATCATTACTAAAATTATAAAATTTAGATATGCAATTTACCTAATTCCTTTTTTTCCTATCACAAACTATCCTGCACCATCCTGCCCTCTCTTCTTACTTCATTTACTACGCTTTTCGTGTTTTGAGTTTTTCCACCGTAAAAGCTTAAATACGATTAAATAATTTTCTCTTTTCCTTTTCTGCCAAGCTTTCAACACTTTCTCTCAATCCAATTTTATTCGTTATGTTAAGTTATTTCCTTGATTTCCTTGCTGACGCAATATGGTGACTCCGCATGAGCTGGTTGGTATCTAGCTTTGAGCGGCAACTTCAACCTCAGCCCTTCTGCCCTCATTTCTTAGCTCTTTAGTTTTCTCGCACTCAATCCTCCTAACTTCCACCCATGAAATATTATACATAAATAGGTAAAATTAAGTTCGTTGTAGATTTCAGTTTTACTTACAAATCGTCGATGCCTTTGCAAAACCGCCCACGGAACACTTGCAAAATGGACTTTTTGACATATGTATGTGGCAAAAATGAGATTTGAAAACCCTGAGCTGGAGACATCGATGACAACATTATTTCAGGAACAAGTTTTTAAGATAACGGTTAATGAAATACCAACTGTTCCACCATCTCTATGGTAAAGCATATGTATATATATGTACATACAATTATGGGCTGTGAGATGCGATTCATTTCGGGTGTACATGTACATATAACTACTCGCCGTTTCAGTCAAGAATTCACTGATCCCTACACTCTTAAATTATTGTTCACTTCTCTAGTTCGTTCTAAATTAGAATACGCATCCTTCATTTGGAGACCATATCATGCCACCCATACTAATCGAATTGAGCGGGTTCAAAAATCGTTTCTTCGATTTGCTTTGAGGAATCTCAATTTTTCTGTTCCTCTTCCCTCATACCAAGCTAGGTCTATGCTTATTAATTTAAAATCTCTTCAGTGCAGAAGAACATCCTTGTCACTCATTTTCATCTTCGATATTATAAATGGTGTAGTGGTGTAGTTCCTGTTGAAACGTATTTGTTTCCATACTCCCCACCGAACTCTCCGAAATAGTAATATTTTTTATACAGAGAAAGTGCGAACATTATATGCTTCAAATGCACCTATTTTCCGAGCACTAAATGAATTCAATAGCCTTGCTAATTCCTTTTCTGTAGATTTCTCAACTTCTAGAGCTAAATTTAAGCTGTTAATTAAAGATATAACTATGTGAATTTTCAATTTAATATTATTTTATATTATCTTCTAAGTAGTCTGTAAGTGATGTATTGTGGAACGATCCTCCGTCATCCCTTGTCAAGTTTGGTTTGGAGACAAACCGGTTTCGGCTAATATGCGCCATCTTTACATACCTAAACGCACAGACTCGCACGCACGCACGCACGCACGTATGCACGTCGCCCGAACGCACGAATGCACGAATGCACGAACACATCACACGAACACGAAGTACGTGACCAAACGATGGAAGTCAGTTACTATAAGTACTATCGAACTTACACAAAATAACTCAGAACGAAAAAAGACACTGAAGATGGCGCATATTAGCCGAAACCGGTTTGTCTCCAAACCAAACTTGACAAGGGATGACGGAGGATCGTTCCACAATACATCATATTCCTACCCTGTCGGAAAAACAAGCAACCAAAAAGTATTTAGTCTGTAAGTACTTGTGTACACTTAGATTACCTTGCATCAAATAAATAAATATTATCTGCTGACAATTAAAATAAAGAGTTCCTTTGGTTGATGAACACCCGAAAGAATCGCCAACAACTGACAATGCTAATGTTTGATTTAGTTTTGTTCTATTTATTAACCTATATTATAAATTTTCTTAACCACTTGCTTACCGTTGATTTCACATTACTTTTTTCCATGCTACTCTCAATTTGCTTTTAACCTAAAAATATGCTTTAATTGGAAAACAAAGGCTGGCCGATACTTTGTTCCTTTGTGATACTCGTGAAAGGATTTGCAGTTACATACATTATTTTTGTATGTATGCATGCAAATGCTAAACATTTTTGCTGCACATTTTCAAATTCACCAAAGCAAACCATTAAGTAAGTCTGAAGACAATAAACCAGTTAAAAGCATCACGAACATCCAATAGAAGATTGAAATAGAAACATACATGTGTGTACTTACATACATACATATGTACATACATATGTATACATAACAAAAAAATGTGTATATGTTAAAATATTAGATACTTCTATTTATAAGTGCTGTTATCAATCAAATTATTCTATATAAAAATAGTATTTACCTACATACATCTTTTTACACACGAATAGCCATGTCATGCTCCAATAATCACAAAACAGTGCATATTGTCCATGTCTTTGCAAAACCGCCTATCGAAAAATTGCAAAATCGCCCATTTACCAAATTTTACAGGAGAGCGAAAGGATGAGCTTGCTTTTACATAGAGATGGTGGGATAGTTGGTATTTCATTAACCTTTAAACTTGTTACATAAATAATATTTTTTGCGATTTGTACGTGTTGTCACCGCTGTCTCGAGCTCAGGGTTTGCATATATCATTTTTAACACAAATGTCAAATAAGCGTAAAATAGAAAGGTACATATGTATTTGAAAATAGCATAGTGGGTTAGTGGTTGCCATGCATGCTATCTACTAAATCCAGAGAAAAGCGTCAAAATGAGCATGGAATTATCGTGCCCGAAGGCATATAAAAAAATTTGTGCTGCTAGTTAGAGTTAGGATTATACATTTGTGTACATACGCATAGATTTCAAATTTCGTTTATTTAATAGGCTTTTTAGAGCAACATGCATGTATGTATGTATGAATTTACTTCTTACCGGAAACTGTGGAGGAGCGTTATACAATTTAGATGATATAAAATTAGTTAATAAAAATATAAGAAATCTAAAAGATAATGCACATACATACATATGTATGTATATAAGTAGATTATTTTTATACTCAGCTGTACTAGTACACAGAGTATTATAGTTTTGATTTCCTAACGGTGGATTGTAACAGAATGAAATAATCGAGATAGATATAGACTTATATATATCAAAATGATCAGGGTGAAAAGAGAAATCGATTGAGCCATGTCCGTCCGTCTGTCCGTCTGTCCGTCTGTCCGTCTGTACGCACGATAACTCGCGCAAAAATTGAGATATTTTGATGAAATTTGAAATGTAAGTTGGTATCAAGACAGGAACGGATGGTATTGAAAATGGGCGAAATCGGACCATGACCACGCCCACCTCCCCTATATAGTAAAAATCGGAAATTTTGTATCTCAGTCACTAATAGAGCTAGAGTGATAAAATTTCACACACGTATTGAGCTCAGGCCCTTATGAAGAAATATGATGAAATTTTGGAAAATGGGCGGTGCCACGCCCACTTATTAAGGGGCAAACATTGAAAGTTTTATGAGTCATAACTCAGAAACCGTTGAAGATATATCGATGAATTTTGGTAGGCGTGATATACTTACTTAGGCAAATGTTTTGACGAAAAATTGCCAAAATCGGTTGACGACCACGCCCACTTTTATATATGGGTCTTATAAAGTGACCTAATAAAAACATTTTAATGGATATCTCTGTCAAATATAAAGATATATCATTGAAATTTTATGGAAGGTGTCCAACTATGGACATATAACAAAAAATACAAAAATTTTGGAAAATGGGCGTGGCACCGCCTCCTCTTAGAAGCAGGAATATACGAGATTTCTGAGCCCATAACTCGACAAATAATCGATATATTATGACGAAACTTGGTGTATACACTTTCACTACTTGTAGTAATACATGTTCAAAATTTTAGCGAAATGGGTTGACGACCACGCCCACTTATATATATGGGTATCATAAAGTGGCCTAATAAAAACATTTTAAGCGATATCTTTGTCAAATATAAAGATAATTCATTGAAATTTTGTGGCATGAGTTCTACAATAGATGGGAAACAAAAAATAGAAAAATTTCGGAAAATGGGCGTGGCACCGCCTCTTTTCAGACAAAGGAATCAACGAGATTTCGGAGCTCATAACTCGACAAATAATTGAGATATTATGACGAAACTTGGTTTATACACTTTTATAACTTGTGTTAATGGACACGCAAAAATTTATTGAAATCGGTTTATGACCACGCCTACTTTTTAACAAAGATACTTCTGGAACACCCTTTGGGAATTTGTAACGTGACATCTTTGTAACTCATAAAGGGATGAAATTTTGCACAAAGAATAATATTCATAAGCTTAGTTGGATGACTGATAAAAATTTAGAAAATGGGCGTGGCTACGCCCACTTTATGCAGCACTCGATTTATATAAAGTACCTACACCGTGTTTCCATCAAACGCAAACAAACAATGAAAGCATACAGCTGAGTATCTAATGTTCGATTCCACTCGAACTTAGGCTTCCTTACTTGTTCTCTACATTAATGGAGCATGCAAATTTGCAACTTTAATAAGTAGAATGTAAATTTTGGAAAATATGTGCGAAAAATTACAGCGCTAAGTCATAAAAGAGTCTGAAAATGTTGCACTTAATTGCCTAAGTAGGTACATAAGTTTTTTTTGTTTTGGTCTCTAAATTGGTTACGTATGTGCTTATGTAGATATACATATATATGTACATTTATCACGTACTCTAAGTACTTTAGACATTGAGTTCAATTAGTTCGTTAATTTTCACTTAATATTTGACATGTGTATGTACATACATATATAGTAACAACTCACAGCAGTCAATGCTCTGTGCACGCAAAGTGGATTGTATTGGATTTGCAACACAGATTCTTTTAAAATTATATGAGACAAATGTTTCTTAAATCTATTTATTCTCTTAGGTTGTATAAACTTTAATAATATTATTTCCCAATTCCTACGCATTCCTGGCTCCAAATTACCGCCGTTGCTGAACTTCTAAAATACGCCACCTTTTTCATGTACAAACGACTGACATCTTCTTATTTTTTATTTATGTAGCTACTTTTCTTATACAACTAAAGATAATAAAATAATAAAATCAAATAAAATAAAATAAAACAAAATAAAATAAAATAAAATAAAATAATTTAAAATAAAATAAAATAAAATAATAAAAAGTAAAATAAAAATAAAAAAAAATAAATAAATAAAAAAATAATAAAATAAATAATGTTTAAAGTGGTCTTAATTTACAAAAGGGTGACGGTAGCTTCTTAAAAATACTAAATTAACTTAAATTTAATATTAATAATATCTATCTATACTTCTATACTATCTATGCTATCTATACTAATCTATATCTATACTTCTATACTTAATTATATAAAATTGATTGTATGGAAAATGTATGTAACGCGATAACTCAAAAAGTACTGGACCGATTTTAATAATTCTTTTTTTAAAATGTCACAAATGGTAAATTCTCGAGAACCATGTACTTTGCGCATTTCTAAGACTTTAATACCTTTTTCCCGGTTTTAAATTTCGAAAAACTAAAAAAAGCGCAAACATAGACAGATTCGTTTGGTCATTTGCCGTGTTCAGTGGAGGCGTCGCAGTCGTGCCAAGCAGCGCAGCGTAGGCGACTCATATGTTTGTTTTTGCACGGTTTGTTGTTTGTCTCGGTGGCAATCAAAAACCTGTTTACACATGCATACTATGCTATAACTCAAGAACGCCTGCACCTACAAGTGCGATATTGGTATCAGATGAAAGGTGTTGAGCAGGACTTCAACATAGAGTTATTTTCATTGTAATGCCTAGACATCCTCCCCAGTCTGGGTAAGAATGTGGACCCAGATGACTCCGGAATGGTTTTAAACGATATTGGTATCAAATTAAAGGTATTGAGTAGGGCTTTAACACAGACCTGTTTTTATTGTGATTTCCATGCCGGGTCTCTTTATATGGGTCAAAAGGTGGATCTGGATGACGTCGGGATGTGTCAGAGCGATATTGGTATCGAATGAAAGGTCTTGATCTGGACTTCAATATAGAGCTCTTTTAATAGTGATGCCTAGGCCGGGTCTCCAGATAAGGGTCAATAGGTGGACCGGATGACCCTCGAATATTTCTGAGCTATATTGTTACCAAATGAAAGATCTTGATGAGGACTTCGACGTAGAATTATGTTATTTGTGATGCCTTGGCCGGGTCCCCAAATATGGGTCAAAATGTGACCCCGGATTAACCCGGAATGTTTCGGAGCAATATTGGTATGAAATGAAAGGTTTTGAACAAGGTTTTTACATGGAGTTCTATTCATAATGATTCCTAGGCCGGGTGTCCAGATATGGGTCAAAACGAGGACCCGGAATGTTTCTGAACAATATTAGTATCGAATCAGGCCTTGATCAGGACTTCAACACAAAACTCTTTTAATTGTGATTCCTAGGCCGGGTCCCCAGATATGGGTCAAAATGCGCTTGACTTGACTTGACTTGATTTGACTTGACTCGACTTGACGTGACTTGACTTGACTTGACTTGACTTGATTTGACTTGACTTTGATTAACTATTATTCCTCATTGCGAAGCAACGGGTATTTGCTAGTTTATAATAATAAAATTTAGTAATGCACGTATTAACTTTTTATGATAATTAATTTTTCTCACCGATAAGAGCGATACTTTTTTCCCCAACTTTATCATAAAAAGATTTTATTATAGAAACATTTCCTTATCCTCCTCCTTTATTTATCTCAAATACTTAATTTAACAGGTTCCCTGTCCAATGAATCATATATGATTCACGCCAGCGATTTTGTACCGTGTCTGATACGTCCATGTATCATATATGAGCAAACTTGGATATGTTTTTTATGATTGAAATAATTTAAACGTGGTGAGCTATTTCGGTTTATTTTATGGGATATGGTTGGATATACCTTATAGACTATAAAATTGAAAAGAAGGCTGGTGATTTTCAAATATTTACCTAAATATTCGCTAATGAAATTGAGCAATAAAAAGTAAAAATCAGAGCTTTTTTTCAAATTAGAACGACTTTATTATCGTATTTTTTAATTACTATCATTGAAACAGTTTAGACAATAGGCTTTATTACATTTCTTGCATTCCATATCCACTAAAACAAAAAAAAAATTGTTCATATATGATTCACGAACGTACAAGAGCAAATTTTTTGCGAGTGCGTTTCGTCAATCATATATGATACATGATTCATGGACACACAGCATGAAAATTCGCTCGAGTACGTTCGTGAATCATATGATATGAGCTAATTTTTTTTTGGTTTTTTTTAGATTATTTTTTTTCTAATAACCTCTAAATGCTTAGATCTACAACTTTTGTTCTAACGTAATAGAGGATCTTGCAAAAAATGATTGGACGTGGAGCGCTCCGACTACACTTTTGTATGGGGACAGGGAACCTGTTAATGATTACGGTTTCAGTAGCAAAGAAAGTTTATTAATTATGTCAGCATATTATTATTATTATCAGTTAAAAAATAGCACTAACATTAGAATCTTTTTATTTTAGTTATATGCACGAGTACAACAGCAATACACCTGAGATTACTTGAATATTTATTTATTTTTATAATTTTTATTTTCACTCCTATTTCAGGTACTGCCATCAAATGTTACGTATGCAATAGTCATAAGGATGCCAATTGTGCACTGGACATACCACCAGATCATTTGCTAAAGGACTGCCAGGAAGACTATTCGACAAGAGGCAAGGGCATACCGACTTACTGTCGTAAGATCTCGCAAATCATTGAATTCTCCGTTAATAATTGTAAGCACCTACATACTTAAATTTAATTTAATTGTACAACAAAGCTAAAGTAAAACCTTGTATTTATTTCATCACCTGCAGTGCCACCGGACAGTCGGATTATACGTTCGTGCGGCTTCTTAAATCAGACATCGACCAATTATTGTTATCAACGTGCCGGCTTTGGTGGTCGTCAAATTGTTTGCTCCTGTGACAAGGATAAGTGTAACGGTGCTGGTGCGCTCAGTCTGTCGTTCGGTGTAATGCTAAGTGCTGCTGCTGCTGTTGGCTGGGCTATGCTTTCGCTATTAAAGCGTTGATTGGCTTAATTATCAAAATTTTAATTTTTGTGTTGTACCTACTGGATTGTACATTTTTTATGTATTATTTGCAATGATCATCAGCCAATCGCTGGTATTAGCTGTTCCCATTATAATTTTATTGCTCCACATATGCAACTCGAATGAAGTAGAAGTGCTTACGAACACTTGGTATTCACTCGTTGGATAATTATTGGATATTATAATTATAGCACATTAATCTAATTAGGTTTTCTCCTTTTTTACATAGATGCATTCGTATGTACATATGTATGTATGTACAAATACACATTAACAAAAAAAGTTAAACCATCGATTTGGTAGAATGTAAACCTAAAATTTTCTATATTTAAAAAACTAATGTATGCCCAGCAAGTGCTTACTCTTTGTATGTAAACTGATTTATTCATTTTTTAAAGCTAACGTGTTCCCATTTTTACGCTAGAGAATAAATGAATTAAATGAAAAAAAAACAATACTTATAAAAAATAGTAAATACATACATATAAACAATAAAACTCTGTAGTTGTTCAGATTTTGCACAATTAGTGAAAAACAGAATAGAGAAAAACAAAAGGAAAAATGTATTTAACTATGTATGTATGTATGTGCATACATATTTGCAAATAAGAAAGCTTTAATGTAGTAAATTTTACTTGAATTTTTTTTTTAACTCCATAAGTTCATAAATAACAGTCCTTAAGCTAAGTTTTTGAAACGCATGCCTATTACCCAAATTCGATAGTCGGACCTAAATATTTACATAGGTTGGAGATTTGTATTGTTTTAGAATAAGCGTGTTTTTTTTTTTAATTTCAGTAAGACGTTGATCGAACCCACTCTATATAACAAAGAAACGAAATGTATTAGAATCCACCAAATTTTAAATTAATATAATAATAATAAAATAAATGAATAAACGAGAACAATCCCAAAAATGCAAACATTGCAAAAATTAACAATAACAACAATAAAATGATGCAGTACACTTTGCGTGCCAATAATCGTTTTTATTTGTGTAAAATTTGAATTTTTATGTAGTCATGTAGTATATATACATATAATAATAATAATAATAATAATAATAATAATAATAATAATAATAATAATAATAATAATAATAATAATAATAATAATAATAATAATAATAATAATAATAATAATAATAACCCACGCCCTCCAATCCCGCCCGACCGCACGAGAGGCGCACCCGCATGACGTACGGATATTTTTTATTTACATAAAATGCCGAGGTGTTGAGTGGCAGGAGTTTGTTAAGCGTCGAGATCTTAAACTGCTCAGCTACAGAGAAATAAAATCATCAGCTGAGTATAGTACATTTGAAGTTAGTCTTGAGAATTATAACAGAATAATCGCTACTATGTGTTAAGATAAGACAGTATTTTTTCCCTTATAATGAAAAGTGAGTCCGAAATATCTAAAAAGCTGGAATAGGAATTAAAGCTCTTACATAAACCCCGGAAAGGTTCATTTAATTCAAAGTTTGATTTACACTGCTTTAAGTAGATAGGGTTGAAGTGTCTTGTTGAACGAGAAGGAATGTTAAAGTTTATTTCAGCTAGCAAGAAAGGAGAAAGAATTAAGCCATTCAAGAGCTTAACGATAAATATTACCCCTAACATTTCTCGTCGACTTGCAAGAGTCGGAAGATTAAGGAGTTTTAAACGGCTAGTATACGGTGGAAGATTGTAACCAGAATCCCAAGGCAAATTTCTTAAAGCAAAAAGCAAAAACTGTTTTTGGACTGACTCTAAGCGATCAGAGTGAATCTGATAGTATGGATTCCAAACTATGGAACCATATTCCAATATAGGTCTTACTAAAGTTGTAAAGAGTGTTTTAGTTATGTGTGGGTCGCTGAATTCCTTTGACCAACGTTTTACAAACGCTAAGACACCTCTTGCCTTATTTGCTGTAGCATTAATATGAATGTTAAAACTAAGTTTGCAGTCCATTATTACACCTAAATCCACAAACTCATTTACTTGTTCGAGGCCTAAGCCATTTATTGCATAAGAAGCTGGCTGTACGGTTTTCCGGGAAAAGCGCATGAATTTACATTTATTGAGGTTAAGTGGCATTAAGTTAGTGTCACACCAAGAAACTAAGAAATTTAAATCTTCCTGAAGCAAAGTTCTATCATCAAATGAAGAGATTGATCTAAAAAGCTTTACGTCGTCCGCATACAATGAAATTTTTGAGTGTTTAATTGTAGTAGTTATATCGTTAATAAATAGCAAAAACAGAATCGGGCCAAGGTGACTGCCTTGAGGAACTCCTGAAGTACATAAACTGTACATGAAATCGAAAACTTGTTTATGTTTTTGCTTTTGTTGTTTTTAATTAAAATGTAAAAATCAGCAGCTGAAACCAAAAATTAGTAATAGTTTTGCAACACAAAAGAAAATCAAATTAAAAATTATTCAAAATATACCAACATAGTTAATATGTGTTTTAATATTTGATTTTCAAGTGGGATCTTTCTTTAATTTAAGAAATTATTAAATAAAACTAAACAATATGTGAGAATTTTAAATGAAAAAAGTTAATAAAAATTAAATGCAAATGCGCTTGTACTTTTATTAAGTCCACATGTACTGCGGAATTTTGGTCGCTTACATACATACTTAAAAAAAATATCTACTTTCGAGGAAAATAAATTTTCCTAATAAGGTAAGTTCCAGCCATAGCGATGAAAAAGGGGTCGATTTTGTGTCTTACAATGTGGATATATTCCGGACATAAATCAGAATGCTGCAGATATTTACTTCATGAAAATGAGTAGTTTCGAGATTAGTTATGATTACTCCAAAGATAGCTATGTGTATAACTAGATTATCAGCATGAGTACTTTATTAATTATTCGTTTATTAAATACAGACATAATAAAAACAAAACAAAATTTAATTTAAGTTTCGTATTACATATAAAAAGTTCACTATATGCTAAAACTTAGATTTACGTAAAGGAATTAAGGTGATCAAATTAGTGTTTAGGGCACAAGTGTGTGAGATAAACTGTGCATATGGATCAATGTCTATACTACTTATAGTTTATACGTTCAAATGGCATTTTCATAAACATTTTTTGGCTAACGCATGGTTTGCCTTTCGAACTTTTTCCCTTTACTACAGGTTCACGTGTACTGATACTTTTTATATGAATCATCCTAAATGCATGTCCGAATATGCCCAGATATGTACGTATGTAAAATGCAGGTTTTACACCTCATCTTCTATACAAGCTTCTGGTTCCAGTACTGCATCCGGTTCACTTCCATGTCTAACGCGTTTCAATGCGACATAACATTTTTTATTTGCAATGTCATGATAGCCTACAGGACCCATCTCACAATCAGCGCATATTAGAAATTTCCGATTATCGACAGTATTGGAGAAACCGATATTCTCGAATGTAAAAATGTCGTCGATGCACCAAAAGTTCTTTAGTGTTTCGGTTTCTATGGCATCTGCATCTTTGCGGTGTTTCTGTTGCATTAGTGGCATTTCAAACTATATTTGGATGAACAAATTTGATCATTCTAATTTCGATTTAATATGTACATATGTATGTATGTATGTTTGTAACCATTACCTCGTGCTCCGCATATTCGCCGAGTTCTGGTTTGAGTATCAGCGAATAACAATAATTACATCGTACGCTATGTTTATTTTTATTATTTAATATATTTTCAGCAATTTGTATTTCATCCATTGTTTCAATTGATATTTTGCCAACTTTTCGCGAAAGCTTTAGGAAATCAGCTGTTATGTTGCCATATGGCAAAAGTTTTTTCTTCCATTCGATGGTCACAGTAGAGTAGCAACCCCAGCAGGGATATTCACAGATAAATCAGCTCGAAATGAAATCAGCACGCAAGTAACAAATTGAGCAAACCGGATCATAAATTGAATCAGAAATTTATTTGGTTCAATCGGGCTCAAATTATTGATGTTGCATTTACATATAAGAATTTTTATCTGGCTAAGGATCAGCGTAATTAAACACGGCTTGTTTTATTTCATATTAAAATTTTTTTTTTATTCGTTTTTCCTTTTTTTATATACATATATACTATATTAATTAATTTTTTTTATTATACATATTTTTTTCATTTTTTATTTATAAATATTACATTTCGAGGGCTGAGTAAAAGATCACCCTATTTCAAAACTTGTTTGAAAAATTCCCTATTTCAGAATTAACACCGTAATTCAGAAATTTCTTTAATAACATATTATTTCAGAAATTGATTCCAAAACGCCCCATTTTAGAAAAATATGTATGCAGTTTTCTCTGAACTGTGGTGTTTTTGCATATAATTTTGAAATAGGGCGTTATCGAAATAAATCCCTAAATAGGTCGTTATTGAAAAAGTTCTGAAATAGAGCATTTTTAAAGCAAATTCTGAAAGAGTTTATTTTTTTCAAAATAGGTGATGTGAAGTTTTATCAAAGAGCATATATCTATAAGAGGCTGCAGTTTGGAAGTAGCGAAATTTGCCAACGGGCCTGAAAAAATGACGATTGCGCGAGTTCAGGCCCAATGAAAATTCGAACATGCCAAATGCGAAAATGTGAGTGACTTTGGAGTGACAATCTAGTTGGTTTGAGTGAAAAAACAAATTGCAAACTCAAAACAAATATTATGATGAGTAATTTGTAACATGTGCGCTTTCAGCTGTACATGCTTGTCTGCTGATACCTACATACATATGTATGTATATGTATGCAAATACAAAGGATTTTCATAATTTCAATAATCTTCATAATACAAACAAAATTCTTAAGTTTATCATAAAAAAAATTAAAAAGCCGAAAATGTAAATTTCTGAAATAGATACCTACTAGAGATGAGAGAAACTGCGATTTTTCGATATCTGTGATTTCGGTGATTGCTATTTTTAAATCACTGCGATTTTAAACTGCTATTGCGATTGCATGGACTGCTATAAAATCATCAGTTACCGGTAGAGATTAATTTTGCGTTTTCTGAGCGATATCACCTGTCTTCATTTTATGTTCACAAAATGATAGCAATAACAACGTATTCCGCAGTAATTTCGCTGTTTGTAAACATTTTCAAAGATAAATTGTAAATTCAATAATTTTTTTTTTTCTTATATTTCTATATACGTATGTGGTCTGCTCAAAAGTATAAACAAAAAGAAATTTATAATGCTTTTGCGATTGCGATTCACATAGGTGAACTGCTTACTTGGTACATCGATAGCAGTTCCCAATAAATAGTGAACTGCTATTTTGAAAAATTTATCGCAATTGCGATTTGCGATTTTTTATTCACAGTGAAAAAATCACCGTTTGCGATATATCGCTCATCACTAATACCTACCTATGACCATGTCACAATAGGGTTCGATCCCCGGACTCTTGGGCATGTATGTACATACATACATACCTATGTACATTTATTTGCGAAAAATTGTTGGTAGGTATGTATTTTTATATATGTACACACATATTGATACATGCATATATGGATGTATTTTTGTCAACTGATATGCATACAAAAATACATACATACATACATACATATATTGCACGTGCATTCCATATGTACGTACCCCTTTGCATCCCTATACAAACTTCTTAAACCGTGCGTAAAAACATATGTATGTATCTATGTATGTGATATCCAACAACAACCATGACTGTCCTCCAAACCTATAGAAATAGAACAAGCAAAATTTTTCATTCATAAATTCAAAGCCAAATGAAATGTGGCAACGTAGCCGTCGTGCAAAACGACATCGATTTCAATAATTTTCTGTCCAGCTCGACTTCAAATAATTAATGGGTAACTGTGTAACCTAATAAAAACGCAAGTCGTAAATTAACGCATGCTCGCAAATTTTTCATATGCGTTGAACCGAAATTGACTTGCGGGCGCATACAGATAAAGAAATAGAAAAGTATAGAAAATCAGAGAAAATCTTGTTATTTTGTGGAATATGTATATGTATACCTAACACACACGATATCAAACGCAACTGTCAATTTTTTTGCAAACAATCAGCCACAATGCTTAAAGGTACGTTCGCGACGGCAATCAGAACCGCAGTGTTGTAAGTATCACGTTCTTCGCGTGTTTGTGGCAACACCTGCAAAAGTCAAACGTTCGTTTGACACATCAACCGTGCAGTTTGCTTGAATAATCGGCAACAGAAAATTTGTGTCTGCAATTTTTGCTTTTAAAAAATGGAAAGAGAAGGGTAAGCATGATTGCTATATATTTAATGGAATATGCAATAATGTAATTTTAATAACACAAATTAATTGCAAATACTTTTAATAATGCTGTTATAGCAATATATCAGCTGAGTATCAGCAGGCAAGTGCAAAATAAGCAACGGGGTTGTTGTACTGCTGCAATTATAAATTTTCATGAACGTACCCTAATTTCAACTGTCACGCAAAACAAAAATTGGGCGTCGAGTTTGCCTTTTACGCACGCTGTTCAATTTCGGTTACTCCCATACAAGTTGTATGGGCATGAGAAATTTTTGACAGTAAATTGACGGCGTGCGTTTGTATTAGGTTACACAGTAAGGTGTCAAGTGCCAAGGGACAAGCGGCATTCTATTTTATGTTTTTGTACAGCTCAACAAAAGACAATTACACGCAATGTCACATTCGACGGTCGCACAATTTGCAGAAATTCATAACCGTGCCTACATACAAACATTCATACATACATATGTACATATGTATGTATGCCCTTACATACCGACAAGTCATACTCTGCTCGCACAAAATTTGGCAAAACAGGTTCTTTTCATAAATCACAGAAATTTCAAGTTGAGCTCGCTTTCAAGTCAGGACAGGGAAAGGCACTCAGCCATTGTCATCGCTCTTTGCATCAAGTTCGATTGCTAGAGCATCATATGTAAATTAATATCAATAAGCAAGGGCGCACGCGTAAATTGCGGCCTGTTTATTGTCGACAGTAATTTCGTAGCGGTGGTGTTCTATCGTCTTACTTCGCTGAACAAACAAACAGCCGACAACCCTTCGTTTGATCGCTGCGAAGAAGTCAAGTTTTGTGCAAAAACAAAAAACATCAGACATCAATGCAGGCCGATTCAAGGCAGATCTAAGAAGGTAGGCGCACGGGCGAATTTAGAAACTACTTTTTTATTAACAAAGGTAGAGTGTAATAACAAAATTAAAGCGGATTCACATCATGGCCAATAGGAATGGGCCAGTCCCAATCGAATTTAGATTTTAACCAAGGCTAAATATCATTTTGACATTACACTGTATCAATTACAGTAACAAAATACATGGGAAATTTCTGAATTCGCCACCGGGCCTACCTTTGTAAATCTGCCTTGAGTTGGACTAGAAAAATTAATGAAATTTTCGTCGATTTTCGCAAAGACGTTGTTGCCACTTTTCACTAGATTTTTTGTGATTAGTTATGAATGAAATTGTTATTGTTGTAGGTTTGGTGGACAGTATTATGTATGTATTTGTTTTTGAATGGCACGCACGTTTGTATATACATATGTATGTATGTATGTACATGGGGATGTAGACATGTTTTGAGAAGTCTGCCAATGGAAAATGTATGCACATGTGTAGATAGTATATTTTTGCATCTATACATACATACATATGTATGTACATATGGATGATTGACGCATACATATACGCGAAAAAAGAGAACTATAAAATGCCGACGGCAATTTGAATTAGGTAATTAATTAAGAAAGCTTGTTTTTATTTACACATACATAGGTAGGTACCTACATATGTACATATGTACATACATCCATACAGGTTTTGCATATTTTTTGAACTTTATACATAATATCGAGCCCTATTGTGACATGGTGATATGTATTTCTGAAATTTTTATTTTCAGTTTTTATGTACCTACCTACTTTGAAACTTTTTGAAAACAGCAAAAATTATGGAAATTTTGAAAATACATAAGTAATGAAAATCGCTTTATTTATATCAGCAGATGTGGACAAATTTACTAACATTCGTTTGTACAGATCGGCGGTCACCTATGTTAATACTCTGTTACTCAAATAAGCAACTTTTATAATCAACTCACTCACATTCCATTAACTCAACATTTTTACTCAACATTTCTACTCACCCACTCAAGTTGTTCGAATTTTCGAAAGGTCTGAAAATCAGCGAGTAAATTGACAAAATTTGACAATGGGTCCAATCTCGCGCGAAAGTGACATCTAGTGGTGAGATTATAACGAGTGCAGCCTCTTATAGATATATGCTCTTTGGTTTTATGTGGCCGTCGATTTGATTTTGAAATGCAGCAAAACGAAGAAACTCACCGAACACTTCCAATTGGAATAAAATTGCTGATTTGCGTACGGCGCCATCTACTGCATATTTTGCAGCAGATGACCAAAGCAAAGAGCATATATCTATAAGAGGCTGCACTCGTTATAATCTCACCACTAGATGTCACTTTCGCGCGAGATTGGACCCATTGTCAAATTTTGTCAATTTACTCGCTGATTTTCAGACCTTTCGAAAATTCGAACAACTTGAGTGGGTGAGTAGAAATGTTGAGTAAAAATGTTGAGTTAATGGAATGTGAGTGAGTTGATTATAAAAGTTGCTTATTTGAGTAACAGAGTATTAACATAGGTGACCGCCGATCTGTACAAACGAATGTTAGTAAATTTGTCCACATCTGCTGATATAAATAAAGCGATTTTCATTACTTATGTATTTTCAAAATTTCCATAATTTTTGCTGTTTTCAAAAAGTTTCAAAGTAGGTAGGTACATAAAAACTGAAAATAAAAATTTCAGAAATACATATCACCATGTCACAATAGGGCTCGATATTATGTATAAAGTTCAAAAAATATGCAAAACCTGTATGGATGTATGTACATATGTACATATGTAGGTACCTACCTATGTATGTGTAAATAAAAACAAGCTTTCTTAATTAATTACCTAATTCAAATTGCCGTCGGCATTTTATAGTTCTCTTTTTTCGCGTATATGTATGCGTCAATCATCCATATGTACATACATATGTATGTATGTATAGATGCAAAAATATACTATCTACACATGTGCATACATTTTCCATTGGCAGACTTCTCAAAACATGTCTACATCCCCATGTACATACATACATACATATGTATATACAAACGTGCGTGCCATTCAAAAACAAATACATACATAATACTGTCCACCAAACCTACAACAATAACAATTTCATTCATAACTAATCACAAAAAATCTAGTGAAAAGTGGCAACAACGTCTTTGCGAAAATCGACGAAAATTTCATTAATTTTTCTAGTCCAACTCAAGGCAGATTTACAAAGGTAGGCCCGGTGGCGAATTCAGAAATTTCCCATGTATTTTGTTACTGTAATTGATACAGTGTAATGTCAAAATGATATTTAGCCTTGGTTAAAATCTAAATTCGATTGGGACTGGCCCATTCCTATTGGCCATGATGTGAATCCGCTTTAATTTTGTTATTACACTCTACCTTTGTTAATAAAAAAGTAGTTTCTAAATTCGCCCGTGCGCCTACCTTCTTAGATCTGCCTTGAATCGGCCTGCATTGATGTCTGATGTTTTTTGTTTTTGCACAAAACTTGACTTCTTCGCAGCGATCAAACGAAGGGTTGTCGGCTGTTTGTTTGTTCAGCGAAGTAAGACGATAGAACACCACCGCTACGAAATTACTGTCGACAATAAACAGGCCGCAATTTACGCGTGCGCCCTTGCTTATTGATATTAATTTACATATGATGCTCTAGCAATCGAACTTGATGCAAAGAGCGATGACAATGGCTGAGTGCCTTTCCCTGTCCTGACTTGAAAGCGAGCTCAACTTGAAATTTCTGTGATTTATGAAAAGAACCTGTTTTGCCAAATTTTGTGCGAGCAGAGTATGACTTGTCGGTATGTAAGGGCATACATACATATGTACATATGTATGTATGAATGTTTGTATGTAGGCACGGTTATGAATTTCTGCAAATTGTGCGACCGTCGAATGTGACATTGCGTGTAATTGTCTTTTGTTGAGCTGTACAAAAACATAAAATAGAATGCCGCTTGTCCCTTGGCACTTGACACCTTACTGTGTAACCTAATACAAACGCACGCCGTCAATTTACTGTCAAAAATTTCTCATGCCCATACAACTTGTATGGGAGTAACCGAAATTGAACAGCGTGCGTAAAAGGCAAACTCGACGCCCAATTTTTGTTTTGCGTGACAGTTGAAATTAGGGTACGTTCATGAAAATTTATAATTGCAGCAGTACAACAACCCCGTTGCTTATTTTGCACTTGCCTGCTGATACTCAGCTGATATATTGCTATAACAGCATTATTAAAAGTATTTGCAATTAATTTGTGTTATTAAAATTACATTATTGCATATTCCATTAAATATATAGCAATCATGCTTACCCTTCTCTTTCCATTTTTTAAAAGCAAAAATTGCAGACACAAATTTTCTGTTGCCGATTATTCAAGCAAACTGCACGGTTGATGTGTCAAACGAACGTTTGACTTTTGCAGGTGTTGCCACAAACACGCGAAGAACGTGATACTTACAACACTGCGGTTCTGATTGCCGTCGCGAACGTACCTTTAAGCATTGTGGCTGATTGTTTGCAAAAAAATTGACAGTTGCGTTTGATATCGTGTGTGTTAGGTATACATATACATATTCCACAAAATAACAAGATTTTCTCTGATTTTCTATACTTTTCTATTTCTTTATCTGTATGCGCCCGCAAGTCAATTTCGGTTCAACGCATATGAAAAATTTGCGAGCATGCGTTAATTTACGACTTGCGTTTTTATTAGGTTACACAGTTACCCATTAATTATTTGAAGTCGAGCTGGACAGAAAATTATTGAAATCGATGTCGTTTTGCACGACGGCTACGTTGCCACATTTCATTTGGCTTTGAATTTATGAATGAAAAATTTTGCTTGTTCTATTTCTATAGGTTTGGAGGACAGTCATGGTTGTTGTTGGATATCACATACATAGATACATACATATGTTTTTACGCACGGTTTAAGAAGTTTGTATAGGGATGCAAAGGGGTACGTACATATGGAATGCACGTGCAATATATGTATGTATGTATGTATGTATTTTTGTATGCATATCAGTTGACAAAAATACATCCATATATGCATGTATCAATATGTGTGTACATATATAAAAATACATACCTACCAACAATTTTTCGCAAATAAATGTACATAGGTATGTATGTATGTACATACATGCCCAAGAGTCCGGGGATCGAACCCTATTGTGACATGGTCATAGGTAGGTATTAGTGATGAGCGATATATCGCAAACGGTGATTTTTTCACTGTGAATAAAAAATCGCAAATCGCAATTGCGATAAATTTTTCAAAATAGCAGTTCACTATTTATTGGGAACTGCTATCGATGTACCAAGTAAGCAGTTCACCTATGTGAATCGCAATCGCAAAAGCATTATAAATTTCTTTTTGTTTATACTTTTGAGCAGACCACATACGTATATAGAAATATAAGAAAAAAAAAAATTATTGAATTTACAATTTATCTTTGAAAATGTTTACAAACAGCGAAATTACTGCGGAATACGTTGTTATTGCTATCATTTTGTGAACATAAAATGAAGACAGGTGATATCGCTCAGAAAACGCAAAATTAATCTCTACCGGTAACTGATGATTTTATAGCAGTCCATGCAATCGCAATAGCAGTTTAAAATCGCAGTGATTTAAAAATAGCAATCACCGAAATCACAGATATCGAAAAATCGCAGTTTCTCTCATCTCTAGTAGGTATCTATTTCAGAAATTTACATTTTCGGCTTTTTAATTTTTTTTATGATAAACTTAAGAATTTTGTTTGTATTATGAAGATTATTGAAATTATGAAAATCCTTTGTATTTGCATACATATACATACATATGTATGTAGGTATCAGCAGACAAGCATGTACAGCTGAAAGCGCACATGTTACAAATTACTCATCATAATATTTGTTTTGAGTTTGCAATTTGTTTTTTCACTCAAACCAACTAGATTGTCACTCCAAAGTCACTCACATTTTCGCATTTGGCATGTTCGAATTTTCATTGGGCCTGAACTCGCGCAATCGTCATTTTTTCAGGCCCGTTGGCAAATTTCGCTACTTCCAAACTGCAGCCTCTTATAGATATATGCTCTTTGACCAAAGAGCATACCTTTCGAAAATTCGAACAACTTGAGTGGGTGAAGCTGGGGTTATAGATACTTAACATAGCATGGAACAAGTTGAGAAACGGGCCGCTTTATGCGCGCTCCGTAAAAATCTAAATTGATCTGACTTCTATGTTACGCTAAGTGTGCATAATCAAATGTACTCAAATCCCATTGAACAGAAATTTTGAGTGAGTTTGTTCATGCTACGTTAAGTACCTATAACTCCAGCTTGAGTAGAAATGTTGAGTAAAAAATGTTGAGTTAATGGAATGTGAGTTGATTATAAAAGTTGCTTATTTGAGTAACAGAGTATTAACATAGGTGACCGCCGATCTGTACAAACGAATGTTAGTAAATTTGTCCACATCTGCTGATATAAATAAAGCGATTTTCATTACTTATGTATTTTCAAAATTTCAATAATTTTCGCTGTTTTCAAAAAGTTTCAAAGTAGGTAGGTACATAAAAACTGAAAATAAAAATTTCAGAAATACATATCACCATGTCACAATAGGGCTCGATATTATGTATAAAGTTCAAAAAATATGCAAAACCTGTATGGATGTATGTACATATGTACATATGTAGGTACCTACCTATGTATGTGTAAATAAAAACAAGCTTTCTTAATTAATTACCTAATTCAAATTGCCGTCGGCATTTTATAGTTCTCTTTTTTCGCGTATATGTATGCGTCAATCATCCATATGTACATACATATGTATGTATGTACCCTCACGGAAAAAAAGTTAGTTGCAAAAATAAATATATTAAAAAGTGATTTATATTCAACTAATTTTAAAGTAGCTTTAAACAAATGCGGCGCGGGACAGTTTCTTGTATATGTACATATTTATATGTAAACACATGTTTTCAGATCTAAGTATGCCAAGATTGTTTTTTCCTTTTTTTGGTTACCGTTTTTCAGCTTCACTTCCCATTAAACACTGAAAACGAAATTCTCAAACGCAGAAAATATTGTTTCATATTTATCATTTGAAAATTAAGATAAATTAAATTGTTTCTCAAATATTGTTTATCAACTTGAGAACAATTTGCGAAATTTGAGGAAAATTTGCTTCGCATTTTTACCATTTCTTGAATTTCGACATCAAATGCAGGATTAAGTTATTTATATTAAACTACAAGTAAAGTAGTTGAAAAGAAACTCAAGATAAAGTTATTTATTTTAAACTACTAGTAAAGTAGTTGAAAACAAATGCAGGATAGGGCAATTGACTGCTTGCTATGACATCGCCGTGTTAAAAAAGTCAGTTCATTGCAAAGGAAAAAGTCACATTTTCAATTAGTTGTTATTGAAAATAAAGTAGTTTATAAAGTGATTTAAAATTAATTAAATTTCCTACAGGGTATAGCTGCAAAAATATACTATCTACACATGTGCATACATTTTCCATTGGCAGACTTCTCAAAACATGTCTACATCCCCATGTACATGCATATATACATACATATGTATATACAAACGTGCGTGCCATCCAAAAACAAATACATACATAATACTGTCCACCAAACCTACAACAATTTCATTCATAACTAATCACAAAAAATCTAGTGAAAAGTGGCAACAACGTCTGCGAAAATCGACGACAATTTCATTAATTTTTCTAGTCCAACTCAAGGCAGATTTACAAAGGTAGGCCCGGTGGCGAATTCAGAAATTTCCCATGTATTTTGTTACTGTAATTGATACAGTGTAATGTCAAAATGATATTTAGCCTTGGTTAAAATCTAAATTCGATTGGGACTGGCCCATTCCTATTGGCCATGATGTGAATCCGCTTTGATTTTGTTATTACACTCTACCTTTGTTAATAAAAAAGTAGTTTCTAAATTCGCCCGTGCGCCTACCTTCTTAGATCTGCCTTGAATCGGCCTGCATTGATGTCTGATGTTTTTTGTTTTTGCACAAAACTTGACTTCTTCGCAGCGATCAAACGAGGGGTTGTCGGCTGTTTGTTTGTTCAGCGAAGTAAGACGATAGAACACCACCGCTACGAAATTACTGTTGACAATAAACAGGCCACAATTTACGCGTGCGCCCTTGCTTATTGATATTAATTTACATATGATGCTCTAGCAATCGAACTTGATGCAAAGAGCGATGACAATGGCTGAGTGCCTTTCCCTGTCCTGACTTGAAAGCGAGCTCAACTTGAAATTTCTGTGATTTATGAAAAGAACCTGTTTTGCCAAATTTTGTGCGAGCAGAGTATGACTTGTCGGTATGTAAGGGTGCGAACAGAGTGGGCGCTGATGCCGAGCGGAGCCGAGCCGAGCTTATTGACGCTTATTTTCATGCGAGAAGAAAATTTGTCTATAACACAGTGAATGCGAGAATCAGCGCTGAAATTCTGTTTATTCCATGTGTTTTGCCTTTATGTGATTTAGTCTTATTTTTCATTTGTGTTTATAAAATTGCTGTACACGGTAATGGATTTATCTGATGAAGAGTATTTTGCTTCTCCTAGTGTGTTTAATGCAATTATTATCACAAAAGAATTTGGAAAACATCCAATTACACTAAAAATATATCAATTTGGTGAATTTCATCATTTATATAATGATTTAGGAAAATATCCAGCTAAATTTCTTTAAAAGAACCATTAAAAAACACGATTTCACGCTAAAAAGTAAACATCAACAATGTAAACAAGCGCACAAAACGCTTTGAAACTGTTTTTCTCGCACTCATCGGCTTTGCTCTCTGCTCTTATCGGCGTTCACTGTGTTATGCACAAGCTTATTTGTATTGACTTATATGTAACCAGTTTTATCGCACTGACAATCTTTATCGCATTGACAATCTCGGCTCGGCTTTCAGCGCCCACTCTGTTCGCAGCCTAAGGCCGACAAGAGCAGAGAGCAAAGCCGATGAGTGCGAGAAAAACAGTTTCAAAGCGTTTTGCGCGCTTGTTTGCATTGTTGATGTTTACTTTTTAGCGTGAAATCGTGTTTTTTAATGGTTTTTTTTAAAGAAATTTAGCTGGACATTTTCTTAAGTCATTATATAAATGATGAAATTCACCAAATTCATATATTTTTAGTGTAATTGGATGTTTTCCAAATTCTTTTGTGATAATAATTGCATTAACCACACTAGGAGAAGCAAAATACTCTTCATCAGATGAATCCATTACCGTGTACAGCAATTTTATAAGCACAAATGAAAAATAAGACTAAATCACATAATGTTATGTTCAGACACAACCTTAATTGAACATTAAGAGCCTTCATTCAATTTTCAAGCCCAATGATTCTCAATTTACCATACAAAAATTGACCAAGTTAATGCTTCATTAGAAATTAATGAGTTGTTAATGAAGAACAATTCTGCATGCAACCCTGTTAAAAGGCGTGTTTCATAAGTAAAATGAAATGTCATGAAAAGAGAAATGTGATTAGCGTCAGTGTCCACTAAACAGGTTGGTTCGTCAGATCAGCTGCATTCTTGTTCTTCTTCATCACCTACCAAATTTGTTTTTATTTCTGCTTATTTTATACATGCATTCGTGTTTACGATTGGTAAAAATTGTGAGATGAATGTCAAATTATTTCGTCCTCCTTGCAATTTTGACATTTAGGTCACGAGAGTTTGATATTCAGCTCACGGCGTGTATGTGTGTATGTATCTTGAGCCGACCTGTTAAATGGGCCAAGTAAATTAAATATGTCTGAACACCAAATCTAAAGATGTTCAATCAACCCCAATTGACTTAATTAATTTTTATGTCTGAACATGATATAAAGGCAAAACACATGGAATAAACAGAATTTCAGCGCTGATTCTCGCATTCACTGTGTTATAGACAAATTTTCTTCTCGCATGAAAATAAGCGTCAATAAGCTCGGCTCGGCTCCGCTCGGCATCAGCGCCCACTCTGTTCGCACCCTAAGGGCATACATACATATGTACATATGTATGTATGTAGGCACGGTTATGAATTTCTGCAAATTGTGCGACCGTCGAATGTGACATTGCGTGTAATTGTCTTTTGTTGAGCTGTACAAAAACATAAAATAGAATGCCGCTTGTCCCTTGGCACTTGACACCTTACTGTGTAACCTAATACAAACGCACGCCGTCAATTTACTGTCAAAAATTTCTCATGCCCATACAACTTGTATGGGAGTAACCGAAATTGAACAGCGTGCGTAAAAGGCAAACTCGACGCCCAATTTTTGTTTTGCGTGACAGTTGAAATTAGGGTACGTTCATGAAAATTTATAATTGCAGCAGTACAACAACCCCGTTGCTTATTTTGCACTTGCCTGCTGATACTCAGCTGATATATTGCTATAACAGCATTATTAAAAGTATTTGCAATTAATTTGTGTTATTAAAATTACATTATTGCATATTCCATTAAATATATAGCAATCATGCTTACCCTTCTCTTTCCATTTTTTAAAAGCAAAAATTGCAGACACAAATTTTCTGTTGCCGATTATTCAAGCAAACTGCACGGTTGATGTGTCAAACGAACGTTTGACTTTTGCAGGTGTTGCCACAAACACGCGAAGAACGTGATACTTACAACACTGCGGTTTTGATTGCCGTCGCGAACGTACCTTTAAGCATTGTGGCTGATTGTTTGCAAAAAAATTGACAGTTGCGTTTGATATCGTGTGTGTTAGGTATACATATACATATTCCACAAAATAACAAGATTTTCTCTGATTTTCTATACTTTTCTATTTCTTTATCTGTATGCGCCCGCAAGTCAATTTCGGTTCAACGCATATGAAAAATTTGCGAGCATGCGTTAATTTACGACTTGCGTTTTTATTAGGTTACACAGTTACCCATTAATTATTTGAAGTCGAGCTGGACAGAAAATTATTGTCCGTGTCCAAACACAGCAACTCTGCCGCGAAATTATCCAACGATTCTCTTTTGTGCCGCTGTTCTGTCTTCCATTTGTCCAAACACATCAACTCGTCGCTGGCCAACTTTTGTTCATTATGTTTTGTTCTGGCATTCTTCGAACGCTCTGATTGGTCACTGGCGATAAGAATTGCTGCACAAAGCGTGTTGTCCGAGCACCGACGACTTGGTGCCCCCCTCCTTTCCTCATCGCCTTCTCACCAACAAACGAACAAAAGCAGCGGGTTGCTCAACTTCGTGTCTCCGTGTTTGGACGTCGACATTGAAATCGATGTCGTTTTGCACGACGGCTACGTTGCCACATTTCATTTGGCTTTGAATTTATGAATGAAAAATTTTGCTTGTTCTATTTCTATAGGTTGGGGGAAAATCATGGTTGTTGTTGGATATCACATACATAGATACATACATATGTTTTTACGCACGGATTAAGAAGTTTGTATAGGGATGCAAAGGGGTACGTACATATGGAATGCACGTGCAATATATGTATGTATGTATGTACATATGTATTTTTGTATGCATATCAGTTGACAAAAATACATCCATATATGCATGTATCAATATGTGTGTACATATATAAAAATACATACCTACCAACAATTTTTCGCAAATAAATGTACATAGGTATGTATGTATGTACATACATGCCCAAGAGTCCGGGGATCGAACCCTATTGTGACATGGTCATAGGTAGGTATTAGTGATGAGCGATATATCGCAAACGGTGATTTTTTCACTGTGAATAAAAAATCGCAAATCGCAATTGCGATCAATTTTTCAAAATAGCAGTTCACTATTTATTGGGAACTGCTATCGATGTACCAAGTAAGCAGTTCACCTATGTGAATCGCAATCGCAAAAGCATTATAAATTTCTTTTTGTTTATACTTTTGAGCAGACCACATACGTATATAGAAATATAAGAAAAAAAAAATTATTGAATTTACAATTTATCTTTGAAAATGTTTACAAACAGCGAAATTACTGCGGAATACGTTGTTATTGCTATCATTTTGTGAACATAAAATGAAGACAAGTGATATCGCTCAGAAAACGCAAAATTAATCTCTACCGGTAACTGATGATTTTATAGCAGTCCAAGCAATCGCAATAGCAGTTTAAAATCGCAGTGATTTAAAAATAGCAATCACCGAAATCACAGATATCGAAAAATCGCAGTTTCTCTCATCTCTAGTAGGTATCTATTTCAGAAATTTACATTTTCGGCTTTTTAATTTTTTTTATGATAAACTTAAGAATTTTGTTTGTATTAGAGCCTATACACACTTGCGACTCAATCGATTTGGTCGAATTGGACTGTTGTATTCACACTACTCCAACTATTTAGTCGAATCGGTGGCAGCTATTCACACTTGAGACTAAATAGTCGTGCGATTGACAATGACATAGTGTTGCCAATGTTCACATTTTACTCAGCAAATTTTACATTAGTGGTCTTCATATAAAGTGATGAAGTATTAAATTGTTAAAGTTTATCTGCATTCTTACATGAAAGCACCTTCTTGTCAGCTGTCAACTTGATTAATAAATAAAAAACAATAAAATAAACAAAAAGTGCATACATTGTTTGGCTTTGTTTCTTATTAAACTAGCAACTAGCTGTCAAGTAAATGCAAAGAGAAAAACGGAAGGAATTACGCTCATAAAGGCGAAACGAACAGAAATACAAGAAACGGAAAAATAGTAAAAATCAGCCATTAATAATTTTCATGAAATTTCATTTTCATTATTTCTATTTTAAAATGCGATTAATGACATTTGAAGAGAACAACAATATCAAGAAACATATGAAAACGGAAGTAAATATCCTTAGTTAGATAATTCTTGTCTATAACTACACCATTTCCAGATGGATTTTAGAAAGCGTCAACTGGATTTTAGAAAGGGGAAATTGGATCTTAGAAATGTCAATTGGATTTTAGAAAGGGGAAATTGGATTTTAGAAATGTCAATTGGATTTTAGAAAGGGGAAATTAGATTTTAGAAATGTCAATTGGATTTTAGAAAGGGGAAATTAGATTTTAAAATAGCCAAATGGATTTTAGAAAGGGAAAATTGGATTTTAGAAATGTCGATTTGATTTTAGAAAAGGGAAATTGGACTTTAGAAACTGTAAATTGGACTTTCCAAAATTTATATAATTATTAATTTATACTTTCATACGCAATAAAGAATTTCTATTCGAAAAATTCTGTGTAAAATTTATTTTAAACGCACATTCTGAAATCCAATTCACGCTTTCAAAAATCCAATTTTATTTTCTAAAATCATTTTAACGCTTTCTAAAATCCAATTGACATTTCTAAAATCCAATTTCCCCTTTCTAAAATCCAATTGACATTTCTAAAATCCAATTTCCCCTTTCTAAAATCCAGTTAACGCTTTCTAAAATCCATCTGGAAATGGTGTAGTTAATAAGAAACGCACCTTTTGTTTTTAAACATTTTGAAAATATTAATTGAAATATTCAATCTCTACAATTTACCAAAAGTGAAATAAAAGTAGTGCTGTCAGCATGGCAACTCTTTCCACTACGAATATCACTGTTGTTGTTGTAGTCGTTCGACTAAATTGTCTCAAGTGTGAATACGTAGAAGGGCGCCTTGCTGATCAAGCAGTTGTACAACTGTTTCAGTTGGAATGAAATTGGGCTGCAAATCCAACTGTTTCAGTTGTACAACTAATTGAATGTAGTGTGAATGCTTCCATACATTCCCATGCAAATCAACATTCGACTAAATCGATTGAGTCGCAAGTGTGTATAGGCTCTTATGAAGATTATTGAAATTATGAAAATCCTTTGTATTTGCATACATATACATACATATGTATGTAGGTATCAGCAGACAAGCATGTACAGCTGAACATAGTGTATAGCATACAGTGAAATTGCTCTGGGATGCATAGTCGAAATTCGATAAAAAAAAAAGACGATAAGTCATCGAAAAATATCAAAATCGGGGACAGATTGGTATGGCGGCGACTTCCGGGGGTACAGATTGGTATGGCGGCCGGATGTGGTTGTTGTAAGAAAAGGGACCATAATGACAAGGTCGTAGCAATCAAGACAGAAACGCAATTCCGGAATTGGGAATTGAAAAAACCAATTCATAATTCCGAAAAGAATTTAAGGCTGAGTTCCTAAAACGCAATTCCCGGTGATAGCGTAAACGCCAGCTATTCCACGAATAACATGTGCAAGAATGTAAAATCAACAACCTACAAAACAGAAAGAAGAAGAGCAACTTCTATTGCTTTCACCATCGTTATTGGGCCATAACAGCAACCCTGAAATCAGCTGAGCACAGCTGTTCGACCTTTTTAACACACATCCCAGAGTCAAGTCACTTGTATCCATTCACAATGCAGCTGAAAGCGCACATGTTACAAATTACTCATCATAATATTTGTTTTGAGTTTGCAATTTGTTTTTTCACTCAAACCAACTAGATTGTCACTCCAAAGTCACTCACATTTTCGCATTTGGCATGTTCGAATTTTCATTGGGCCTGAACTCGCGCAATCGTCATTTTTTCAGGCCCGTTGGCAAATTTCGCTACTTCCAAACTGCAGTCTCTTATAAGCCGTGCACAATTGACTTCTACCTCGCTTTGCTTCAGAGTTTGGCTTTGACAGTTCTGTTCAGCATGTGCTTTTTAAAGGGATATGTTCACAATTGAGGTGAAGCGAGTAAAGCAAAGTATAAAGTTAGCCATCTTTCAACTTTTTTCCACTTTGACAAACATCTCCCCTTGTGTGTGTGTGTGTGTATGTTTGTATATCTACACTTATTTTAGCGATTTCGCGCAATTTCGTGAGAAGTGAGCAGAGAAAAGTAAAAAATAACATTCGAATAAGCAGAAAAAAGCAAATTCACCAAATATATTACCAAAAATCAGGTTTATAAATTAAAGCAAAGAAGTGAAGTGGAAATTGTCAAAGTGTTAATTGTAGCAAGCATCTGGAATTTCGCTTTGCTTTAAGGTTTTTTCTATCAAAGTTGGAGCAGACAAAGCCAATTGTGCACGGGCTCTTATAGATACATGCTCTTTGAGATGACATATCAGATCAGCTGTTCTTGTTATTCCATTTTTTATTTACTGCATGAAATAAGTGTAAAAAAATATATAAAAGTTTGCCAATTAATTACGATTAAAAAATTGTTTGTTTTATATTACAGGCGAGACACCATGACAGCAGATCTCACTGAATCTTGTGATATTGACTCGGCCGGCGTAAAAGCCACCAAATCGACGCCCAATGGAAGCATCGATAATACCGAGACAGTTGTCGGAGCTGTAAAAAAAGGGGAAATAGAAAATATTTTTGTATTTCTCAGCAGCAATCCAAAAATTACATTCAAATCACAACAAATTGATGATCCCGATTTGCATAAAGATGAAAAAGTAGAAATCGCACGCGATATTTTCTATAGAAGCCCTCAAACATTTCTCATACGTTTCGGCAAATTTTTAGAAGAGCAACATCTGACTGTCATTGCACAAATAGCAATCCAACCTTCCAACGACGTTCAGCAGAACAACGACGAACACTGTGATGAAATAAAGTTACTCATTGCCGATTATCGAAATAAATTACAAACTCGTGAGCGAGATATTAAGAATCGTCGTTATGCTGCAATGCAAAAGTTGATAGCGGAAGGTGAATATTTCAGTGAACAAGAAATGATGAAACGAGCGCCCGATTTATATCAAGAATTGATCGGACAATACTTGAGTGAAACAGAAAAAAAGCAAAGAGATCAATATGATGTCAAGAACACAACATTCTCTGGGATTTTAATGCACACAATGGAGCAAAAACAACTGCAGGACCTGCTTAATATGGCCGATGAAGTAAATTTGAAGAGTAGACGATTGGAACGTAAATTAGAAAGGGATTGGAATAATCCGGCAGACGAGACAACGCAGAGCACGCTAATTGATAGCGAAGATGATGATGAAGTCGAAACAAGGTCGATTGAGCGAGCTAAAAATGCGGATGCTGACGTAGGTGTGATACCGGCAGACTTTCGCCAACAATGGGGTAATTTCGACAATGAACAAGTGGCGTGCTCTACTAGCAGCCAGAGCAAGAAAAAGGAAAAGACGAAGATATCTAAAGTAACCCAATTTAAGAGAGAATCACACGTTGAAAACTATACAACTGCTGGTGAACGTGAACTGCTGCGACAAGAATTTATCGGAATAATGCATGAACAGTTCTTAAGTGGTGCCGATCAGGATTTTGATTATACACTAGTAGATGATAATACGCAACTGGACGATCTAAAGCAATTGAATCAAGATAAAGAGGATGCGTACTTTGAGGAGAGCGACGATGGCTGTGCTAGTGATAAAGGTATCGCAGCTGGAGAGGAAACTGACGATAGAAATTCCTGTGATGATGGATCAGAAGATGGATTAGATGTATATATGCAACACTTAAGTCGACATCATAGCTTGCAAAAAGAGTAATATTTTAGTTTAAAATATGCATACCTCACTTATGCATTCAATATAATTTTAGAATAGTCATGTTACAATAATAATAAAACAATCGCATTCGCGAGATAGCTATTAAGGATATACCTACACTTTCGTATAAACTCAAATAGTATTTTTCACGACGGGAGGGACTCTTGAGTCGGAAACCTCTTATAATTTAACCAGCAACAGAGGAAACTAAAAAATAAAGAAAATAATCTCTTAACCTTCTCTTACACTTTATTAGGAAGATTAACAACTACATTTTTACAAATATAGAAATACAGAGCATACATATCTTCGTCGCCCGTACAATATATGTATATGTGCATTGTCTCTATCTAGGTCGACCACGGCCGCGTGGAAAACCTCGCCCACGGCCACGCCCCATCACCTTACTATTTGGTGGTGGACTTTTCGGTCGCAACGATTCGATTCGACTTGTACAGCCAGTAGCCGGTGCTTCGGCAAAATAAGCTTGGTACAAATCAGCATTGAAATTAGAGTTAGTCAATTCGGGTCCGACAGTTAGCCATCCGGGACGTATGCTAGAGTCACGTCCAAATAGATGCATACGTCGGCGACCCAAGCAGAAATGTTCGATTATATGAAATATTTCAATTGGCTTCTCGAAACTACCAAATTCATCCTCTTCCGAAATGATTAGATCTATATCCACGTTTGCATGTATAAAGTCACCATCTGTAGATCGACGTACAGTCCCCTTTATGCCCATCAAGCAATGTTCTTTGGTACGTTGAAACACGGCTTTTGGTTCGAGCTGTTTGGAGTGCCCAGGCTTATTTATATTTGTGCGAATCCAACATATGTCTTCACACCGGCGGAAGCCCCATTTTTTTAAACAATTACGCCCCATATCCAATCCTTCGGAAGAACCACACCATAGAAAAACAAATGAACGATGCGCTGCCACTTCGCCTATGTCTAAATCTGGGCAGCAACAAAAAAAAAAACACAATTGAATTTCATGTTCATACAAGTATAAGAGAATATATGTACTATATTTACATACTTAGTATTTCCTCCCAATTCCAAAACATACGAGGCGCACCTCCCACAGTAGCCACAGATGGTGCAGCTCTAGCATATTCTTCCAGCGGTGGCTCAATCAGTATAACGTCAAATTTTGAGCCTAGCGTTTTTAGGTCCAACGTTTTTAAATCGGATTTCAAATACATTGGCGCTGAAGCGGTGTCCTGTATTAGCTTATCTTTCAAGCGGATTAACTCACGCAGCTTCGGATACTCTTCAAAGCGGTCGGCCAAACCCACATCTCTTATGAAATTTTGTGGTCGTTGCCCTGTATCAACAAAATGCTGGCAGTAATCATTGTGCGGATTCGACGATTGTGTTCCCTGAAATAGAGAAAATATCCCCCCTATTGCGAGTGTCGACTGTGATAGATAATCGACTGTTGATCGATCAAAGAGCATGTAAATATAATGGTCCTGGATCGATCAACAGTCGATTATCTATCAAAGTCGACACTCGCAATAGGGGTGTATATATTTAGCTCATATGTTTTATACTTCTACTACCGCTGCACGAAGTTTCTACCTTCAAAAATGTAGACGAATCGCGGTAAATAATTTCCCCGGGTGTTTTTTTGCCACCACTACTTTCATCGTCCCGCACATTGTTGCCGACACCACTTCGCTGACCGCCATAACCGGAATAGCAACCGCCAGCATCATTAAACTCCTCAGCTGTACCTAGTACGATCTTTAATTCATCCACACTCGACAGACCCAACTATAAATAAATTTGTCTTATTAGATATGTATGTAAATTACGTGGTTTTCTATAAAATGCGGCAGCTTACGGTTTGTGCTAGTAATTGTTTTCGTTTACGTGAACGCTCTTGTGATATTTTTAAAATATCACTCATAATGTGAACGAGGTTTGTCTAGCAGAAGAGATTAAAAAACATTAATTTTATTAATTTATTTTACTTTGCCAAACACTACAAATAAAAGGTATAAATTTGTATGATTAAAAATATGCCGGTTGTAGGATTTCTGCCCTAGTTTTCATTCACAATCAAGGTTAAACAATGGCTACGTTCAGAAGGCGCAACCGTGGCGCAATAGTTGCACAACTGTTGTGTTTTATCTTCTGAACGCATCGTTGAGTATTTCTGATCAACACATGTTGTGATTTTGGAGACTTTTTTCCATCATAAATTTTTTACGCTCACTTTACACAACATGTTGAGCTTACGATTTTGACATATGTACAAAAATATAAATCGTCGTACCATACGAAAACTAACATAATTAAAATTTCTGGCGAAAGCTATCAATAAAGAAATTCTGTACGAAAAGTAGAACATTTGACTTTTGGCCGACGAAAAGTAATAAAATCGACTTTTGGCTGACGAAAAGTAATAAAATCGACTTTTGGCTGACGAAAAGTATCAGTAATTATATACTGTTTTTACATTAAAATTGTTGTTGTTTAAACGAAATTGATAGTTTTCGTCAGCCAAAAGTGGATTTTATTACTTTTCGTCAGCCAAAACTCGATTTTATTACTTTTCGTCGGCCAAAACTTGAACTTTTTACTTTTCGTCAGCCACAAAAAATCTGATGTTAGTTTTCGTATGGTACGACGAAATAGTGTTTATGAATTTTGGTATGTAATAAAAATGTTTCAAAGCCGCGAAATTATTGGCAATTGCGTTGGGGATAATTAAAATACTAATTTGTTTATTTAATGTATCAGCTCGTTCAGAAGGCGAAAATTGTATAACTTTCCGATTACTGATATCTACACAACAGTTGTGCTCCACCGTTGCGCCTTCTGAATGTACCCAATGTTCACAGTTGACAGATTTCTGCAATTCACAACTCAGATCAGAATCACTAAGTAAGGTTGTTCTCTCTCTGTGATTTTTTACTTAGAGCCCGTGCAGGATCCACCAATACAGGTCGGCTCTTCAGATCAGCTGACTTCTTCTTTTTCTTCAATAGCTATCCAATTTCTCTGCTTCTGCATATTCTATACATACATTCGTGTTTACTATTGGTCAAATTCTTCGTTCTCTGAGTTTCTCCATCATTCGCTCGTGAGTTGAATGTCAAATTATTTCGTTCTCCTTTCAGTTTTGACATTCCGTTTGACATTCAGCTCACGGCATGTTTGTGTGTATGTACTAGACATATACGCCGACAGTGATTCCGGCGGCGGCGGCGCTATTCCAAAAACATTTCGGCGGCGGCGGCGACGCCGGCGTGCTTTTTCGCCCCGGCGCGCCTGCCCCAAATCTACAAATCACAATCCTTATTCAAATATTAATTTTATTTAGTTACCTTAATAGCGCTGGCTGAATGGAATAAATAAACTAATTTCCACCTTAAATTGTTGAAACTTTTTTATTAACAGCAAAAAACAATTGTTACATAAACTAAAATATAAAATAAAGAAAATAAATATTAAAGAATATACACAAATTCATATGTAAGGGTAAATTTAAATTCATTTGCTTATTTTGTATGATAATAAACATGCATACATATATTTACATATGTACATATTTATATATATAGGGCACTTTAAAATAAATATATGTATATACAGTGTTGGAAAAAATAATACGGACAAAATTCTCCATTTATTTCATTTTAAGACCAAATAATAATTACCATATATTGATGCTTACACGGAGAGGACATGCTTCAATGACTCTGGGGTGGTTTTTGTATAATAATAATAATTATTATTATTTTTTTCTGATTTTGTAGCACTGTGTAATTTAATTTTTATGAATAAAAATAGTGAAATGTATAATTTAAGTTGGAAATAATAATAGGGACAAATTTTAATTCGATTGTTTTTTCAAATAAACTACAATATTACTGCTGCAGCTAGATTTAAACTAATGTTTAGTTGAAGCTCCTTTATTTTTTATAACTTCCTTACTTCTTCGTGGCATAGGGTTGACCAAATCAGCGCAATTTGCAACTGGTATTAAGTACCAAGATTCTTTAATTTTTTTTCCATAACTCTTGCTTATTTTTCCATTTTTGATCCCCCATTGTCTTCTTTAATATTCCCTATAGGGCTGGGGTTCGACAACTGTGAGGGCTACTCAAAAACAGCAACTTTCTTACGTTCAAACTATGAGTTTTCCATTCTGGAGGCATGTTTGGAATCATTTTCGGCATCTAATGATATCAAGGAGGGTTGAAATGGTGCAGTTTTGAGTAGAACAATTAGCAACAGACCTCGATAAGTAGGACTAAATGGAAGAGATCCCAGAAAAGTTCCGTATCTGAGAAAAAATTATGTAAGCCAACGAACTGAAATTTTCCAGTAGCTTAAATTCTTTAGGACTGAGGCTAGTAAAGTAGGGAACAGCCAAAGTTTTTGTTAATAACTTTTAACCGGCAAAAAACAAAACATTTCCGCATTCAGCTTCGTGTTCCTGAGGTCAAAACACGTCGCTTGGTTCCTTTTTTTTAATTTTGAAGAACTTTAGCAGTTAGCTAAACAAGGAAAATATGTACACATCTCGCTCCATACGGGTATGGCGCGCCAGCGCACGCCGCCGCGCCGATACGCCGATTTCACGGATTATGGCGGCGGCGGCCGATTATGAAGGTAATCGGCGCGGCGGCGGCGGCGTCAATCGGCGGCGTATATGTCTAGTATGTACCATGGACCGACCTGGTAATTGGATCATGAGCCCGTGCACAATTGACTTCTACCTCGCTTTGCTTCAGAGTTTTGCTTTGGCAGTTTCGTTCAGCATGTGCTTTTCAAAGGGACATGTTCACAATTGAGGTGAAGCGAGTAAAGCAAGGTATAAAGTTAGCCATCTCTCAACTTTTTTACACTTCTACTACACTACTACAAACATCTCCCCTTGTGTGTGTGTGTGTATGTTTGTATAGCTACACCATGGAGGAACAATAAAGGAGAATGCATAAGATCAGCTGACTTCTTCTTCAATCTTCATAAACACACGAACACAAGCATTTTTTTTGTTGACATATGCCACACACACACGCACCCTAGTATTTCCATAGGGGCCGAATCTGTCAAATTCTTCTACATTCCTCTTTGCATGGCACTTCTGGCCCCACTATGTATGAAGGTTTGTCGTCATGCGAAAACCTTTATAAGCCGTGCACAATTGACTTCTACCTCGCTTTGCTTCAGAGTTTTGCTTTGACAGTTCTGTTCAGCATGTGCTTTTTAAAGGGACATGTTCACAATTGAGGTGAAGCGAGTAAAGCAAAGTATAAAGTTAGCCATCTTTCAACTTTTTTCCACTTTGACAAACATCTCCCCTTGTGTGTGTGTGTGTATGTTTGTATATCTACACTTATTTTAGCGATTTCGCGCAATTTCGTGAGAAGTGAGCAGAGAAAAGTAAAAAATAACATTCGAATAAGCAGAAAAAAGCAAATTCCCCAAATATATTACCAAAAGTCAGGTTTATAAATTAAAGCAAAGAAGTGAAGTGGAAATTGTCAAAGTGTTAATTGTAGCAAGCATCTGGAATTTCGCTTTGCTTTAAGGTTTTTTCTATCAAAGTTGGAGCAGACAAAGCCAATTGTGCACGGGCTCTTATTGTTGAATCATGAGCTACACTTATAGCCCCGACACATAGCATACGTTAATCCGTCTACGTCGACGTATGTGACTGACAGCTGACGTACTTGACGGAGAGGTCGCCACATAGGAAACGTTGACGGATATACATAAATCAGCTGTTTGATTAACCTTTAACTACAGAGGTGGTGGCAAAAATTTAACTCTTTAGAATATTTTGTAATTTTTCTTTTAAGTTGCCCTCTTGAAATTAAGTTTTCAGTAACTTCACATCTCCTGATAATTATTGACCATTTAGGAATGTTTTACAAATGAGAAAAAACTCGAAAAACAAATTGCAAAAAAAGTGAAATTCAACAGTAGCTAAAGGTTAAGAATCAAAAGCAATCAGCTGACATAGCGACGGATTGACGTATGCCAAAAGTTGAGTGTTGGGCAACTTTGGTACGTTGCGGCGACGGATCCGTCGTACTTGTGACGAGGTACATTTAAATGCCCATAGTTTACCGAGCTGTCAGTCACATACGTCGACGTAGACGGATTGACGTATGCTATGTGACGAGCCTATTATTTTAGCGATTTCGCGCAATTTCGTGAGAAGTGAACAGAGAAAAGTAAAAAATAACATTCGAATAAGCAGAAAAAAGCAAATTCCCCAAATATTTTACCAAAAATCATGTTTAGGGTTGGCTTTCCAATAATGTCACACGCACCGGGAAAAACGACTTTTACTGGGTTGTAGGGGAGGAGGAGTAGGTTCTGAATCAGTTAAATTTAGGCGCCGGACGTACCTAGTTTTCCCGGAATTTGTTAAAGTTTTTAAATTTTTACCAATAACAACCCCAATTCCTCATTTACAAAACAAATTTCACTCTTTATTTTAGTCACAACACGTATATTACTAATATATTTAATAAATTTTACAATATTGCGTTAAAATCACTTTTATTAAAAATGTTGGTAATAGCGACTTCACAGGGTGTACTACGCAGAAGGACATCACCGTGGCGGTAGCCACGGTTAGGGCACACGTCCGGACGGATGGCGTAGCCCAGGGTTATTTTTTATAAGCGCGGCCGAAGGCCGCCAACGCGGAAAAGTGTTCTGCGCAAAAGTTGTTTCTTTATCTATCGAATTTATATGGAGTTACTAAACTTAAATTCATCGAAAACGAGGTACGTCCGGCGCCTAAATTTTACGGATTCAGAACACCCTTCCCCTCCCCTACCACCCGACAGAAGTCGTTTTTTGGGGGGCGTGTGACATTATTGGAAAGTTTCCCCCTTATTTTTTCCCTTAAAACCTGTGCAAATACTGAGTAAGTATCTGTTTTTCGGAGTTACAGATGGAGCTGGTCGAAGTCATATCCAATCCGTGCTATAATTAATTTCTTTCAATGTCGACGCCCAAACACGGAGACAAATAGTTGAGCAACCCGCTGCTTTTGATCGTTTGTTGGCGAGAAGGCGACGTGCTGTCATTCTTATCGCCAACGACCAATCAGAGGGTTCGAAGAATGCCAGAACAAAACATAATGAACAAAAGTTGGCGAGCGTCGAGTTGATGTGTTTGGACAAATGGAAGACAGAACAGCGGCACAAAAGAGCATCGTTAGATAATTTCGCGGCAGAGTTGCTGTGTTTGGACACGGACAATGAAGCAAATGATCGCGAAAGAACTTCGCCAATACTTTTCGTGATCTTTCTTCCACCGATTTTCGTGGTATAAAATTGTAATTCACAATAGATACGTCACTTTGAAGTTTATACCAGATTGGTCTTCTTCTTGTTTCATAATTCAACTGTCAATTTCTGCAGTGCTGTCAAACGAAAGTGTAATTTGGTGAAGTTCATAAAAAAAAATAAATTCTTGTTAACACATCAATTAAATTGCTATCTATACAGCTTTTAGAAACTTGGAAACGAAAAAGCGAATGACAAAATGAGTTTAATAGTGAGGACGGTGTTACTCGGATTGCTAATGCTCGCCGGATTTATTGCGTTGAGCCTGGCGCAAGGCAAACAGAAGGTAAATCATAATACACTTTGATACCAACCATAGGTAGGTAATGGCCACGTCATGTATGGTTAGCCGGCTTCCAACACTTTAGGACGTTGGCTGCCATTAAAACCAACTTCTTATATTACCACATGTATACCGGTATCTCGTCAACCATAGGAAATAGCCACGTCATGTATGATATGACCACCGGTTGACTACAATCAATTTTTTTTATTTCCATTTGCAGACTGGTCTCTCGCTTTCGGAAAAAGTACGCAATTTGCAGGAGATGAACATGAAGAAAGCACTTCTGCGCTTCAATGGACAAAAATTCCGTGAATATGTGAAAAATGCACCAAGGAATTACTCGGTTGTGGTAATGCTCACTGCCCTTGCGCCATCTCGACAATGCCAAGTCTGCCGGCATGCCCACGATGAGTTTACAATTGTAGCGAATTCCTACCGCTTTTCGCCCTCCTACTCCAACAAACTCTTCTTTGCGATGGTTGACTTCGATGAGGGCTCCGATGTATTCCAAACGCTACGTATCAACACGGCCCCCGTTTTCATGCATTTCCCTGCTAAGGGCAAGCCAAAGGGTCCCGATACCATGGATATTCACCGAGTCGGTTTTGCTGCCGAAGCAATTGCAAAATTTGTACACGAACGTACTGATGTGCAAATAAGAATATTCCGGCCACCAAATTATTCTGGCACCGTGGCAATGATTACCCTCGTAGCTTTAGTCGGAGGTTTTCTCTATATACGGCGCAACAATTTAGAGTTCCTTTATAATAAACAGATTTGGGGTGCTGTAGCGTTATTCTTCTGCTTCGCTATGATTTCCGGACAGATGTGGAATCATATACGAGGACCACCACTAGTTCATAAAAGCAAGAACGGTGGCGTTGCATATATACATGGTTCATCTCAAGGGCAGTTGGTGGTGGAGACCTATATCATTATGTTCTTGAGTAAGTGTAAAAAAAGAAGGCTAGATAATAAGCTGCAATCTTTGTACACATTCTTTAAAAAAAATATCGAAACCAATACAAGATTGCTATACTACGACACATGATTTAATTCGATTTCAAACCTCTTGCAGATGCTATGATTGTTTTGGGAATGGTGCTACTCATAGAATCCGGTTCACAAAGTGATCACAAGAGAGGGCGTATAATGGCCATAGCGGGTCTATTACTACTTGTAGTATTCTTTTCATTCTTATTATCAGTGTTCCGATCCAAAGCGCAAGGCTATCCTTACAGGTAATATAAGTATAACGCTAAAGTAATCGACCAGCATGTAATCCTATTGTTTTTCAGTTTTCTTTTTAAGTAATTTGACTTGATGAAAAAGCCTCTTATCACGCGTTTTTTATGAATACCTGTCGATCGTCGTCAAAAGCATTATTAGTCGATTTACATTGCGTACAACTTACTTTAGAAAAAAAAAAACGTAGCTGGAGGAGTCTCAATAAAAGTATATTAACACTTAAAAAGTGTAATAGTTAAAAAAAAACTAAAAAACACATTTTATTGATAAAAAATTCAAACTCTATTGCATATTTTTAGGCTGCACTGTCGTTTCCCCGCATACATACATGAAACTAAATCGTGTATTAAATCTCACAAAATGAAAGGTAAAAGTGCTCGTCGATCTTTTGGGTAGTTTTTGAAATGTTGTTTATACCATTTATGTGTCAGCAAAGCATTCATCAACTGTTGAAAGAAAATAATATATGATTATTTCGTTAAAGCATTGAATTATGTATGCACATATGTATGTATATGAATACCTGGTTGCTGCACACCCATATAGTGATAATGATCCAAGTCGTACTTGGCAACAGCCCCAACAATGCTATATACATTTTAATTTCAAAAAACAAATGCGGGGATGATATCAAATCAAAGAAACCACCAGTTGGTAACAAATGCTGTTCAGATTTTATTTCACCACTTTTGGTGTCCTTGCGCAAATTAACA
Organism: Urophora cardui; assembly: GCA_960531455.1. Classification (NCBI taxonomy): domain Eukaryota; kingdom Metazoa; phylum Arthropoda; class Insecta; order Diptera; family Tephritidae; genus Urophora; species Urophora cardui. The sequence continues at coordinate 9,201,514 of OY482674.1, forward strand.
AGTATTACATTTGATTTGTATTGTTGCAGCCAACTATTAAGAAATATCAATATGCAGATATAGTGCAAGAGTGTAAATTGGTTTAAAGACAGAATGGATGGCGTTGTTCCTAAAGAGAGGAATAAACTTCGGTTAATAAATAATCGTAACTTAATTTGAAAAAATAAAGAACAAAATAGTCACAAACCTCTAACAAATCCTTCTGTATTGCTCAATAACGCCAATATTGCACCAAAATAGTGTATATAACCAACTAAATAGTGACTTAAATTAATTTTACCCCTTTTAGAGAATATTTGTATGAAATGTGTTTCATAGAAACGCCGTGCACATTGCATCGTTAAGAGCACCGTCGCCACCAGTGCACACGAGAAATCGACTTGAACATTTCTATTCGCCCGTCCACCCGCTAAGAAATCCAAAGCATAGAGCACAAATTCTGGTGCTTCAGTTTTGGCAATGCCTGCATGTAGCATAAGAAAAAGCGCCAATAGTGACCAGGGCAAAGCAAATGCATAAAAATGTTTAAACCAGCTTTTTGGAATCTCAATTCTGCTGACCCATACATTTGTTGGTCCCCTGTGTGAATGTTTGCCGTAGCGGAATGCTTGGCGCAAAACATTTGGCAACTTTGGCTCTAGGAAATTAACAAGAGTGCCAAAGAGTACAATAACAATAGTGAAGCCCAAGAAGATAAAGTTTAATAAATTGATGTTATAATCTTCTATGAAACGATATAAATTTATGTAATTATATTTCAGCATTTTGCTTTCTTTGGTAAAACAATACTTTTCGTTAAAATATATGCTACTGCACAACAAAAAAGAATATCAAACTTTCAATTTGGCAGCTGATTTTCTTATCAGCGAAACTGTTTCCGGTCTGCGAAGAGCTATTCACAATGGCACTAATATCAGTAACACTATTTGGGCCAAAAATTTGTCGTAGGGGCTCCAATCTAAATATTTTAACCTTGTATTAATTAACAGCGCGAGGACGAAAATTAGTGAGGCTATACCAACCTTACCTCAACGCTTTCTTAAGAGATCCCGTCATTTTATGTGCTTCTCATACCATTAGGAAAAAAATTTGATTTATGCCACTTTTGAACAGCTGATGGGATATATTTTTTGTGCGTTCACAATAAACTTCATATCTGTTTGTCAAATATTCACACTAGGGATGGGCAAATTGGAAAAATATATCGATATATATTATATCGATATTTAAAAAAAAATGGATTTATGCCGTGTAAAAACATCGATATATCAATATATCGAAAGGGTCGGCTTTACATTATGGAACCACGTCCCGCAAAAAACCACTTCTTCACGGGGTTAGAGGTGCTCTCACAGATCTCAAAACAGAAATCCAAACTTGCCGGAGACTTATAGTTTACTAGATATTTGTTGTTAAAGTTCAATGAGTCTACAGATATTCTACGAATCCTGAAGTATAAACATAAAAATCATTAAGAATTGCTTGAAGAAGAAAGTAGTGTAAATTCAAGCACCCGAAAATTATGGTTATACCACTTCCTAAAAAATGTTCTGGTGTTAGATTCAAAGCGAATCAGAAATGTATCGAATTTGGCTCGAAATGGCAAAAAATTACCGATTATCGATGCACGGTAATTCAAAATATCGTCGATATTATCGGCTGTACTATTTTAAAAATATCGATATATTGATATATCGATATATATCGCCCAACCCTAATTCACACAATTTTTAAACAAACGAAATTGGACGCATTTGATAGAAACGCGATAAATACGGCCTGCTGTGATTTCGCAACCAAAAACAAGAGCAGCAGTAGTATATGGTTTGTTTGAAAATAACAATAAATTCGTCAGAGGATGAAAGTATTAGTCATATGTGCTTGTATGACTGGAAAATAGAGATCGCTGAAATTTGTGTGTGAGAACTTGTCAAGCAAAAGTTGGTTAAACCAACTAAGAAGTTTTGTAATACCGGGCCTCATCATCGTTTGATTTGTGAAGTTAAACAACGCCCATTCATTGAAGGCCGGGCATGATTTTCGGACTCTTGCAGCCAAAAGTTAATGCGTAAGTATGTATGTACACTAGACAAAACTTGTAAATGCCTTTTTAATGCCTGTACGGATATGTGTACAAATGGCCAGATGGTTCAGGGTATATGAAAATAAATATCTACACAACTATGTATGTATATACATTTTGCAGAGATTTGCCAATAACCAACGATTTACACAATAGAAAACCATTCATCTGTAACGTAAGCTAAAACAATGACGAATATTAATGAGCTGGCAATCTATTGGAACTGGACAGAGTTCTGCTCAACCGGTTTGAGACCATTCAGCGGAAACTCCAATGATTTGTTGCCATGTTTTCAAGAGATCATCTTACAATTACCAATCTATACAATATTTGCCGCTATCTCTGCGTATAATTTTGGTTCATATGGGCGTGCCGTGTTGCGTGATGTGATGCAAATGCGTTTGTTGTATTTACGCGTCGGCGTAACAATTGTGTTGGCTCAGCTGCCTGTTTGGAAAATATTTGAATTTCACCGTGCGGGTGTTAAGTTGTACCCAGTGGATGTTTTAGTCGTAGCGGCTGAGTGTGTTATGTGGAGTGTGCATGTGGGTGCGTATAATATAGAAATAAAGACAAGGTAGGTACTTTTAATGCACAAAAACACTTTATTCACAGGTTACATATTATCTATGCGGAACTCCGGCACTCTCAGCCATCGTGGCTCACTCTGCATGAATGTAACATGGCTGGCTGTTTTTGTCTTAGACATAGTATGGTTACGCACCAGCATCAATTATGATTGGTGGCCATGGAGTTTCGTAACTGTGATTTTTGATATATTTTACGCTTTGACGTTAATCCCCAGCGGAAATGCAGTTTTTGCCGCACAACGTTATACCACAGAAAGAGTGAGTATTTATAAATATTCAAATATTTAGATACATTCATCTTTACTCTTTTTTTCAAGGAGGATGAATCGCTTCTTGTTGGTAACCGTTACACATACTTTCACTTTGAAATAAATGAAACACATCTCGGACATGCTCAAGATGAGGCCAGCTATTCGTCACGCTTCATATTTAGCTGGGTGAATCCTTTGATTGCGAAAGGCGTAGCTGGCGGTCTTAAGAAAATCGAAGATCTTTTTGATCTGCCTGATGCATTGAATATATCGCGTTTGAGCGAACGCCTGCAAATTTGCATATCGCAATCGAAAACCTTATTTTGGGCGTTACATAGAGGATTCGGGCGGGAATTCTATTCAATTGGTATTCTACGTTTTATAGCCGATATCGCTGGTTTTGCCGGGCCGCTACTACTCGGTGGCTTACTGAATCAACAGCAGCAGAAAAATAATGGCGAAAGTGACAATAATAATATCAGCGCGACGCCATATCTTTACGCACTCGGGTTGTGTTGTACAACGTTGCTGTGTAAGACATAAAATAATAGTTTTTATTCCATCTGAAATTGAACTTAATTATTAATTTAAAATTATGTTTTATCTCCATTTAAAGCCGCTATTTGTGGTACGCATTTTAATTGGCGCATGTCCATGATTGCGATGAAAATGAGAATAGGCATTGTCACTGCCATCTATCGCAAATCGCTGGAGGCGCGCGGGCTTAGCAACTCGCGCTCAGAGGTACTTAATCTTATGTCGACAGATACAGAGCGTATAGTGAATTCGTGCATGAGTTTCCACTCCTGCTGGAGCATACCATTTCAAGTAAGTTTTCAATTTGTCTAAACAAACAATAATTGTGTATTTCGCTGTTCTGATTTGCTACTTAATTTTTCAGCTATTCACCACGCTCTATTTACTCTACACTCAGGTGGGTGCCGCCTTTTTGGCTGGTCTCGCTTTTGGCATCATTCTCATACCCATCAATCGCTGGATTGCTCAGCGCATCGGTCAGTATTCAAGTGGTCTTATGTCGGCCAAAGATTTACGCTTGGCAGCCACAAGCGAAGCAATAACTGGTGCAAAGCAAATCAAATTGCATGCCTGGGAAGATATTTTTATTGACAAGATTCGTGCGTTTCGCAGCGAGGAGGTGAAATTCTTGAAGAAGCGTAAATATTTGGATGCGGTTTGTGTTTACTTTTGGGCCACCACACCGGTGTTGATGTCCTTTCTCACCTTTGGCGTATCGGTGTTGATAGGCAATCCCTTAGTTGCAGCGTCCACTTATACCTGTGTGGCGCTATTGAATATGTTAATTGGTCCATTAAATGCATTCCCGTGGGTTTTGAATGGTCTCATAGAGGCGTGGGTGTCTTTGAAACGTGTGCAGGAGTTAATTGATGTAAGTAGCTTGGGATTTGTTGCTTGAAATTAATTGAAATGTGTTAAACTTTTCCTGTCTTTTTTTAGCTGCCTAACCTCGATTTCTCTTCATACTACAATCCAATAATGAAATCTGCCCGTAAAAGTAATTCAACTATGTTGAACGAAAAGCCCGTTGTTTTGGAGCTGAAGTCGGCAACTTTTGAGCATGAAATTGTTAAAAAAGAAAATGGCAGAAATCAACAACAAATCTTTCGCTTAGATAATGTAAATTTAACCGTAAGAAAGGTGGGTGTTTAGGTTATTTTATATATTCAGTCTTTATGCAGAGTAATTTATTGAAATAACTTCTTATGTACATGCACCTCATACGTATTCCAATCGTTAGGGCGATTTGATATGCCTTGAGGGTCCTGTTGGTGGCGGCAAAAGCGTTTTAATCGAAGCCATCGTGGCCGGCGTCAATTGTGTATCGGGCACAGTGTGCGTACATGAACTAACATCAGGATTCGGCTATGTACCGCAAACTCCTTGGCTGCAGCGCGGCACCATACGCGACAACATACTTTGGGGCAATGCATTAGATGAGCACAAATACAAAGCAGTTTTATATGCATGTGCATTGAATGAAGACTTGGACGTGCTGGGCGGTGACATGATTGGCATTGGCGAGAATGGTCGCACATTATCGGGTGGACAAAGAGCGCGTGTTGCATTGGCGCGCGCTGTTTATCAGGATAAGAAAAGTAAAGCGAAATGGAAAACAACTTTTATTATAGTACATACATATATAAATGCATATGGTAACATTTTCTCTTTACTTAGTCTATTTACTAGATGACATACTCGCCTCATTGGATGTTCATGTTGCGCGCCATATCATTAAGTACTGCATACTTGGGCTGTTGAAGGAAAAAACGCGTATTGTGGTTACACGTAGCGTATCGCTATTCTATCATGCACATCAGGTAAAATTTACAAATTTTTCCGTAATTTTGAGTAAATTTTAATATAATGTACCAGGCAGCAGAATTTTTCGTTTCTCTTGGGGGGTAAGGAGGTTCATAGAGAACACTAAAATGCAAACGAAATCTTGCGGAAACTTATAGTTTGTTAATAAAACAGTATTTGTGCCTAGAACGCCCTTAGGCGTTTTAATAAAATAACCCACAGCCAGCAGAGTTCCCTTTCCGGAGTAAAATCTATGAACCGATCCACAGTACTTATGACTAGAAAAACCTTTTACGTTGCGCTTTAAAAAAAGTAAGCCTCAGCCGACAGAGTTATCTTTCTGGCGTTATATTTGTGAAGCTAATCACAGTATTTTTGCGTAGTCAGGAGTCTTAAAGTCGCAAAATTAACTTGCACAGAACATTTCCTGAAATTTTCATTGCAAAATTCTTAGTGGTTTGAAAATAAATACGACGGGTGCATTATATAGAAGCCGACCGCCAATTTTTTCCCAACTGTATTAGTTTGTGTGACCGACCAATATTTCGAATTCACTCTCATTCATGTCTCTTTTTTTTATACAGATACTACATGTGGAGGATGGTAAAGTGACGCCAAGTCAATATATGTCGGGTAGTGTTGATGGCTTAGATTTAGATGAGGAAGCCATCGACGATATATACGAGTTAACACGCCGTTCCTCAGTCGAATTGGATGATCGAAATTCTTTGGATAAGAAGAGCGTCGATAGTATTATGTTGGAGGTAATATATAGAAAAGGCAAATAGTTTGTTTTTTATTAAAACCGTTGTACATCTTCACAGGAATCGCGCGAGTACGGCAGAATCTCGTTGAGCGTACTCTCTTGCTATTGGCACGCCATTGGTGCGCCTTTAGCCATCACTACGCTAACATTTGTAATACTTATGCAAATGACACGCAATCTTTGCGATGGTTGGCTGGCGCATTGGGTAACCGATACCACATTGGATCCACCGAACAATGAAACAACCTTAGAGCTTGAAACAACTTTAGAGCGTGAAACAACCCTAGAGCAATTCAACATTGGTGTGCCACCGCATAATATTGGTTATTATTTAGGCATATTTTCATTGCTGGCTTTATTGAATTCATTGGCCACAATTGCGCGCGCCTTTCTCTTCGCTTATGCAGGCATTAAAGCGGCCATATATGTGCACGATCGTTTGTTACATAAAGTATTATTTGTAAGCATACTAAATTTATATATGTTTATATGTCTGTATACATATTAATATAAAATCCACACATTTAACAATTAACTAGGCCAAATTCAGTTTTTTCGATATTACATCGGTGGGTCGTATATTAAATCGTTTCTCCTCCGACACTTACACAATTGACGATTCGTTGCCCTTCATAACGAATATACTTTTGGCGCAGCTATTGGGACTTACAGGTTAGTTTCATTATCATCTATTATAGCTGTACCATTAAATGAAATATGTATGTATCTTGCTTTTTCTTTAGGTGCGCTCTGCGTTAGTCTGTACGCCATGCCTTGGTTGGGCCTAGTCATTGTGCCAATGATTCCAATTTATCTTAATCTACAGTACCGCTATCGCTATGCATCGCGCGACATCAAACGCCTCTCCAGCAATGCCCTTTCTCCACTTTACACGCACTTCACCGAGACTCTGCAAGGCATTGTTACGATTCGTACGATGCGTGCGAGCGCGCGCTTCCAACGCGACTTCAATGCCAAACTCGAAGAGAGCATTAAGGCACAATTAACCGCAGCCGCCGCACAACAATGGCTTGGCCTACGTTTGCAGCTGTTGGGTGTTTTTTTGGTTGGTGGCGCTGGCTTCTTAGCGGCCATCACCTCAGCGCACGTCACAAATCCCGGTCTAGTTGGCTTGGCCATTTCATATGCACTCTCAATTACTGGCCTGCTGGGCGGCTTATTAAATGCTGTTGCCGAAACGGAGCAAGAGTTTGTCGCTGTTGAGCGTGTGAATGAGTATTTGCGGCTGGAAGGTGAGCAGAATGCGACAGGCACATGTGATCCACCATTCGGTTGGCCCAGTCAGGGTGCAGTGAAATTCAAAAATGTTGAGCTACGTTATCGCGACAATTTGGCGGCGGTGCTGCATGCCATCAATTTGGAGACGGAAGCATTTGAGCGTGTCGGCATTGTGGGGCGCACAGGTGCGGGCAAAACGTCATTGGTGGCGGCGCTGATGCGCGTGACGCCACTTAGTTGCGGAGAGATTACGATAGACTGCGTTAATTTGAAAACGTTGGCATTGCACGTGCTGCGTGGCCGTTTGGGTCTGATACCACAAGAGCCGTTTCTCTTTGAAGGTACATGCATACATAAATTAGTTACCAGCTATTCTATGTGGCTTACATATGCGCCTCGTTTATTTTAACTGCAATTATATACTATATCGCATTAGTTTCAATTATGCATAAAACTATTTTGTCCAACAAACAGGCACCGTACGTGGAAATCTCGATCCTCGGCACAAACACCATGATTCGGAGATTTGGCATGCGCTCTCCAGCTGTCATGCCGCTACACAGCTGGTGCAATCGCTTGGCGGCCTGGACGGGCGCATTGCCAAGGGCGGCAACAATCTCTCAGCCGGCCAGCGACAGCTAATGTGCCTGGCGCGTGGCCTGCTAAAAAACTCCAAAGTCGTTTGCATCGACGAAGGCACTTCCAACTTGGACAATGAGTCTGCCATTGCCATACAACAAGCTTTACGAAACTCCTTCAAAAGTTCGACAGTTCTATTCATAGCGCATAGGCTACATGGTCTGCAATTGATGGATCGCATATTGGTAATGGAACAGGGAGAAATTAAAGAGCAGGGCACTCCGCGTGATTTGGCTCAGAATACACAATCACTTTTCCATAGCATGCTTTTGGCGCAGGGTATAAGCATACAAGAATTTTGTGCAGATTAGTTTAGTAAGTATATATACATATAATTGTACATATCAGAGATCAGCATGCGATACATTTTTTATGATTTAGAGTATACTCATAAAAAATGCGGTGGGAGTATGACCGCAACCGCAAAATATGCGATCATAATAAACACCGTACCGCATTTTCTTGATCAATTCCGGTATGTGGTAGTATGGATATCACAACACCGCAAACACTGTATACCGCAAACACCGCATATCGCAAACACCGCATATCGCAAACACCGCATACCGCAAACACCGCATTTCCCAAATAGAGATATTTACAATGTTGCCAGTGCGATTTTTTGTTTGTAATTTTTACCGTCTTATGGATTTCTGCTGAAAAATACTACTGATTACAAATTGATTTTAACCAAAGAATATCTATACAGGAAAACTCGCAGGATTGGTTTTTTTTTAATTTTTTCATTGAAAGGGCCACTTAAAATTTAGAGTTTGTTTACATTCAAAATAATTTGACAAATGAATTTCAAGATAAAAATATGTACTATTTACGTGAAATAGAGTTTTTTCCTAAAATCCTTGAATTACATTTATGACTTCTTAGTAATACACATAAGTTTTGTTTACACATATTTGTTTGCCTGTGACATAATTCTTTATTTTCCAACCTCGTTCATTCAATTTTCACAATCGACAAAATTGGCTACGATACATTAGGTCCGTTTATTATTAGCTAGTTATGAATAGTTAGCCAAGTTTCGGCTGGAAAATCGTTTCTTGAGTCAAAAAAATAGCAGAAGAGAGCCATTGACAGCTCCAAATTTCAGCTAGTAAAATTTTCCCTAGCTGAGATTATTTGCTGCCAAAGTAAGAAACAGCTGTTGAAAAAATAAACAAACGAATACTTTTGATTTTATTACTTTTGAAATTTTCTGAATTTTTGAAATAGAAATAAAGAAAATTAAATGTTTTTTTGCAAAAAATAACCATTAACAGTCAAAAATAGCATTCAAATTACTATTCGCTATTTTTACTATTATTCCGTTTCTTGATTTTCTGTTCGTTTCGATCTTTATGAGCGCAATTCTTTGCGTTCTGCTCACTTGACAGCTAGCTGCTAGTTTAATAAGAAACAAAGCTATTGATTCAAACCGAAGGTTTTGTCATTTTATTGGAGCAACAACAATACACATGCTTATTTTTATACATTTTATTATGCGGCCGTCGGAATGAATACTTTTCCGTCAATCTAGCAATTCGTTTAACTGAGAAACATAGTTGAATTAGATGTCTTTTGTTACGGCAAAGCTGAAGTACTGAATGTGTTGATAGTCATTTAAATACATTTAATTCAACTATGTTGTCAATTAAATGGATTGCTAGTTTGACGGAAAAGTATTCATTCTGACGACCCTATTAGTCGTATTGGATTTCAAAAATTAAATTTTTTGATTATTTCATTATTGAAAAATATTTTATTATTCAAAAAACTGCCACAAAAAACAAAGCACACAAAAATAAAAAAAAAAATACTTGAGAATAAATTTGCTGTATATCTTATAATCAGTAACACCAGACTTGGGCATTATTCGAATAAATTTTTATTTAGATAATTATTTGAATAAAAATTTATTTTTCAAATTTTATTCAGATAAATTCAACTGTGAGTAACACATACCTATGTATTTATGTACAAATGAATTTTCAATTGCCTATACCTTTGCAGTGTGTGAAAAATTTCCGGCAACACTGAATAGTATACAAATAAACAAATGCGGTGTTTGCGGTGATTGCGGTGTTTGCGATATGCGGTGTTTGCGATATGCGGTGTTTGCGGTATACGGTGTTTGCGTTATGCGGTGTAAACAACACTAAATACCGCAATATCATTTAGGTTTTCAATCAATGCGGTGGCGGTGAATTTTTTTCTGGGTACTTATATTTTGAGCCACTCAAAAAATAAGTATTTTTGCGGTGCTTTAGAAAATGCGGTGCACCGCTGCTGATCTCTGGTACATATGTATGGTTGAAATTGTCGAAAATTAAAAATTTTGTAACGAGGCAGTGCAGCAAAAATGTGGTAAATGTAACTGTAATGATATAACAGCTGCGAAAGTGGTTTGTTTTTGAGAATCCCAGAATCCGCCAAAAAAATATTGTTTCGTAAGCTGTTATTATAACAAAGTTTTGTTGCACTGCACAGTGGGGTAAATGATGCCCGTTTTGGCGATTAATTCGTACGCGCCTCGCAGTACAACTATATGCCTATGTATATAGCAAAAATAAACGCTTTTTTAGGCTTTTCGTTTCATTGCACTTTTTCCTTTTTTGTTCAAACAACTTAGAAATGGTCTGAGCAAATTAAAGATTAATCCACATTATCACTTTGCGCACCACAAACGAAAAAAGTGGCAACTTTGACGGCATATTGTAAGAAAACGGTACCTTTCTAAGCGGATTTTTTTTTAAATTGTTTCGTAGAATTTTATGCTCTTTCATTTGATAATAAATACTTCATCGTACTATGAATTTAATTTTTTAAATTAATTGCCAAATTTGCTATGAAATAACCCATCGTGCACTGCCTCGTTACACAGTTTTAACTGTTCGGCGATTTCGACCGCGACTGTAGTAGTAGTTTGTGATATATTAGATTTTGTAATTATAAAATATCTATTATGCAAGCCATAAACAATATTATACTTAAGATGTAGATAATTTTTATAGTTCCTGACCATAAAAATTAAAACAAAGAGAATTTATGTATATGAAATTCATATTATATTATTCATATGTACCTACATATATTTACATAAATATTATTAATGCATTCAAAGCAACAATTTATATTGAGCTATAAAATGGACTATGAAACATACGTAAAACAATTGAAATATAGTTAACTTTTAATGAAAATATCGGTATATATTTTTATATATATCTCAACAGGTCTGATTCGAATTCGGATTATGATTAATAATCAATTTAATTGTTTTGTTTTTTAATTGATAATTATTATTTTAATTCTTTCTCAGAAAAAAAAACAATTTTTAATTGATTGCGATTAAAAACAATTAAGAATCAATTATGATTATTTACGATTATTGAAATAATAAAAAAACTAAAAAAAGAAATTTTTAAGATTTTTTTTTGATCTTAATAAATACATTTTTTAAGATTTTTTTTGATTATTTTTGATTTTTTTTTTTGATTGTTTTTGATTTTTTTTGATTTTCTTGAATATTTGTAATATTCGTTAATAATTATGACATTTTTTTTAATGGTAATTGGAAAATAATCATTAAAATTTTAAAACAATTGCTAATCAATCATTAAAGGGATACTTGAAAAAATAATCATTCAAACCGGTAATCATTACGATAATGATTATCATTATTTAACAGGTCTGATATAAATGTATAGTTTTCTGTCTGCGTAAATTGCGTAAGGAAAAGCAGTCATATTTTTCAACGAAACCCTTTATTAAATATTAACGGTTAATGCTTGCTTTTAGTATCAGTGTCACAAGTGGCAGTTGGTTACTCAACCGAAGTTGCATCTCTTTTTTTTAAGTGAACTGCATTCTTAAAAGTCACACACAAATATTTGAAATATTGAAAGAATTGTATTTTTATTGATTATTTTAAAATATTTCATATGCTATCTAATGTCGACACAAATGTTACAAGTTTCATTAGGATGTATGGTTAGTAGAAGTAAATTTCAAAATCATATACATTAAAGTTACATATGTATATGCATGTAAAGTTTTGTGTTGTGCTGTTTTAGTATACTATATGTATGTATATAATTTAAAAAATTTACTTACTAATTTGTTTTTCACTTGGATTTAAAATATAAAATACGTACGATTTTCAACATAAAAAATATTGAAATTAAAATGGAAAGCAAAACAATGCGTTTTTACATGCATGCACACATAACAATATTCCAGACTTAAATTTAAACATAACAATAGACCAGATTTGGCATACATACATAAGTATGTATCTATAATAAAAAAAAAGTATAGATATATATCTTTATTAACAAAAACTTAAAACTAATAAATTATACTTAGCTTTGTGTTTTACTCACTTTTTAATTCAATTTTTTTGTATTCAAATTTACTTAATGTATATTTGTACATGCACGCATATGCATAAAGTATATAGTTAAACAATAAATCCGGACATTACTATACTGCTTCACAATTTTATGCACAAAAGTAATCGCAATTTATATATGTATGTATGTTTAAAGAAAAATAAGTAGAGCATTTCAAACAGTTATATTTTATGCATGCTCAAATTGAAATTAGAAAAAAGCCAAAAATTATGCATGAAAACTGCAAGCTATTCATTTAATGGACAATTTGTAACATTAGGATAATTTTTATATATGCAAATATGTAGATTTTATTGCTAATTTTTAAATATGCTTGTGTTTATTCGAAAAGTAAAACGTTATGCTCATCAAATAATTCAAAACGCATATATACATACATACATACATGCATATAAACTAAAACTGAAACTGAGCTTAATTTAATCATTGTAAATTTTAACTGCAAATTGTTTGTCAGCAACAAATCACTCTTCCGTTCTTCCAACAAATATTTACTTCCGGTGAATGCTTGCGACACTTTCCTTATTCTACTTATTACGGCAATTATAGAGCAGCTCTTTGGGTTCACCGCTAATATGCGCAAACTGATAACTTTCAAAGGGTGGCTCGTTAAGTAATTTATTAAATTCGCATTCGAAGGCACTGATTGATTTTTGTAGCTTATTGTCGACATTGCACTGTAAAGTAGTGTAAGCAATTTTTTTTATTTATAAAAAGAAATTGATTATTTTTTGTATTATGTACCTTTAAATATTCCTTGCCGGCGTGCACGATCTTCTTCACATCATGCACAACTTCAAAAATATGCTGATAACCACCCACTTGGCATTTGAGTATAATTGAACGTACATCCAGGAAATCATGCTTGTGTTTAGCAATAAATTCAGGAAACTAGAGGCCAATAAGACAAATTTTAATTTATTTAATATACAATTCCCAAATTTAAATCAATAAAATCAAATGTAAAACTTTTTATGAACTAGTAAAGTGATATAAACTTACATAATTTTTGGTGAATTGCGATTTAAAAAATAAATCGGCATGCTTCATTGCCATCAAACGTTCGATTATAACATTCAATTTATAAATCAAATCCTTGCCCAAAGGACGTGGCGGTGCTGTCGGATCGTAATCGGCTGAAAATTCTGTTAAATTTTGCTCTAGCACGCGTATATCGTAGTTCAACCAGTTTGGTGGCACCTTTTCTTTTGACTTCATGAGCTCAGTAGTAACAGCAGCAGCAGCAGCAGCTGCGGCGGCGACTGCTGTATGCTGCACTTCACCAGCTGGCGGCCAAAAATCTGCAATTTGTTCATCAAACAACTGCTCCAAAGGATTACCAGTTACAATTAGCTGCTGAGCGGCGATTGGACTTGCGGCAGCGTTTGCGGGCGTTGAAATGCTTGTACTGCTGATGTTGGTCGTTTGTTCTACAACTAGAGTATCTTTTTTAATGGGATTATAAGTGCCCGTCTTGAAGTAGGTGCCATTGACAGTGGCCTGTCGTTGACTATCCTCTGAATCTTCAACCATTGTGTAAAGATAATTTTTATTGAGAGCACCACTTTGTTGTGACTTTTCGTTGGATGTATTCAGGAAATCAAAAGGATCGTCAAGCAATGAGTTGACCGGTTGTAATATTTTAATGGAAGTGTTGTTTGCTGTCGTGCGTGTGCCGCTGCCATTGCTTTCCGACTTTTGATATACATTTTTTTGTGATTGCACCAAATTGTCCAAGTTCACAAATGATTTAATCAAGTTCTCAACAAAATCCATTGTTGTATCTTGCCATGCGAAAAAGCTGGCTGCAAATTCGGGACTTAAGGCAGCTTTAACTTTATTCAGACCATCTGGCGTATTATAGACATAACCCTTTATAATAATCCATGCATTAATGACGCGCGTAAATACGAAAATGAAATCTTTTACTGCCCATGCAATGCCCTGTGAATTTATGTTGGGCAAAACGCCATCCGGGCGTATGAGATCCTGTTTCATGCGCGCACACAGGCTGTCGATCTTCTTGAAGCATGGCCTATTGCGATGGGTATAGGCTAATTTTTCAGCTATTTCACTGCCGCGCAATGCCAAACGTGTTAACTCATTGAATTTGGCTTGCGAGAGTGTAATGCTAGAACTGCCACCAGCGCCGCTACCTGGCGAATTGCACGAGTTAGTGGCATCGCCACCGGCGCCACTTATGAGCGCATTACTGGGATTGAGGCCATGCGAACTGTTGTGATCGCTTGAAAGAATTTTTTGATTTTAATTAAGAATCAAACAAAAAACGTTAGAAGCTACTTAATTAGCTTTATCTTATATTAAACAAAAATGTGTTAGTGGAAACTTTTTTAACATATTTTTATACGAGTAAAGCAAGAAAACTGTAAATTTTTAACTTTGTATAAAATTAATATATCTGTGGCAATAAGGCAGATTAGCTTATGTCGACATAAGCGATTTTCCTATTTTTTAATGGATATGCATAACGACTTTGATGTCTACATTTCTTTTAATCCCCAATTTAAAAAGATTTGTCCGTTACAAAGATAACTATATACATACATCTACATATAAACGTATAAAGGCCTTGTAATTAAAAAAAATTTACAAAACTTTCAAATAAACTCACTCTGAACTCAGTAATATTGGTGAACTTCGCAACGAGCTTGATTCTGTAATGTAAATTAAATGTTTTTAAAATAAAAATCAACAAGTAATTTATTATGGTATCAACTAACCTTTATTCTCCCTTTCCGGACCATTACTACCACCACCACAGAAATTCATCAAATTCACTTTGGCCAAAGATGCGTTGAGCTCATTCATTGAATTGAAATTCAATGGCGTATTTTGACTGACACATTGTAAGCCAATTTGTATATTTATTTTATTCGAATCATTTTCTTGTGAGCGTAGTGTTGCTGCATTGGACCCGTTCAACGAATTTGCACTGCTAGTCGAAGTTGAAGAGGATGTACCCGAATTAGGACCAGTTGGTATGTTAAGAGTATTTGAGACGAGGGATATATTGCTGTTATTGTTATTGCATTGCTGTGGTGCGCTACCAGGCATGTTCTGCTGAATTCCAGTGGCTGTAGTCGCAGGATATATCGGTACAGCGGCATATGGCAGAGTGCCGGCCAGTGCATATGGTAAGCCCATGTTATGTGCTGGTAATATAGGTGATAGGAATGTGGCTGTGCCATAAGGCCATAAAGTATGAATTTCTGGAATTGAACGAACAAATATTTATGTAGTTTAAGTTTGGTATCAATGAGTGACACTCTAGCAATATAAACGTGCCATCACACGTTTAGATCTTTTTCGCAAACTTTATAGGCTATGTTCCTTATATATGCACTTTTAAGTTTTAAGAATTCTCGTAAAGATATTAAATAAATACTATGAAAAACTCTAAACTTTATAGCAAGCAGAAAATTAAAATTAAATTAAAAAAAAAAAAGTTAAATTCTAAAAAATTAAAAATAAAATATAACATGGGCCTTTGATCGTTAAATTAAATAAATTAAAAAAAGGAAATTATTTTTTAGTATACCGAAAAAATATTTCCAATTCTTGTATGTACTACGTACCTTGATTCATCATATTTGCTACACGTAAACGCTCCATTTGTTGTTGCTGCTGTTGAGATGTAATTGTTGTTGTTTTTAACGCTATTGGCGTGTGCTGTAACGTTGTTACTCCTTTTGGTATTCCACAGAAAACGGTTTTTGTTGTATGGTTATATATTTGCTGCTGTTGTTGTTGCTGCACAAATTCAAATTTTATGGTCTTTGGCTCTAATTGCGCTACCGATTTTGCACCACCTGTTATGCTTTTTGATGCTTCTTCTGTTGCGGTAAGAACACTTGGTGGCAGCGGTTGGACATGCGTTTCAATCGAATTATTTCCCAAAATTTTACGCGCTTTGAAACGTTATGTATGAAGAGATTAAAAATTATAAACATTTAAATCCAGCGTACAAATTATTTTAGTTTTAATCTGTGATTAATGTGTGAAAAACTCCATTTATAATTGGTACTTTATTTATCCTAATTTCCTTCTTTGATTTTTCAATGAAAATAAACTTCTAAAATGATATTTCCTGCCTACTAAGTTTCAAAATTTTCTTCAAATTAAACGCAAAGTACCTGCACATTTGTATGCATGTATGTTCGCCGCTTCGAAAAAACTACTTACGTTGCCTTCTCAACAATTTTATTTGGTGCTGCTGCTGTTCTTTCATCCTTTGTTAATTTTAAAATGAATGCGGATGCTCACGATGACCGTTGATGATGCGCTCTATTTCCGCTTTGAGCTTTGCAGTGTTGTTGTTACAGAAGAGGAAAAGGAAGCAGCTGTTCATAAATTCGTTACTTTTGAGTTAACTTTGATTTCGAGCCATTTATTTATTTCATCAATTTCCATTAAGCCAATAACAACTATTTAATAGAAATATGTACACGGTATTCTATATTATCAATTATGTAGCTTGTAAAAGAAAAACTAAAATTAAATTAAGAAAAATACAATAAATGGAAAAAATGAGAGAAAAACAGTCGTGGTGAACTGATATTTCGGACAATGTTGCTTCTCTTTTAATTTACCCTCGAAAGGGAAATGTTGAAAATATTGATGAGCAAGTTCGCTTAGATGGTACATATTTTTGTTTTCATAGTACATGCTGCTTTTTTTTGTTGAATGAAACTGTATAATTTTTGCCAAGGTTTAGCTAGATAATTCTGATTTCTGCTAACTACTTTGACCGGATATTCACTTTCGTGCTCACATGCACAAGTTCGACAAGAATTAAGAAAACCATTCACAATAGACTTAAGGTACGGCCAGACGACGCAAGAAAGTGCCATCAGAAAAATTAAAATTTTCTCATGGATTTACTAAAAAAACAATAAGGTTGTTCTCTGTGTCTAATATTTTTGCCGAGATATCATGATATCTTGAGAAATTTGCCACACAGAGAGAGCGCACCTTTAAGAAAATAAAATTCTAACTGACTTCATTGTGAACTAGCATGTTAGTCATATTCTTTCCACTCCTTATACAACTGTTGTCGCTTTGCTTTGCTTGCTTCAATTTCGAATTAATTAATTTTTTATCTGAATAAAATAAAATACTTAAAAAAAAAGAACTAGAAACATAAATTCAAACTCACTTCTCATAGAAGACCATTGTGATTGTAATAACATGGTTGCATTTCCCGTGATATTTTTCTCATGATATCACATATCACGGGTTGGGGTATGAGAAATTTGCCGAAGCTCCAAATTTGACAAGACGTGTATTTTGTTGTTGTGCTCGGCAAATTTATCACACTTATGTCATCTCGGCAAATTTGCCAGGCCAAAATAACAGAGAGAGAACAACCTTAATACAAATACAAATAAACGAAAAATTTTTTACTTTCTAAAAGTACTTGCATTGCGTCCTCTGGCTGTATCTTCACTTACGTAAAGGATTGGTGTCCTTGGAATAATCTGAAATAATGATAATAGAAATCAAGAAAGGATCATGTGAATATTTTGTGATCTGCAAAACTACCTCAAATTACATATACATATATATACATACGTCGATGCCTTTGCATAACCGCCCATCGATCACTTGCAAAACCGCCTTTTTGACATTTGTGGCAAAACTGAGATTTGTAAACCCTGAGCTCCAGAAATCGATGACAAGAGATACAAATCGTAAAAATGTTCTTTCAGTACTTAATGAAATACCAACTATCTACCATCTGTATGGCAAAGCAAACTCTCCGGAATTTTTATATGGCCTTGATCTCAATATTAATTAAATAGTTTCCATAAATGTTCATAAAATTAATTTTTTTATATAACACATAAAAACCGTTATAAGAATAATCTTCAAAAAAAAAAATAGCCCAGCCAGCAAGGTACCGTACATTTTACGAACATTGCGATTTACGAGCTATTCTCGAATAAGAAAACAATAACAAAAGAAACGTTTTTCTATCATGTCAAAAAAAAAAAAGAAAACGAAAAATTTCAAACTCAATATTTTAAAAGTAAGTATGTATGTTTGTAAAATTTCCAGGGACCGATTTTAATCGTTATTTTCATTTATTCGGATGAAAAAATCATTATGAAAACTTCGTTAACAATAAAATGCAAGTATGCCGATACAATGATTTTACCACATTCTATCCAAATATGAGCTCATCTTTATTCTAAAGATTTTTATTTTTAAAATTTTTAAATAACCATTATTTACGATTTTTATTTTTTCGATCAAAAATAATTTTTATTATTGGATTTAAATTTTTCCGATGAAACTTGATCGATATTTTATGATTTTTATTTTTTTCGATCAAAAATAATTGTTATAATTGGATTTAAATTTTTCTGATCAACTTTAATCAATATTTCTTTATTTTTTCTCCGATCATAGTAAACTTTTTCAAACGTTAGTTATTCCTATATTTGATTGCTTGAAGTTGACGATTGTGCCAACATTGGCGCAGTTCTATTTGAGAACAAAATTTGCAAAAAAAAACAAGTTTTTAGAGTTTATTATGATCGGAAAAATTTAAATCCAGAGCTGGGCGATAAGGATTACGATTACAAGATGATTACGATTACAGTAATCGTAATCTTAGAAATTTTGAAATTACGATTACTGTAATCGTAATCGTCGTTACAAAAATTACGATTACTGTAATCGTAATCGTAAAAAACTTGAAATTACAATTACTGTAATCGTAATCGTCGTTACAAAAATTACGATTACTGTAATCGTAATCGTAAGAAACTTGAAATTACGATTACTGTTCTCGTTTTCTGGGATTACAATGTGTAAAAAACAGTGATATACTTACCCAACATCATTTTCCAAGAAATAATAATAATTTTTACATACATGCATACATATGTGTTTATTTCTCACACATTAAGTAAACAATTAAAACTGGGATGTGTATTAAGAAGAGAGAAAATTAGCGGAAATAATAAAGATACAAAATTAAGACTGCTGTTTGGATAATTTACATTCAATAATATTCAATATTAGCCTTAAGCAGAACTAATTTTTCAAAAGAAACATCGGAAAGTGCATGGCGTCGAGGACTGTTTATAATGCCCGCCAACGAAAATAGCCTTTCCACAGGTGCTGACGATGTAAGCGGGGTGCTGAATCTTAAAGATGCTTTCTTTATTAGAGGATATCTTTTAAAACAGCCATGGCTACTATCAGCATCGTTCAAATATTTAAAAAATTCTTCTCCTATAATGTTTGAGCCACTACCAGGAAGCACTTCAGGTAAATCAGTGTTTTCTAAAGGTATATTGAGTTTTAAATAAAATATATATTAAGTTGTTATATAGATATGTAGTTAGGTATTTACCGCCGAAGTCAAAAAAATCTTCATCTAATATTGGCTTTTCATAGTTATGGTCATTTACATCTTCAAAAGTTGCAGTGGAGTTTTATTACTTTTTAATTTTGTTATGAGATAAACCTAAGTAATTTGTTTAGTAAAATCTAGCAATTGTAATACATATTTTTTATACATGCAAAATCCAAATTTTACGAAGAAAATTAGTGTGAGCTACAGCTCGATTTTTATGCATGTGGCCATTGTCTCCAGCCCACTAAAAGCTGCTATCTCAACCGCAAATATTTCAAAATGTATATAATATGTGTGAAATTGCAAGCTTTACATAATTATTTGTAGTTTTTAGCACTTCTTTCAGAGCCAAGCATATTTTCCTCCCTACACCGTTTAGTATCAAAAAGCAATTTTAATAATTTTTTACATGTAATTCTTAAATTTTGTAATTTAAGATTACAGAAAATAAGGATTACTGTAATCGTAATCGTTAAAAACTTGAAATTACAATTACTGTAATCGTAATCGTCGTTACAAAAATTACGATTACTGTAATCGTAATCGTCAAAAACTTGAAATTACAATTACTGTAATCGTAATCGTCGTTACAAAAATTACGATTACTGTAATCGTAATCGTCAAAAACTTGAAATTACAATTACTGTAATCGTAATCGTCGTTACAAAAATTACGATTACTGTAATTGTAATCGTAAAAAACTTGAAATTACGATTAATGTAATCGTAATCCTACGTGTAATCGATTGCACAAGTAATCCTTATCGCCCAGCTCTGTTTAAATCCAATAATAAAAATAATTTTGATCGAAAAAATAAAAATCATAAAATATCGATCAAGTTTCATAAGAAAAATTTAAATCCAGTAATAACAATTATTTCTGATCGAAAAAATCTTCTTCTTCTTGATTGGCGCTTAACCGTCTAGGCGATTCTGGCCGAGTCCAACAGAGCGCGCCAATTGCTTCTGTTTCGTGCAGCATGGCGCCACTTGGGAACACCTAGGGAGGCAGCATCGCTGTCCACCTGATTTTCCCAACGCAGTGGAGGTCTCCCTTTTCTTTTGCGTTCAGCGGGTTTCGATAGAAATGCTTTCTTGGCCGGAGCGCCTTCGTCCATTCTCACGACATGACCTGCCCAACGCAGCCGCTGGATCTTTATTCGCTGAACAATGTCGATGTCTGTGTAAAGCTCGTACAGCTCATCGTTAAATCTCCGTCGATACTCGCCCACGCCAACGCGCAAAGGTCCATAAATCTTACGAAGAACTTTTCTCTCGAATACTCCAAGTGCCATCTCATCTGATTTTGAAATTGTCCATGCTTCTGCGCCGTACATGAGGACTGGAACGATGAGCGTCCTGTAGAGTGTGATTTTTGTTTGTCGAGAGAGGACTTTACTTTTCAGTTGCCTACTTAGTCCGAAGTAGCATTTATTGGCAAGCGTGATTCTTCGTTGGATCTCCGTGCTGACATCATTCTTGGTGTTAATGCTGGTTCCCAGATAGACGAAGTCCTTAACAGTTTCGAATTTGTAGCTATCAACATTGACGTGGCTGCCAAGGCGTGCTGTTTCTTTGTGTGATGACAGGAGGTACTTCGTCTTGTCCTCGTTGACCGCCAAACCCATTTTCTTAGCCCCTTTATCCAGCTTGGAGAAGGCAGAACATACGGCGCGCGTGTTAGTGCCAATGATGTCGATGTCATCGGCGTACGCCAGCAGTTGCACACTCTTGTGATATAAGATGCTTCCTGTATGGTTAAGTTCTGCAGCTCGTATTATCTTTTCCAGCATCAAATTGAAGAAGTCGCACGAAAGAGGGTCACCTTGTCTGAAACCTCGTTTGGTCTCGAACGGCTCGGAGAGGTCCTTCCCAATTCTGACGGAGCTGGTGGTGTTAGTCAATGTCATTTGGCATAGCCGTATAAGTTTAGCAGGGAAACCAAATTCAGACATTGCGGCATACAGGCAATTCCTATTCGTGCTATCAAAAGCGGCTTTAAAATCGACAAAGAGATGGTGTGTGTCGGATCCTTTTTCATGGGTTTTTTCCAATATTTGTCGTATTGTGAAGATCTGGTCGATGGTAGATTTACCAGGTCTGAAGCCACACTGATAAGGTCCAATCAGATTGTTGACGATAGGCTTCAGTCTTTCGCACAATACACTTGCTAAGACCTTATATGCGATATTCAGGAGGCTTATCCCACGATAATTGGCGCGTACTGTGGAGTCTCCTTTTTTGTGGATTGGGCAGAGCACACTTAAGTTCCAATCGTCGGGCATGCGCTCGTCCGACCATATTCTGCATAGGAGTTGATGCATGCTCCTTATCAACTCTTCGCCACCATGTTTGAATAGCTCGGCTGGCAAGCCGTCAGCGCCCGGGGCCTTGTTATTCTTAAGCCTAGATACTGCTATTCGCACTTCGGCATGATCAGGTGGTGGAACATGCCTACCATCATCTGCTATTGGGGATTCGGGTCGTACATCTTCTCCTTCCGCACTTTCACTGTTGCCATTATCTAGCAAGGAGGAGAAGTGATCCCTCCACAACTTAAGTATGCTCTGGACATCAGTTACCAGATCACCGTTATCATTCCGGCAGGAATTTGCCCCGGTCTTGAAACCTTCAGTCATCCGCCTGATTTTTTGATAGAATTTTCGAGCATCGTTCCTACCCGCCAGCATCTCAAGCTCTTCACACTCGCGCCTTTCAACCTCCCTTTTCTTCTTTCGAAAAAGGCGCCTCTCTTCCTTCTTCGCCGTTCGATAACGCTCCCATACGCTTCGCGTTGCGCCCGCACACAATGTAGCCCTGTAGGCGGCGTTCTTTCTTTCCGAGGCATCGCGACATTCCTTGTCGTACCAGGTGTTCTTGTGGGCTCGAAAAAATAAAAATCATAAAATATCGATCAAATTTCATCGAAAAAATAAAAATCAAATTATAACGATTAAAAATGATTTTTTTTATAAAAATGATAATCGTTACGGTCCCTGAAAATTTCTACATTTACGATAAAAAAACGGACGTAAAAAGATTCATAAACGAGTGCTTTTTCGATACATTTACGACACTCGTAGGCACTGAACATTTTAAAGCGAAACAGTATTCGTAGGCGAATCGTAAACGGATATCATAAACGATATTTTATTAGAGTTTTCTTCGAGAAAACATCCGTTTACGAGCTCGTTTACGATGATTTTGCTGGCTGGGAGTTTAAAGACACACATACATATATACATACGAGTATAGTATATTTTATTTTTATAAAATCAGATATGTTAATAAAAAGATATGTTAATACCAAGTTTATATTTATAATTGTGCATATATTATATATATTTTCTATGATTATGTAATTTTCCACTGATTTTTTTTTTCAAATATTCAGATAAGTACACGCAAATGTATGTGTATGTAATAAAGTTTTCTTCTAAACTACTTTATATGCGTTCTGTGATTAATATTAAAAGGAGAATATATGCATTTGCCAAGACAGCGATTACTGCACTGTTTATCATATGGCTTAATATATGTAGTATGTATGTATATGTATCGGTAGACGAGACAGAGTGAGTGACTGCTGGACATCGCTTGTATTTATTTAAGCAATTCTTATATTTTAGTAACCGCTTGCCCTGTAATTTCTCCAAAACTTTCTTAAAAAACTATTTGCTCAGCAATACAGAATCCGTGGAGCTGATTGTCAAATATCTATGCCATTGCGATTCAAAGTTGCGCCCTTATAGGGTGGGGGTTTAGGGCGCAAATAGGTGTTTGAGCTGCTGTCGGTTTGATAATAGCTGTTGTTTTCGCTGTAATAAGAAAAAAAAATTAGTATATACATGTATAGTATGAAGCTAAAAATTTAATTTAAATATGTGTATATGTCCTGCGAACCTGTGTGAGCGCATGCTAACATTATCAAGTAAGAAGTTCGGATCCCTTAAGCTCTTCAATGTTGTTACGGGCTGATCAGTATTGCTATCAGAACATTGCACCATTTGTACGGTGGAGGTCGTGGGGTGATATGCGGATGCAATTTCGCTATTTTTTTTTTAATAGAATATGTACATATGTACGTATATTGTAGTATTATGTAATAAATAACTAATATGAAATTAAAAGGTTTAATCTATTGGTTAATGTGCATATATATGTAGATCACCTTTCTGTTTCTGAGGAATCAATAACAATAACATTTTCTTTTCCAACTGACTCCTCACATATATGAAAAATGTTTTCAAAGAAAATTTCTGATATGGGATCATATCTACAAAAACAAAAAGTAATAACATAAAATTAAATAAATAGGTAAAATATAAAAGCATTAAGTAAAGAAATAATTAAGTAAATTAAGTAAACGGTAGGAAAAATAAATATATATATATTTTTTTTTGAATAATAGGAGGCAAATTGGATTTAATGTACTTACATCTATTAAATTTTCATTTAATACTCACAATTTCTTATGTTGAAAACAAAGTGCTACCGACAGTATTCCAAAAAGAATAGCAAAAATCATGCCAGGAATAGCAAAAGCAAAGGCAAACTCGTCAATGTAATTACGATCTGGCACATCCTCACGCGCTACACCCAACCAACGATCATTACGCTTAAAATTATCATGATGACTTTTGTGAGGGTAATTATGAAAGAGTATTTCAGGTGATATATCAGCGCCCACAGTTTTGAAAGCACACCAATCCAATTTGAAACCAGCATTTTCAAAAAGTTTTTGTACAGAGGTTCGTTTGTAGGTGCAAGTTGTTAGCTTATATAGCGGACGTACTTCCTCTTGCAATTCCTTTATACGTGGTGAGAATTGTGCCGAACTTCCCAGGTGTACAACGACTCTAAGAAGTACAAACAATGAAAGTTGTTAAATTACTAAAACAATATATCTAAATTTTCTATTCTTATAAATCAACCCGCCTATTAAATACATCAGGGACTACAGTTACCAATGACATAAATATACATAATTGGTAAATAAGAAGAATAATTAATTAATTCTATCAACTACCTACCCTTCATGTTGTTGAGGACGCAACGGCAAACGTCCACCCATATTAATTGACGATTCCATAAACACCACACTTAAATCGTTCTCACTTTCTGGCCAGAGATCTTTACGGAAAATATTACGCAAATTTTCCACCCTTCCCGGATCCATCAGATGCACCCAATTCAAATTGTCAATTTTCATTTGGATTATATTTAAGGAAGGCAATTTTTGCGCAACAAATATCGATAATTTGGCGGTTCGAGCTTCATAATTTTGCTTATTCAATGCGACGATATCCAAAAATACCGTTTTATCAGCTAACCGATCCGGTGGTGTGCCATATAGGAAACCAGCATGATACTCGTGACTATACTTGTAACGCAACCATGAGGGTAAATCGGGATAACCCGCTAAGGATACACGATAACGAAATTGTTCACTCATAACCTGATGAGTCCAATTAAAGAGCAATGGCTCGATTTTATAGGAAAATAATTCACCCACGGCAGCTTGTTCCATGGCTGCGCCGGGTTGGCTCCAGGCCAAGAAGAGCACCAGCGCCAGCAGAAGCGAGTGTAAACATATAATACGTGTGTTCATTTTCTATTTTTCTCCAGTTGCTGCCTAGTACATGATTTTCACCAAAGTACTTTGAAAATTATTTTTCTGCAACAAGATAATAAAAATGTACTATATTTTATTGCTTTGAATAAATATGTATTTATCACCAAAAATTTTCCAATGAAAAGTTTTAAGTGAAAATTTCGCTATTCCATGGACTACAACTGAAAAGTATCGATTGTGTACATTCTATTAAAAGAATACATAAACATACATATGCACATATGTAAATATAAATACATATGTACAGAGTATACCTGTGCCATGGGTAAATCAGCTGGTTCCAAAGAGGAGGCATGGATGCACGGTATACGCATACGCAGAGAGAGAGAGAAACTTGTGTTTTTCACTACTTGGAAGATACTGTTTTTCTTTTGAAAAAGTATGGCATTATTTGGTTAGCATTTGCTCTTTGGCAGCCATAACAATATTGTCTGTTATATTTTTGAAATTATATAAGATCATTTTAATTCAGGGCTAACTTCAACAACGAAAATAGTGTAAGCTAAAAAATTCAACGACGAATCTCTTTTGGCAACAGGCTTCACTGATACACTCTGCTAAAGAGCTTACGATATCATGTATTTTCGAATTGGCGCCAACTACCTATCAGCCTTACATATGTATTTCGGCAAAAATACATAAATAAATTATTTTTATTAAA
The DNA here is from genome assembly GCA_960531455.1 of Urophora cardui. NCBI lineage: Eukaryota > Metazoa > Arthropoda > Insecta > Diptera > Tephritidae > Urophora > Urophora cardui. The sequence continues at coordinate 9,227,513 of OY482674.1, forward strand.
GAAAGATCAAAATCATACGCAGCCATTTGACCTTTTTATCTTAATAATTTAAATAAATGTATGTAATAGGAAATGACCTCAAAGTTATTTATTAAAACACTCGGGTCTATTACTTGTAGGTATAACAAACAAGCTAACATACATACTATACTATGTATAACTACTTGGTTAAACAAACGATCAAATGAACCAACATTAGCGATATACATACATACGTATACATATGTACATATACGTATATTTTTATGTAGTTGACAAAAGTAGATACCAGTAGACACTGAGTCAAATAATAGTTTCGTAAATTAGTCTGTGTTTGGAGATCAATTCGACAAGAATAATGTAAAGTGTCCAATTTTAATAGCTCGCGATCGACAATAGCTTTGATAGTCAAAATCAAATATACTAAATATATATATGTACATATTTACATATGTATATGTATATATGCATGCAATTATAAGTCATGATCGCAAAGCATGATAAAAATAGTAAAAACGAAAAAAAGCAGAGTATTTTTATGATTAAGTGCAGAGTGAATTTCCATATTTTCCAGATCGTCATACGAAATGAAAAATAACTAAACACTGCCAAGGCAAATTTATAGCGACATTTTTTTAAATAAATCTTTATAGCAAAAAACTGAAAATGCAATAAAAAAATAAGAATTTACACCATGTTCATACATACATACGTGATTTACTGTTTTACGATGATATTTGCGGGTGGGAGATGCTATTTCCTTAGGTGAAATTTTACGGGAATAAATTTATTAGCAAATCTCCAAATACGGGCAGACGAAGCAAAAGCTTTGATTTATTATAAGCGACATTTACATATTTGCATATGTTTTCTCGCGAAACTGCTCGCTATACGCGTTATGACTATAAATTTAACATTTCTAATAATTGTAAACTCGGATGAAACTCGGTAATTTTTGCATGGACTGAGAACAAGTGTAACACATCATAATAAAAATAATAGTTTTTTATTGAAACATAAACATGCTAATTTTGGCAAATTCTCTTATTAGTTAATTAGAATTTTTTTACAGTAAAAATCCAGTTTTTTTGGTGTACTTTCTTATAAACAAAAATAAACGGCAGTCGGTAAGCAGTTTAAACAAATTCAAAAACTTGTCTAACCGCATATTTTGCGTATTTCAATCTAACAAAGTGCGTAGGTTAAACCAAAGCAACAGCTGATGATTGACAATAATTCAGATAATTTTTTATCTATTTAATACGTTTAGGTAATAAATAAATGTATGTATGTAGCTACATATCTACACGGATAAATAAAATTTGATTATATGAAAAAAAGAATTGTAATGTATATACATATAAAACAAGTAAGAATGCGGCTGTCTTCGGCCGTACCGAAGACTTCATACCTTTCATGAATGGGGAAATGAAAATTTACCTATGCACATAGCCTGATTTAGTTTAATTTATAATTTCAATTCTGTCGGTGTCATAGTGGTCCGATCTTGACAATTTTCGGTAACCTTATTTGGGTCAATATCGGTACAAATACTCCAAAGTTTCGTGTACTTAGCTGTAAAAAGGGAGAAGTTATACCCCAAAATGTGTATATCTGAACAATCGGTTGTATGGGAGCAATATGTTATAGTGGTCCGATTCGGCCAATTCCGACAAATGATCAATTGAGCATCAAAACTCACCCGTGTTCCAAATCCCGTATTCCAATCCAATCAAATATCTCAAAAACTGAGGGACTAGTTTACGTTCACACAGACGGATGGACGGACGGATAGACGGACATGGCTTAAACGACTCAGCTCATGATTCTGATCATATCGGTATATATATTGATGGGTCTGTCATGCCTTCTTCTAGTACTTTCAAGATTTGATTTTCGGCACAAAGTTATAATGCCATTTCATTCTCATGAAAGGTATAAAAATATGAATATGATATTATTGCATCGGGCAGGATAATCCATTGAAATTGATGCAATATCTATATATGGATAAGAATGTATGTATTTTGTTCGTAAATGTACTTTTAATTTAACAACCGAAAATTTTTTTTAACGCCACACAAATCATAAGAACCAGAAATAATATGAAAACAAACTGGCAAAACGATACTGCTGGAGAAATATCGAAAAAGTAAAACAAAATATTTGCAATGAGTAATGAAATTTTTAATTGCCCCTGTTGGAAAAATTTCCAAAATGCCAGCTGGATGCCAATTCAACGTAACAGAGGATTACTGACGCCAGTGCGTATGATGAATGTGAATGTCAGGGCGGGTGTTGTCACAAATTTGGACATGGACAAAACAGGTGAGTCCAATATTCCAAAGAATATATGTACATACGTAAGTATGTATATTTTTAGAACCATTTTTATTCTACCAATAATAATGACTTTGATTCAAGGTCTTTTCGATTTACTAAAATTAGATAAAATGTATATTCATTCAAATCTGCCGTAGGGCTAATGCCTAGTGCCTATTTTAATGTATTTCACTGTTGCTTGTATGTATGTATGTCATACATACATATGCGCATATATACATATGTACATCGGTATATGGAATTTTATAATTTATATGTAAATATTCAAAACTAAAATCGCCAAGTAATGCAATTTCTTGCCAAATAATTATGCAAATGTAAAGAAATGATTCGATCAAAGCTAAAAATGAAAACTCCCCCATGAAAAATGTAACAGATCAATTACATATAACATGTATGTACTCGTATATGAAAATGTAAAATGAATGCATGAAATACCCTACGGTGGATCGTGAATAGCCACACAATTTAATATTAAACCAAAAAATCAAAAAAAGTGAGAAGTTTACTCATCAAATATTCTTTGGAATATACATATAAAAAATTGGAATTTTTGTATCTGATAGAATAAAAGAGTTAGATGACTGTAAGCGTGGTCCACATACATGCATACATACATTTGCTTAATGTGTCACACATGCTGCAGCGAATTTTCTGAAAACTATTATGACAAACTTTGTTGGATTTCGATGCCAAAATCCGTTTTCACAAAATTTAGCAGATAAATACATATGTAAAAGCAGATTTTGCGCTATTTAAATATAGAGAAATGTACTTATACATATATGCATATATTTTGTGCTGTAACTAGCGTTTTAAGCCTTTTACATAGACAGGGCGTATGAGTAACATATTGGCATGTAATGACAGCGAAATTGGCGCCAATTATCACGAAGCACAAACGACTGGCGAAAATATTTAGACGGTTAAGCGCCAATTAAGAATAAGAAGAAGATTTAATTATAATTATGTATTATAATAAATATTATTATTGTTAACAGTTTATTTAATAAGTAAATTACCAAACAAACTCGTAAATAAGGCACTAGCAGCTAAACGCTTTCAGTCAGAAGGTGATTTCAAAAATACATACATATGTATGTCACATGCGCCAAATAAGATTACGTGAAACCTCCCTTGGGCGGACACTCACCGTCGGGGAAATTTTGTCCGCCCAAGAGAGGTGTCCGCTTAAGGGAGTGGGTTGCTATTTTAGAAATTTTTTGAATTTCAAAGGATTTATTTATTCATATTTCACTGAAAAAAACAAGGATTCTTATGTCTTCAAAATTTCACTTAAGTACATAAATACATATACATATGTATGTAGTATGTATATACATAAAGTATTAACATACATATTACATTTCAATTAGTAAGTTGCTGAGAACTAGAAATGTTGGTATATCTTTGAAATTATTTAAAAAATTGCGAAATTGTCGATTGACGAGGGGTTTTTTTGCTTATTTAAAATAAAATTGTTTTGCAGATGGCTTTCGAATTTCTGCAAAAACTCAAATGCAATAAGGTCTTCCGTGCAAAATCTTTTCAAATATAAAACTGCAGTCAAAGCCATTTCGTTAGAGAAGATTGCATTACCTACTTTCAGTGGTATCGGTACTATCATCTTCAAAGGTTTCGACGTTTTCGTCAGTTAGAATATGTAACTGGAAATCCGTGAATGTAGTTACATATATCTATTCCAATAAAGTCATGCGGACATTTATTTTAGTTGGTGATTTCCCTTTCATCGTAGCGCTTTTTACCTAACGAACATTCCGCGAACTTTTTTTATATTGCTATACATACTTATATTTTGTCCGCATAAGAGGAGTTCGTGTCCGCCTAACAGAGGTTTTTATGTGATTCGTTATGAAAAAAAATCAAAGTGTCCGTTGAAGAGAGGTTCGTGTCCGCTTAATAGAAGTTTTTAGTTTAATTCAATAGTAAATAACTGTCCGCGTCCGTCCAAGAGAGTGTCCGCCTAAGGGAGGGCAATTTGTTCTAAAAATTGAACCTAAGCCTTGGTGCATGAAAAAATGTCCGCTCAAGGGAGGTGTCCGCCTATAAGAGGTGTCCGTTAGGAGAGGTTTCTCTGTAGTCTGAAAAAAAGTAATAAAGTTATGAAGATTTAAAAGCGTCTGTCCACTCAACCTATACAACTAAATATTGCACGTGTTAACACGTTGCGTTGGTGTAACATCCGCCATGGTTTTATGCATGTACATACATATGCATATATTAATCTATATACATATGTAAATATATATGCATGTACGTCATCATACATTATAGTTTTACTGAGGCTGCGAGAGATACGCTCTGCTAAAATGATGTACATACATATGTATGCACGGCGAGCGTAAAATATTTAGTGATATTCGCAACCAACAAAAGCTATTGTTTAGTTTATTAATTCTTGCCAACTGGTTAACATGCCAATTTCGGATCGAACGTATAACATAAATGTGTCAAAAGGCGCGTTGTACAGTAATTTTATAGTTTCGGTTTATTAACAATAAAAAAATTTTATGTGAGGACTATTAAGTGACAGAAATACATAAAAGATAATTAATTTGCTGCTACAAAGTAAAAAAAAAATTAAAAAATATTAAGAAACTACAGAATTTAGTAACAACAAATACATACACAACAACAAAAAAAAACCAAAAAACATAGAAGCGGAAACAAGAAACAAGCGCGCAAATTATTAGCCAAACACACAATAAAAAAAAAAAAAATGTCCACCTGGTATACAAGTTATGTGCCCGTTTGGGTGAATCGTTGGATAGGTCCAAGGCAGCCAATGAGTCCTTATCGTATCGTACGTCCTGCCAGTGAAAGTAAATAAACTAATAACTCAAATTTATTTATGTTTTTTTTATTTATTATTTATTTTTGTTTTTTTTTTTAACTTTATTTAAGCGTATTTTGTTTGATTGATTTGCCAAATAATTGGTAATACATAAGAGAATAGTTATAACCAATAGATGATGACTTCATAAGAACGCGTTGTGGGTTGAATTGCAAGATCTACTTGTTTTTATACTCAGCTGTACTAGTACACAGAGTATTATAGTTTTAATCACATAACGGTGGATTGTAACACCATAAAATAATCGAGATAGATATTGACTTATATATATCAAATTGATCAGGGTGAAAAAAGAAATCGATTGAGCCATGTCCGTCCGTCTGTCCGTCTGTCTGTCTGTACGCACGATAACTCGCGCAAAAATTGAAATATTTTGATGAAATTTGGAATGCAAGTTGGTATCAAGACTGGAATGGATGGTATTGAAAATGGGCGAAATCGGACCATGACCACGCCCACTTCCCCTATATAGTAAAAATCGGAAATTTTGTATCTCAGTCACTAATAGAGCTGGAGTGATAAAATTTCACCCACGTGTGGAGCTCAGGCCCTTATGAAGAAATTTGGTGAGATTTTGAAAAATGGGCGGTGCCACGCCCACTTATTAAGGGCCTAACATTGAAAGTTTTATATGTCATAACTCAGAAACCGTTGAAGATATATCGATGAAATTTGGTAGGCGTGATATACTTACTTAGGCAAATGTTTGGACGAAAAATTGCCAAAATCGGTTAACGAACACGCCCACTTTTATATAGGGGTATTATAAAGTGGCCTAATAAAAACATTTTAAGCGATATCTCTGTCAAATATAAAGGTATATCATTGAAATTTTATGGCAGGAGTCCAACTGCGGATATAAAACGAAAAGTATAAAAATTTTGGAAAATGGGCCTGGCACCGCCTCTTTTTAGAAGCAGGAATATACGAGATTTCTGAGCCCATAACTCGACAAATAATTTAAATATAATGACGAAACTTGGTGTGTACACTTTTGCTAGTTGTGGTAATACATGTTCAAAATTTTAGCGAAATCGGTTGGCGACCACGCCCACTTTTATATATGGGAACTATAAAGGGGCCTAATAAAAATATTTTAAGCGATATCTTTGTCAAATATAAAGATAATTCATTCAAATTTTGTGGCATGAGTTCCACAATAGACCGGAAACAAAAAATAGAAAAATTTGGAAAATGGGCGTGGCACCGCCTCTTTTTAGACAAAGGAATATACGAAATTTCGGAGCCCATAACTCGACAAATAATTGAGACATTAGGACGAAACTTGGTTTATACACTTTTATAACTTGTGTTAATAGAAATGCAAAAATTTATTCAAATCGGTTTATGACCACGCCTACTTTTTAACAAAGATATTTCTGGAGTACCCTTTGGGAATTTGTAACGTGACATCTTTGTAACTAGAAGTCATAAAGGAATGAAATTTTGAGCAAAGAATAATATTCATATGCTTAGTTGGATGACTGATAAAAATATTGAAAATAGGCGTGGTTACGCCCACTTTATGCAGCACTCGCTTTATATAAAATACACCGTGATTCTATCAGACGCAAACAAACAATGAAAGCATACAGCTGAGTATCTAATGTTCGATTCCACTCGAACTTAGGCTTCCTTACTTGTTTTGTTTGTTTCTTAGTGTTGTTGTACTTCTTTAGTTTCTGGCTTAGGTTCTTGTATTTTGTATACCTTTCATGAACATGAAATGGTATTATAACTTAGTTGCTATAATTTAGGCACAAAAGAACTTTTTTGTGAGTACCGGAAGGTGATGTAATAGCTAAGTCGTGTAAGCCATGTCCGTTGTCTCTATTTTTGAACGCAAACTCTTCCTCAGTTTTTGAGATGTCTTATTGAAGTTCGCTAATTTATAGGCCATGTTTAACCGATTGTTCAGATATAAACCGATTGTTCTCCATTGAAAGAGTTAAATAATGTTATTGAAAATTGTCAATATATACTGATCCGATAACATATAGCTGCCATAGAGACTATGTGAGCGGTCCATTCATGAAAGGCATAAAGTCTTCCGCACGACCGGTATTATTTGTTTTGGTATACTACAGGCTATTTAGTGGCTTTTGTGTATAGAGGCCATTAAGTACCTTTAAACAGCGAGATGAATGTATATATTATGCTGCTAAATGAAATCACTTAAAAATAACTAGCTCTTTTTTTTAACTAGAAAAAAAATGTTTTTTGGGCATGGATGTAACGACAGGTATTTCACCTTAGATCCATCTAGGAAAATTTTTTTTCTAGTTTAAAAAAATTAAAAATTAATATTATCAATTTATTTATTCATATTTAGTAATAATGCCATTAAGCTGTATGTATTATTTATGGTCTGTAAGCAAAAATAAATGATATATTAAATTTAACGAAAATGTGTATACAATAACAACAAAAACTCTATAAATACCTTTACAAAAATCGGCAAACCTATTTCGAAAAAATTGCATGCTCGCATCTTCGTAGGGCTTTGTAACATTTCCATATAAATAGTTAAATATTTACGCATTTTTGGTGTACATTGCACCCACTCAGCTTTGTAGATGGCGCTGTTCAGGGCGCTAGAATTTAATGTAACTTCATTGCCAAAATAACATGGTAAAAATATTTGCAAAGCCATAATTAACACAGCCATAATTATAGTGTAGAATTGTGATGTATCCTCGAGAATGTTGAGCTGCGAAGATAAGAAATCTTATTAAAATAATAATCAAATACATAATAAGATGTACATAGATATTCTATTAAATTTATACCTTTTGCAACCTGTAGACACAAAAACATAGAACAAATGACGAAACCATTATTTGTATTAGAATCGGAAACGAAACAAAAGTCTCACAATCTTTGCAAAGTCTTGAAAAATAAAATATTTTAAAATGGGTTAGTGGCCACTAAGACTTCTTCTTGAAAATCTACACAATACCAATACACACACTTACTTTTTGGTTTTATAATGCAACTTTGCTATGTCCAGTAAATCTTCCAAAAATGCCTTCTCACTAAATTCTTTCCCCAAAAAAATCGCATTTTTCGGCTTTCCCATTTCCTCCATTCGCATAGCAATCAATTTATAACACATAGCCAGATGTAGAAGCATATAGCATTGGATCATGTCCAGACCACAATTCGACAAACAGGTCAAAGGCATTGCCACCAATTCATAATAATATGCATACCAATAACCTTGTTCCGTTTGCCAATCAAAAGGTGGCGCATAAGGAAATGGCAATTCATAATCTTTAGCGAAGAGAACACCAATGAATGCGTTCATCACTGCTGTTATACTCATAGTAAAATATATAAAAGCGGTGCGACAGTAAATAATGTGTGATCGTGACCAAAATTTACGTTCTACATTCGAATGCAAGCGAAATGTCTCGTCATTGGCCATTTCATAAAAGAATCTAACGAGGACTTTCGAATTGAGCCAAACATTGATGATCTTAACGAGCAAAGCCAACTCGGTTAACGACATGTACATAATATTTGAGAATTTCTCTAAGTTAGAGGATTGCACCAGAGCTACCCACATCATCAACGTGTAAGGGAAACTGAGAGTGAAATGTAGAATATATGAATAGACAGTGTATAGGTGTTCCCCTGGAGTATTCTGCGACAAACGCCAGAGGCCGACATACTTTAAAATTGTGATAACTTTTTGTGAACCTCGAATATTATCAAATTCCATTTTTTTACTTTTAATGAGAGTATACTTGAGAGATTCCTACTACTATACTGATTTTCTAACAAGGCTTAATTTCAAAACAGTTCAGCTAGCTGACTTATTCACTTTATTTTTGCTAAGCACTTTTTACCTTTTATAACTGATATTTGGGCTTGTAGCTGACAATGTCAAAAACGAGGTCCGTTGAAAAAATATAAATAAATACAATGTTGGCACATAGGACTTATCTTAACTTATCTTTACTAAACTATGTATGTTTTTATAGAATTTTTAGCAAAGCAATTTTAAGTAATGATTTAACCGAAGTTTTACAGAGATATGTAAGTTGAAGATCCATAGTGAAACACATAGATACATATTACCTCACACTAATAAAAAAAAGGATTTTTACCAGTTAGAGGATTTGACTTATTGATGCTTGTTATGAGAAAAAAAGTTTTCCAAGGGAGGACCGACCACCAAATCCACTTAGAAAATATTGAGAATTTTTATTTATCTTGGTATTTCCTAGAGTAGCCCACTTTAATGAAATCTGTTCAATTAATCATTGACTTCTAGAACATTCCTTGTATTGCCAGACAAACCAACCTTTCTCTCTATAGTTTGAGAACAATTAATTAACTCAAAAGTTGTTTGACGCTTTCCAAAAAAAAAACTTTCAAATAAAACTTTTTTAATTTAATTAATTATTAAATACAAACGCAACCCCTTTGAAAAAAAAAACAAAAAAATTAATACTTATCATATGTATGTATGTATGTATATATGTATGTACATATGTATAGGTATTTATATGGTAAAAATACCCTGTAGGGAAAATCTCTAGTTCCAAACCAGGTCGCTCTACTGCATTTTTCGCAACTACTAGTGCGAGGTAAATCTCTTCTTTCCACGTTACCAATTGGCAAATTTAACACGGCTATGTCCTAGGCGGTGTCAATTGTCACCCTCTGCACGACATTTTCAATAGTTCCGAACTAGTACTAAATTCTATAGTTTGCGCTAGCTCGTTTATTGGCACAATTTCAATAGTTATGAACTAGCTGCAAGTTCCTACAAATTCTACAGTTTTTCATCTGCCACTTAAGTGGAGCATTTGCTGCGCTTCATGCAAGTGACTCGATAGCACAGTGGCTAAAGCGTCTGACTTTGAATCGAGTGGCAAGCAAAGGGCAACATTTCATTTCATACAAGTGAAGATGCAAATAGAATACTTTATATATAAAATGTTTCGCTAACCATCTGAGAAAACAAAAATATACAAAGCCGATTAAACGAACGAAAAATTTTCATCAAATTTTTGGCACGTCGAAACTGCATACAAATCAAAGTGTGTCTTATAATGGTACTCAATTCACTCCTTCTGAACTAACTACAATTGAACGAGTTCCTTTTCGGCACATTTTCGCTAGTTTGGAACTAAAAATTTTGCTCACAAGATAATGAATTCCAACAGGGTATGTATGTATATCTATGCATACGTACATACATACATACATACCTATGAACATGTGTACAAACTAATATGTAATTATAAGTTTAAGTTAATTCTAAGCTGCGTAGGTAATCGATCAAAAAATCAAGCAAAACTGGTAGCATTTTAAATTAATTATGTCTTTTTATTACAAGTTTTAATCCAATTAGGGTCGAAAATATCACATGTAAATTTTCATATCTATTTACTTCCAGTCTCCATAACCAAAACGCACTCGCGCCGTTTTACTTTTTAAAGTTTATCTTATTTTACATTGCATAAACAGTTACATATATCTATTTTAAATATATCTGTACTTTGATACTTATTGATAGGTTTGGCGCACTTATGTCGGTACATATGTACATACATTTTAAGTATTTGATTCATGAAGTCATCTCTTATAGTAGAAAACGAACTAGCAATGAATAATAAAAATATTTATATATCCATGTACATACATATATGCATGTATGTAGAAATGTTTGCAATAATATTGCTCAAAGAATACATGGTACAATGCCCAACATCGCGGTGCAAATGTACCTACATATATGTATGTATGTATGTAAATAACTTTGATGATATATTTGAATCTACATACATATATACATATAACTTTAATTAAATCTGTTCCAGATACAATCGATGGTGATGCCATACTCACTGTCTTAAATATCGATCTCTGTTTCGACGAAAACAACGACGAACACAAAACTGACCATTTCTTTGCCGCCAAGGAGGCATTAATTGCGCGCCGTGGTGATCCATTTCGTTTGCGAATCAATTTCAATCGCTCATTTAATCCCACACGTGATGCAATCAGTTTCATTTCTACCGTTGCCGATGACCCAAGACCCAGTCCCGGAAATGGCACATTAATTGGTTTGGTACCTCGTGATGGCATCGACTATTTGGGCGATCCATTGGAGTGGGCTGCCGGCATTGAATCTCACGAGGACACCACACTTACGGTACTGATCAAACCGGCCGTAACCTGTCCGGTGACCGAATGGAAATTGGATATCGACACAAAATTACTGAACGTTGGCTCGAAGACATTTCCAATACCTGTTCCCATTTATATACTCTTCAATCCGTGGTGCCCAGATGATCAAGTCTATATGGCCGATTATGATAAACGGAAGGAATATGTGATGCACGATACGACACTAATTTGGCGTGGCTCATACAATCGCATGCGTCCCTCTGTATGGAAGTTGGGACAATTCGAGCGAAATATTTTGGAATGTTCAATAAAATTGCTCGGCACGATAGGACGCATACCGCCTGCATATCGTGGTGATCCAGTTCGTGTGACACGCGCATTATCGGCGGCGGTGAATTCGGTAGATGACGATGGCGTACTACTTGGTAATTGGAGTGAAGACTTCTCGGGCGGGACGCCACCAACTAAGTGGATTGGTTCAACGGAAATTCTGCAGCAGTTCTATAAAACACAGAAACCTGTGAAATTTGCACAATGTTGGAATTTCTCCGGGGTTCTTACAACTGTCGCACGAACGCTCGGCATACCATCACGCATTGTTACCTGTTACTCGGCGGCGCACGACACACAGGGCTCTCTCACTGTGGACATATTCGTCGATCAGAACAATAGGAAGTTGAATGCGGAAACCACAGATTCAATATGGAATTACCATGTGTGGAATGAGGTGTGGATGGAGCGTCCAGATTTGGGCATTGGTCCACATGGTACGTATGGTGGTTGGCAAGTTGTGGATGCTACACCGCAAGAGCCCTCTGACAGCATATATCGTGTGGGCCCAGCCTCGGTAATAGCTGTTAAGAATGGTGAAATTCTGCGTTCGTTCGATTGTGGTTTTGTATACTCCGAAGTAAACGCTGACAAAGTTTATTGGCGTTACAACGGACCATATCAGCCAATTAAACTTTTGCGTAAGGACACCTTGTCCATTGGACATTTGATTAGCACAAAGGCGGTTCTGAAATGGGATCGTGAAGACATCACAGACTCTTACAAATATGATGAAAAGACTGATGAGGAGCGGAATATAATGTTGAAGGCATTGAAACAATCTCGTCACGCCTTTAGCCGGTATTATTTAAATGACAGTTTTAACGATGTGGAATTTGATATGTCTCTGAGGGATGATATCAAAGTTGGCGACAACTTTACTGTGTTATTGAATATCACAAATAAATCCAAAGATAAAATGCATGTTGCGAGAGGACAATTAAATTGTGATGCCGTCCTGTATACGGGCATTAATGGCGAAGAGGTTAAATCGATGCCATTCGAGGTGGAATTAGAGCCGGAATCTTCAGAGTTTGTGCGCATGGAAGTTCAGTTTGAGGATTACTTTAAGAAGCTGACATCACAGGTAAAATTATTTTGCATGAACTTTTTAAAAGTTAAAATACTTAATCTTCTATTATATTTTTCTTTTCAGGCTGCTTTCAATATTTCCTGTGCTGCTAAAGTCAAGGACACCGACTATGATTATTACGCACAGGATGACTTCCGTGTACGCAAACCGGATATCAAATTTTTGTTCCAAGGCAAAATTGTATCACAGCAAGAGGTGGATGTTATAGTACGATTAACGAATCCTCTGCCCATACCACTTAGAAAAGGCATCTTCTATATTGAAGGACCTGGAATAGAAAAAGCGCTGAGATTTAAGGTAAGCAAGGAAAAAAGTTCCTAGAAGATGCATAGACTCTAAAATAAACGTGGCATCCACTATAGCGTTGTCGCTGTATGTACAGACATATGTATATATGTCCATATGTATTAATATACATATGTTTTAATTTATTTTTGCATTTTGTTCTATTTAATTTAATTTTATTTAATTTTAATTTATTTTATTTTATTTTATATTAATTTTTTAATTTTATCTTTTTATTTTTATTATATATTTTTATTTTATTTTATTTTATATAATTTTTTTTTATTTTTTTTTTTTATTTTATTTCTTATATCTTTTATTTTATTTATTTATTTTTATTTTATTTTATTTTTATTTAATTTATTTTGTTTTATCTACTTTTCCATTTTTCCCAGATCGCTGAAATTCCTGTCGGTGGTACAGCTGCTTCAACTTTCAAATACGTTCCACCTTACGCAGGTCGCGGTACACTCCTCGCGAAATTTAGCTGCAAGGAGCTCGATGATGTGGATGGCTATACACATTATGAGATTGAACCGAGACCGGAGGATATTATCAACAATGGAATGCGTCGATCGAATAATTTAATACGACGTCGAACCGATGTAATAGCGTGAAGAATAAATATGTGTATGTACATTTATGCGTAGTTAATGGATGATATTATTTTTCTTTTGATAAAACAAATGAATCTGAATCTCATCACAATATGCATGTATGTATGTATTTTAATTTGTCTTTATTAATTAAATTTCCCTTTTAATAATCGTAGTACATATGTATGTAAATAAATATTTAATAAAATAGCCATTTTAATAATTTTTATTCTTCTTGACTATCCATTATATTATCCATCCAAACCCAACGCAAAATTTGGCTTATCCGCCGTTTTTAGTGAATATATTCCGCGAGCATTTCTGACCACAGGGTCCCCCATCAAAATTCGTTCCCCAGTACAATTCATTGCAGTCGCTTCCCCTATAGAATTACAGGCAGTGGCCAGAAATCCCTTCGGGCTATTGATAGACTCAGCAAAATATTCGCAAGACCGGCCATGACTGCAGCCAGCTGATATAAAGGAGAAGAGTGAGAGGGTAAACTTGTGGAAAGTCAGTAATAAATATGTATAAATTTCCTTAATCATACTGTTCAATACTTACTAAAAATTTGTGCCGGCTGAGTGCAACCGGGCTGAAAAGCGCCACCACCATTCGGATAAAAATCTACAGAACCAAGTGGTTGCTTGAAGCCCAAAATACCAGCACAAGTATGTATAACATCAACGAATTCCGCATCGGTTACATCAAGATGATTCTCTGGGCCAGTGTTACCCTCAAATGCGGGACGTGCGGGGTCTAGTCCTACACAAGAACACATTTCTCAAAATCTGACTCTAAATAAGTACATTGTAACTATTAGTTACTAACTAACACATGCTTACCGGTAATACGTCCGACTCGATGCCTGGCGTACGATCCCGCATAACCCATGATATGTGCTCCCAAACTATGACCGATCAAATGTATTGTCTGTGGGTCAGCACCTTTCTCTTCCACCAACAAATCGATTAACTGTGCCACAGCCCTTCCCACTTGTATCGTATAACGGGCTGGCGTTAAATAATAAATATTATCAGCCTGATCCGACCAATTTATAGCAAATACATTTACATTGCCACGTTCGGTGTAAGCATTGCGTATTCCTTGTATTGAATTACTGCGTGAGCTCGATTTCCAACCATGAACTAGAATTTTCGTATTTACGTCTGGCTTAAACCGATCGGCGAGCTCTTCCCATGTTTCGCGTGTACGTTGACGATGTCCAACCGTTGTGGTATAATTTTCAAATATCGAAATGGCGGTAGTTAGCGGTTTATTGGGATTTGAGCTGGTAGGGTTACGAAATACATATTTACTTATTTATTTTTTTAAGTACTCGTATCATAATTATCATAAGGCCCGAACCTGTCGTAATACTCAATTTGTATGTATTCGGAAACTTCGCTACGATCATGTTCAGGAGGCGGCTCAATGAGATAAGCTACTTCCATTTCCCCATCTCCGTTAGGCATATACATCCAAGTTTTATTGTAGTCTTCATCCTTAAGCTCAACATGGCCGATAGCAATGACTACATTTTTCGAATGAAAGATACAGTTCAATAATTGTATTCAATTAATTATTGCTAGTGATGTAACGAGACAAAGAAGTAAACATTTGCGCCGTTTTAAAGCACATAGCTGATACATATGTATGTATGTATGTACACACATGCTTCAAATATTATAATACTGTAAATAACGGTATATTTATATAGGTATTTAAAATGGCTTATTGCACTATAATGCAAGAAATACATTTGCTCAAAAACCGTCACCAAAATCGGCTATAAGTTATACCACTTTTACGCTGATAGCCTTATATGTACATATGTAACTTTTTCTTAAGCCACTTACCAACTAAAGTTAGATATATAGCAGCTCTTAAAACCACGAGCATACTTCTCACTAAACAAAAGTCTTTTAAACTGTTTAAGTATGACGTAAACAAAGCCTTATATATATGTATGTACTCTGATTTATTTTATTTTTATTTAAAATTCTTTCTTGTTGATAATGCAATATTTAAATAATTTATGTTAATTGCGGATAACAAACATCAATCAAATGTTTAGAATAGGCGCTAAAAATGCAAATAATAAGTGCATTCAATGCCGAAAAAGGTTAAAAATAATCAAATAAAACCACGGGCATAGCAAAATATTCGCATATAAAGGGAATAAATTTAATTTATATTTAAACTTTGTACTTTGTCCGGAGTCAGCCGGGTCCACGTTTTGGCCTATATCTTGCGAGCGGATTTAACCCTCGATATTGGGGTACTTTGCCAAAAAAACGTTGCGGGGTCATCTGGACTCACACTAGGGAGTGCCCCTCGGTGGGGGGAAAGGGGGTTGTAATGTACTTCTCTAATAAGAATCTAATGGAAATTTGTAAATACTTTTTTCTCTAATTAGTTTTCATTTAATTCTAGTGTACATAAATACATACTAAAATTGGTAGGTATTATAATTTTAACTAATGTAAAATTAGGCTAAGCTTTCCTTTATCCGGAGTTTTCCGGTAATTTTTTTTATGAAATTCACAGGGAACGTTCAGGGATGTTTTATAAAGAAATATATATATAACCTTTTACTCAAATATTTATGGTTTACTAAATATTTGTGGTTGAAAAATCACCCACTATTTTCTGAGTTTTCCTATATAATTAAAAAAAGGAAAATTTGGAATGAGAAATGTCGAAGGAAGATGTTCCACGTAGAAGTATTGTAGATGGATCAATTATTCTACCCCAGAAAGTGAATTCTGCCGAGAGTTATTTTTTTAAAGCGCGACCGAAAGTCGCCAATGCAGAAAGATGTTCCACGCAGGTTTACTGTGGATGGGTACATAGATATTACCAGAAAGAGAATTATGTATGTATAGGCTGACCATCCGTTCTGTTTTTTGAGGGACCGTTCTGTTTTTCAGACGTCTGTCCCTCGTATTTTTGTTTTTTCGGAAAACCTCAAAATGTTCTGTTTTTTTTGCTAGTGTCCCTCATTTGTCCCTCATTTATTTATTTTGGGACATATTCATAGTCTTGATAAAATCTGATTTTAAGTTAGTTAAAATCAATATTTTATTTTGACTATGAATATTCCCCTTTTTGTTTAAAATCTGTTTTATATTAAAAAGGTTGAGGTGGCAGCGCTTTTTCTCATCAGAATTTAAGTAGTTATCGATAATAACTACCATCCTCATTGACTACAGAGAAACCTCCCCTAACGGACACCTCTCATAGGCGGACACCTCCCTTGAGCGGACATTTTTTCATGCACCAAGGTTTAGGTTCAATTTTTAGAACAAATTGCCCTCTCTTAGGCGGACACTCTCTTGGCCGGACGCGGACAGTTATTTACTATTGAAATGAACTAAAAACTTCTATTAAGCGGACACGAACCTCTCGTCAACGGACACTTTGATTTTTTTTCATAACAAATCACATAAAAACCTCTGTTAGGCGGACACGAACTCCTCTTATGCGGACAAAATATAAGTATGTATAGCAATATAAAAAAGTTCGCTGAATGTTCGTTAGGTAAAAAGCGCTACGATAAAAGGGGAATCACCAACTAAAATAAATGTCCGCATGACTTTATTGGAAGATATAACAACATTCACGGATTTCCGGTTAGATGTTCTAACTGACGAAAACGTTGAAACCATTGAAGATGATAGTACCAATACTAACTACCGCTGAAAGTAGGTAATGCAATCTCCTCGAACGAAATGGCTTTGACTGCAGTTTCAAATTTGAAAAGATTTTGCACGGAAGACCTTATTGCATTTGAATTGTTACAGAAATTTGAAATTGTAATTTCATATGTATGTATGTTAATACTTTATGTATATACATACATACATACATATGTACATATGTATATGTACATATTTATGTATTTAAGTGAAATTTTGAAGACATAAGAATCCTTGTTTTTTTTTAGTGAAATATGAATAAATAAATCCTTTAAAATCCAAAAAATTTCTAAAATAGGAACCCACACCCTTAAGCGGACACCTCTCTTGGGCGGACAAAATCTGCCCGACGGTGAGTGTCCGCCCAAGGGAGGTTTCACTGTATATGTTTGTTGGAATGTAATTTTTGTGGTTGCTGTGTGGCAAATTAATTTGAGAGAAATTGGTAAATCGTATTAAAATTGATTTGTGGACATTAAACTAAGTTACCAAATTCTTTTTTATCGTAGCCTTGCTTGCTTTATTGTAGATACCTATAATTAAACTTACAAATTTATTTATTTTTGTTAAAACAAAAAGTCTGAAGAGAATGTGAATTACATATGTTTGTAAGCCTATTATTTGATGAATAAATATTTTTTACGATTTCAAGTTTCATAAATATACATATGTTCGTACTTATATCATTTGAAATTTTGTCCCTCATTTTCGATTCATATTTATGGTCAGCCTGTGTATGTAGTATTTTCAATCAGTTATACACCAAAATAAAGGTATTTTGAAAAATAAATACTTATATTTTGAAAACTATGGGCCGACGGACTGTACCGACTTCTGACATAGGATTGGGTGAGGAGGGGACGGTACCAGATCAAAATATAACATAAATTAGTAATAGAAAACTTTTTTTTAAAAAATTTTATTTATCGTAACCAGTCAACCCTATTCCTGTGTAATGAAATCGCTTTCCAAATACTTCCATATAATTTCCTACTTTTCTACTACAATTGCAGCAGGATCCACCAATACAGGTCGGCTCTTCAGATCAGCTGACTTCTTCTTTTTCTTCAACAGCTATCCAATTTCTCTGCTTCTGCATATTCTATACATACATTCGTGTTTACTATTGGTCAAATTCTTCGTTCTCTGAGTTTCTCCATCATTCGCTCGTGAGCTGAATGTCAAATTATATCGTTCTTGTTGAGTTTTATACTAGGTTTGTTTCTTATTAAACTAGCAGCTAGCTGTCAAGTGAGCAAAACGGAAAGAATTGCGCTCATAAAGAGCGAAACGAACAGAAAATCAAGAAACGGAATAATAGTAAAAATTAGCGATTAGTAATTTGAATGCTATTTTTGACTGTTAATGGTTATTTTTTTCTAAAAAAACATTTAATTTCCTTTATTTCTATTTCAAAAATTCAGAAAATTTCAAAAGTAATAAAATCAAAAGTATTCATTTGTTTATATTTTCAACAGCTGTTTCTTACTTTGGCAGCAAATAATTTCAGCTAGGGAAAATTTTACTAGCTGAAATTTGGAGCTGTCAATGGCTCTCTTCTGTTATTTTTTTGACTCAAGAAACGATTTGCCAGCCGAAACTTGGCTAACTATTCATAAGTAGCTAATAATAAACGGACCTACTGTGTGTTATTTTCACTTTGTAATATTAAGGTTGTTCTCTCTCTGTGATTTTGGCCTGGCAAATTTGCCGAGATGACATAAGTGTGATAAATTTGCCGAGCACAACAACAAAATACACGTCTTGTCAAATTTGGAGCTTCGGCAAATTTCTCATACCCCAACCCGTGATATGTGATATCATGAGAAAAATATCACGGGAAATGCAACCATGTTATTACATTCACAATGGTCTTCTATGAGAAGTGAGTTTGAATTTATGTTTCTAGTTCTTTTTTTTAAGTATTTTATTTTATTCAGATAAAAAATTAATTAATTCGAAATTGAAGGAAGCAAAGCAAAGCGACAACAGTTGTATAAAGAGTGGAAAGAATATGACTAACATGCTGGTTCACAATGAAGTCAGTTAGAATTTTATTTTCTTAAAGGTGCGCTCTCTCTGTGTGGCAAATTTCTCAAGATATCATGATATCTCGGCAAAAATATTAGACACAGAGAATAACCTTATTGTATTGGTAAAAACTTAACAATCGTTTGTCCTAGACATCAAATATTTTTTTTTAGAGAAAATTTTTGTTAGTTCAAATAAATATACTTAATTGTTCACATCAAACCAAATCCAATAGCAAGATAGTCTTTAGGTTATGGGCGATACGAAGGACACTGCAACTGGAATTCCTCAATTCAAAGGAACTGGTTTCGATGAATGGCAATTTCGTGTTAAAATTCACATGGACTCGCTTAATCTTGGGGATGTTTTAATGGGCGATCCGCCAACAGGAGAGGAGGCTAAAGCAGAATTTATGAAACGGGATAGGAAAGCTATGGAGCGGCTGGTGGCGTTTGTTCACAACGATTGTCTCAGCTACATTCGGGAGCAAAAATCGGCTAAATCAATGTGGAACAGTCTCAACGATGCTTTTGCGAAGAAATCTGTGTTGACTCAATTATTGGCACGTAAGCAGCTAACAACGCTACGTATGCGCGATGATGAGTTAGTGGTAGCACACTTGGCTACATTTCAAAGTTTGGTTCGGCAGTTGAAGTTATCTGGGGCTGTGCTGACAGATACGGACATTTTGGCTCAATTGTTTCTTTCACTTCCGGAGAAGTTCGATCCCTTGGTAACGGCTCTTCAGAATCTTGATGGTAAACTAGATTACAACATTGCGAAGGTACGTTTAATTGCTGAAGAGACCAAGTTTAATGATAGGGCAGTTGGAGATATTCAAGATAAAACTGCTTTCTCTGGCAAAAAGAGTTTTAAGAAGAATTTCAAATTCAATGGAAAATGTCATCGATGCCAAAAGTTTGGGCATAAGGCCAAAGATTGCCGTCAGGGAAACGCACATTCAGCAGAATCGAAGGTCAAATGTGTTAACAAAAATGTCTGTTTCATGGTTGGAAGAAATTTCCAAAAGCAGTCGGATTCAAAATTAATTTTCAAATTGGATTCTGGTGCTAGTGATCACCTAGTAAATAATAAAATCTTTTTAAATAGGTTTGAAGATTTAAATCCGCCAACTATTATACATGTGGCAAAGGATGGCGAGACGATCTTGGCAAAGAGTTGTGGTGACATTCAAGGGACAAGCAATAAAGGTATTCCCATTACGTTGATGAATGTTTTATACATACCTGAGCTGCGGGACAATCTGTTGTCAGTACGAAAGCTTACTAGCGCTGGTTTAGAAGTGAAGTTTGAGAAATACGTTGCTTTTATTAAAAAAGATGGCTTGGTAATTGCGACAGCGAAACTCAATGGGAATTTGTACGAATTTGAAGTAAATGTGGTTAAACATGCGCGGCAAGCATACTCAGCAAACGAATTTGAGATATGGCATAAACGATTAGGACATTTGGGGCAAGGGAGTTTGAATGATTTGATTAAACATGACATGGTGATTGGTATCAATGCGAAATGTGGAAATTTAAATTTCTGCGACACTTGTTTTCAAGGGAAACAATGCAGGGATCCATTTGATGGTACAAGGATAAGATCGACTAGAGTTTTGGAAATAATACATTCCGATGTGTGCGGCCCGATCGATCCGATTGGCTTTGATGGTTCAAAGTACTTCGTGTCATTTATAGACGACTATACTCATTTTGCAATGATTTACCTATTAAAGAAGAAGTCTCAAGTTTTTGAAGCTTTCAAGGAATACGAAGCGATGGTAACCGCGATGTTTGGCAAATTAATTTCAAAGATAACTATGGATCAAGGTCGTGAGTATAACTCCTTAGCACAACAGCAATGGTATAGGCAGAAGGGGATACAGGTAGAATGTACAATAGCGTACTCCCCTCAGCAAAACGGAGTTGCAGAGCGTTTTAACCGAACCCTTGTGGAAAAAGTTCGCACAATGCTTATTGAATCAGGATTACCAAAGAGAATGTGGGGCGAAGCAGCTTTATCAGCAGTTTATATTACCAATCGTAGTCCGACTAAATCGTTACATAGTCGTGTTACACCTGCTGAGTTGTTCTATGGTACGAAGCCTATCGAAGCCATATCGAAAATACGTGTGTTTGGTTGTAAAGCGATGGCTTGGGTTCCAAACCAAAAGAGGAAAAAGCTTGAGGCGAAGAGTCAAAAAGCGGTAATGGTTGGCTATACTCCGAATGGATACCGATTATGGGACATGGAGAGACAAAAGGTTTTCACATCAAGGGATGTCAAGTTCAACGAAGACAGTTTTCCGTTTAAAGTGCTGGTTCCTGTGGAAGATCGTACTTTGATCATTACTACTCATGAGCAAGAAGGGGAAAGTGATGGTGCTATGAGTGAATGTCAAGCGAACGTTATTGATGAAAGTGGATGTGAAGAAGTTGATCAGATTCCTGACGATAATGTTGGTAATGCAACAAGAGAAACGAATATGGATGAAAGCGAAGAAGAATGTTTTGAAGATAGTGTTGGTTAGGATCCTGTAGAAGCTGAACCTGAGCTACGCCGCAGTCAACGAAGGCGTAATCTTCCGAGTAAACTTCTTGATTATCTTACCAGTTATACTGCCGATACTGCATCAAATTTTATATTAGATGTTCCTGAAAGCTTTAAGGACATTGAAGGCAGACCTGATAAGGACAAATGGATGATGGCAGTGAACGAAGAACTAAAGTCAATGAAAGATAATAATGTTTGGGAAATAGTAACTCCTCCAAAAAGCGCAAAATTATTAAAATCAAAATGGGTATTTCGAACAAAGTTTGACGAGAATGGTAATTTGGATCGGTATAAGGCGAGGTTGGTGGTCAAAGGCTTTCTACAAAAAGAAGGAATAGACTATACTGAGACATATTCTCCTGTTGCGAAGCTAACAACTGTAAGAGTTGTTCTAGCTGTTGGTGTGAAGAATGGTTTTTACTTCCATCAACTCGATGTTAAAACTGCCTTCCTATATGGTTCACTCAAAGAGGAAATATACATGTCCTTGCCAGAAGGGGTAACCAACAAGAACGAAGCGAAAGCTTGCAAGCTAATTAAATCGCTTTATGGGTTGAAGCAAGCGCCTAGATGTTGGAACCAAGAGTTCAACAATTTTATTGTAAAATTGGGCTTCACACGGTCTAAACATGACTATTGCCTTTATACAAGGAAAAACAAGCTTGGTGATTTGCTTGTGCTTGTGCTGCATGTTGATGATCTTCTTATAGTTGGAAATCAGTTGCATGAAATAATCTTAAGAAAAAGTTGGCAAACAGATTTCAGATGTCAGATTGTGGTGAGCTGAGGCACTTTCTCGGCATAAAGATTGAAAATTCACAAAATAGTTTAAAGTTATCGCAAGAAGTCAATATTGAAAAGGTTTTGGAGAAGTTTGGCATGTTGGAATGCAACCCGGTAAAAACACCAATGGAGAAAAATATTCAGTTAACTCCTAGAGATATTCCAGGATCTTTGGAGAAGCCGTATAGAGAGTTGTTGGGCAGTCTAATGTATGTAATGCTTTGCGTACGTCCTGATATTTGTTTTGCAGTTGGCTATATGGGTAGATTTCAACAAAACCCATCCGAGCAGCACTGGCAAGCACTTAAAAGAATCGTACGGTACATAAGAGGAACAAAATCGATGAAATTAGCGTTCAATAATCTGGATGATACGCCAGTAGTTGGATATGCAGATGCTGATTGGGGTAGTGACATGAATGACAGGAAGTCAATTAGTGGTTACATTTTCAAGGTATTTGGTTGCACTGTATCATGGTCTTCAAAGAAGCATAATTCAGGCTCCACATCATCAAGTGAAGCAGAATATGTGGCTCTCAGCGCGGCAGTTTCAGAAGCCATTTGGATAAGAGGTTTACTCAACGACTTGTACCAAATTACAGAGGAACCTGTCATTATATATGAAGATAATAGAGGATGTATTGGCATGGCAAATAATATTGAATCAAAGCGGTCAAAACATATCGATATCAAACACCATTTTATTAGAGACAATATCGAACGTGGCATAATTAAAGTTAAATCAATTGGCACTAAAGATCAGTTAGCTGATATCTTTACAAAGGCTCTGGAAACCAAAAGATTTCAAGAAATGCGTTCAGATCTGGGACTAACCGATTGAGAAGGGGTGTTGAGTTGTATACTGTGTGTTATTTTCACTTTGTAATATTGTATTGGTAAAAACTTAACAATCGTTTGTCCTAGACATCAAATATTTTTTTTAGAGAAAATTTTTGTTAGTTCAAATAAATATACTTAATTGTTCACATCAAACCAAATCCAATAGCAAGATAGTCTTTAGTTCTCCTTTCAGTTTTGACATTCCGTTTGACATTCAGCTCACGGCATGTTTGTGTGTATGTACCATGGACCGACCTGGTAATTGGATCATGAATTGCAGTCATGGTCATGATCCAATAATTCTATAAGGTTGTTCTCTGTGTCTAATATTTTTGCCGAGATATCATGATATCTTGAGAAATTTGCCACACAGAGAGAGCGCACCTTTAAGAAAATAAAATTCTAACTGACTTCATTGTGAACTAGCATGTTAGTCATATTCTTTCCACTCTTTATACAACTGTTGTCGCTTTGCTTTGCTTGCTTCAATTTCGAATTAATTAATTTTTTATCTGAATAAAATAAAATACTTAAAAAAAAAGAACTAGAAACATATGCTACGTTTATACGTTGGCAAATTCATAAAATCCTTTCATGAATTTTCGCTGCATAACCGAAATTTCATGAATTTAATTGTACACGAAAATTATCCATGAATTTCACCATCATTTCATGAAATTATGAAGTACAAGTCCGGCAACGCCAAACCAACAGCTGTTCATTCAGTCAAGGCAGATTTAATAGGTAGGCTCGGTGGCGAATTCAGAAATGTCCAATGAATTTTGTTATTGTAATTGGTGGTGTAAATGATATTTCGCGGTGGTTAAATTCTGAATTCGCTTGGGACTCGCACATTCCCATTGGCCATGATGTGAATTCGCTTAGATTTTGACTTTACACTCTACTTTTGTAAATAAAAAAGGCAGTTTCAGAATTCGCCACCAAGTCTACCTGGTAAATCTTTCTTGACAGCTGATGTCGTTAGAACGTTGCCACTTTTTAAAAAATCTGAATTTCATGAGTTCATAAATGCTGCATAAACGAGACCATTTTCGGATTCATGAAATAAAGAGTTCACGAATTCTGCCGTATAAACGTAGTAATAAATTCAAACTCACTTCTCATAGAAGTACATTGTGAATGTAATAACATGGTTGCATTTTCCGTGATATTTTTCTCATGATATCACATATCACGGGTTGGGGTCATGGAGGAACAATAAAGGAGAATGCATAAGATCAGCTGACTTCTTCTTCAATCTTCATACAACACACGAACACAAGCATTTTTTTTTGTTGACATATGCCACACACACACGCACCCTAGCATTTCCATAGGGGCCGTATCTGTCAAATTCTTCTACATTCCTCTTTGCATGACACTTATCGCCCCACTATGTATGAAGGTATGTCGTCATGCGTAAACCTTTATAGTTGAATCATGGGTTGGGGTATGAGAAATTTGCCGAAGCTCCAAATTTGACAAGACGTGTATTTTGTTGTTGTGCTCGGCAAATTTATCACACTTATGTCATCTCGGCAAATTTGCCAGGCCAAAATTACAGAGAGAGAACAACCTTTATATGGTCGTAGCGGCTAAAAGAGAATAGGCGATTACCGTTGAACGGCCGTAGATAAAAATGTCAAAAACAGAAAAAACGCCAGCAAACATACAAGCGAACACACAAGCTATTTCCACGAATAACACGTGCAAGAGGGCAAAATCAAAACAAAACATGATAATTTGACAGCTAACTATTCCAAAAACAAAATAGCCGTGCTCTGCTGCGTCCACCATTTTATTATTTCATCATGGTCATGGTGCAAATGCGTGCAACACACCAACACTGTTTAGAGGTTCGTTTTCTTTTTATTTGTGCGTCACTGCTCGTTTTCTTTTGCCATTTTCCCGCAAATAATTTGTCATAGAATAAAAATAAATAAATAAGTAAATTGTAAGCAATACAAAGTCATTGATAGCTGAAGAAAAATGGCAGGAACTTCACAAAAATACAGGAACTTTGTGGCCGAACCTATGGGAAATAAATCTGTGACGGAATTGGCTGGCATCGGAGAGACGCTGGGTGGACGCCTCATAGAGGCTGGATTTGATAAGGTGTGTATTTACATGGCATTTGAGTGATGTCATAGCATGTTGTTGTGTATATAAATTGCTAATTATAATAGTGATCTAGTTATAATGCACGCCAGACGGTACTGTAAACGAATTTTAGCGGGTTGAGCGCTTTTCTAAATTTGAGAACTAACCCCCAAAAATATTATAGGTTACTATTATTTTGTTTCTTTGGGATTGTGCGCGTCGGTCACGAAATAGATCAAAAGCTAATGGGGCTTACCTAGGCCAATTCTCTATTTATTAAACTTCATCCTAAATAAGCTCTTAATAGTACGTATTCAAGCAATATTTGCCTAACGACCACAGACTCCACTACCGTACAACATCAGCACTATAGTTCCTTCATAAAATAAGTATATATTTATCACTATGTATGTATATACACGGCGATGTCTTAAAACTGGACCACGTATCCTGTATGGGGATGATCTAATCGTATGACAATGCAATATTAATTGTACTACATGATCCATGGAGTAGGTACTCAGAATTTTTTAATTTAAGGTAATAAGAGGATCGCTTTTGTAATGCTTTCACCAGTGCAATTTCCAACCCCACCCGCTTATAAAGTTGCTCTAATCAAAAAATGCATATTATTCATATTGGTAATGTTCTTATAATTTCATTTATTGCAGGCGTACACAGTCTTGGGTCAATATTTGATACTGAAAAAGGATGAAGAACTTTTCAAGGATTGGATGAAGGAAGTTTGCAATGCGAGTTCAAAACAGGCATCCGATTGTTATAATTGTTTGAACGACTGGTGCGAAGAGTTCCTGTAAACGCTCCTCCGGACATTTACTCTGACTACCGTTCTGTCATACGTGTATCCTATTCTGATTGTTACAAGAGTCTCGCAATGTTCAATTCCGTCTGCGTTGAAATTCGTTGATAACTAACGTTTTGCTCCGTTGAAGAAAATTCGAGAGGCTATTAACAAAAAATAAAAAAAATACAAGCATTTAATTCTCTGCAAAAACTGCGTATTTTTCATGAAGTCAACGAATTTTAGCGTGGAATTTTGATCAAAGCAAACAGCATTTATTTTTTTCATTAAACTTTTGTACGATAACTTTTATAATTAATCTTTATATGTAGCTCTTTTAACCGTGTTTAAAATGCATAAAAGTGCAGAAATGTAACAAATGAGAGTTGAATCAATACATAGTAGTTATCATTAATAACTTCAAAATATTTAAATAACAATATTAGTGCAATCGGGAAATGCTCGCATTGACTAATATGTTTTAATTCGAAATAATAAAGTGGTAAATCTAAAAACAATAATCCACAACGGTTGATATAACTAAAATCTTCAGATTTTCATGGGATGATTGTAATATACTCCCAAAAAACATCAGACCAAAAAATTTCACCGTTTGAGAAAAATGTGCCCTTTTGTTTAAGAACACTATCGAGGGAAATTTCAGGTGCATTTTATAACAAACGTTTGAGGTTTGAGAATAAGGTTGGTTCTCAAATGCATCTCAAATTGAGAATTAAGAAAAATGTCATGGGGCTCTGTGAAGGATAAAGTAAATTATCGCATATTTGTACAAGCGAGTAACAAAAACCGAATAAACCTGAAAGGGGCTCGCATCCAGGGATGCCACTTTTGGGCTTTTCCTACCAAAACTGGTAGGTTTTATTCCTTTTGGTAGGTTGGTAGGACGATTTGAATTTTGCTAGGTTTTTGCCTTCGTTCAAATAACATCACCGATTTGGTACATTTGGCCACTTTGTCAAAACACTGTTTAGAAAACGCGTCTTCTCAGTAGAGTTTTGTCACAAAACTCTGCTAAATAGAAACATTTTCTTTGAGCTTCAAGTACACTTGCCCCCACAGACACAACTGGAGGAGATTGAAAACAGAAGGGCATCTGAAATTTTATGCTATATGAAGCAAAGAAGGCTGTTCGTCTACATGGTGTGTATAGAGAGGTCCATGTGGCATCACGACTGACTATCAGGCCTACCTAGGTAGTAAATGTGTTTGCTGTACCAAGTGGAAACAATATCCGCTATTTCCCTCGATAAATTTTCTTACGTTTCCTTCAGGATCAGTTGCTTGCCCTCATTATTTCTCAAATGTTATTCCACAAAATGTAAATCCTGATTTCCTCCGCACTGGACGAGCGGTGGCAGCCACTAATACCCAACCCAACCTTGTCCGAATATCATTTAACGCCAACTCAAGTTTTTGTTTATCTGTAAACTGCTGCTCTTCCTCTTTCGCTTAATATTTTTATCACTCATTCTAAAATTAATTGAAATTTGTACAAATAATATTAAACTTAATACTAAAGTTTTCACAAGGTAGTCGGTTACTGGCCTAAATGAATTTATTGAATATGCTTAAATCTCACATTAAAAAAAAAAAAAAAAAAAAAAAAAATTGGTAGGTTCGAAGCCATTTTGGTAGATTTTTGGTAGGAAAAAAATTTTCTTAGTGGCATCCCTGCTCGCATCTACGATTTAATTTATCTATTTTTTGCGTACCACACCTACAATTGCCTTCTCTGTCTAGCACGTAGCATGAGTGCTGCAAATAGTTGTACTATTCTATCGGTATCCACTTTAGGGATGGGCAAATTGGAAAAATATATCGATATATATTGTATCGATATTTAAATAAAAATAGGTAAAAAAACTTTTTAAGTTAAACGGTTTTATGTTATACATACATTGCAATGTTTAAGATAAATGTACTAAAAACCAAAAAATAATAAAATAGATACAGTCGTGGGAATTATAAACATTTGCATAGACTAGACTAAAATAAAACCGTGGGGCACGTCAATTGTCTACAATCGTTGATTAAAATGTTTGTTTTGTAATGTTACACTATAATTAGGCAGTTGTTCAACCGACAACGATGGACGTGTGATAAGTAGGGCTAGAATGTGGAAAAAAGCTAGCAAGCTCGATTATAAGCGAGTTTTAGGGTTTCATAGTGGTGAGCGAGTAGTACTTTTATCATATGTTTTGTCGATTAAAGACAAACTACGAGCAGTGAAACGATTCCTCGTGTGAATGTCCAACGATAAACTAGTTGAAACATCTCTTTTATTAACATGGAGTGTATAACTATTGGAATTTCCATGAGCAAGAAAATAGTAAGTATTTTCCTCACCGTCTGCGGGCCAACTGCCTAACGACGAATTAAACGATTCTTCTATCGCACATTAAGTCGATAATTTGTAGACAATTGACGTGCCCCCCGGTTTTATTTTAGTCTAGTCTATGCAAATGTTTATAATTCCCACGACTGTATCTATTTTATTATTTTTTGGTTTTTAGTACATTTATCTTAAACATTGCAATGTATGTATAACATAAAACCGTTTAACTTAAAAAGTTTTTTTACCTATTTTTATTTTCTAGTTTTTAGTTTTTATTTCGCATTCTGTTTAATTCATTTAGTGCTTCATTATTGCAAGGTTTCTTGCCCGTTAGTTTATTGCAGTCCAACGCCTCTATAGCGACCCACGCGCCACCTATCGGAAGTTTTTTTTAGGAAAATATTTCCTTTCAAGGTAGTAATACATGTTCCGAATTTCAGCCAAATCGGACCATAAATGCGATTTTTGTAAATATAGCGACCCACGCGCCACCTAGCGGAATTTTTTTTTTACGAAAATATTTCTTTTCAAGGTAGTAATACATGTTCCGAATTTCAGCCAAATCGGACCATAAATGCGATTTTTGTAAATATAGCGACCCACGCGCCACCTAGCGGAATTTTTTTTTTAAGAAAATATTTCTTTTCAAGGTAGTAATACATGTTCCGAATTTCAGCCAAATAGGACCATAAATGCGATTTTTGTAAATATAGCGACCCACGCGCCACCTATCGGAATTTTTTTTTCATAATATTGCATTGTCATCTGGGTTATACATGCGTGCAAAATTTCAGATTAATCGGTTGACAGGAAGAGGGTGAAATTTTAATTACTAAATTTGACCCAAGAATAAATAATAATAAATAAAACAAACGGGGTGAGCTAAATAAAACCGTTTAATAAAAAACATCGATTTATGCCGTGTAAAAACATCGATATATCAATATATCGAAGGGGCTGGCTTCACATTAAGGAACCACGTCCCGCGAAAAACCACTTCTTCACGGGGCTAGAGGTGCTCCCACAGATCTCAAAACTGGAATCCAAACTTGCCGCAGACTTATAGTTTACTAGATATTTGTTGTTAAAGTTGGATGGATCTACAGATATTCTACGAATCCTGAAGTATAAACATAAAAATCATTAAGAATTGCTTGAAGAAGAAAGTAATGTAAATTCAAGCACCCGGACATTATGGTTATACCACTTCTTAAAAAATGTTCTGCTGTTAAATTCGAAGCGAATCAGAAATGTATGAAAAATATCGAATTTGGCTCGAAATGGCAAAAAATTATCGATTATCGATGCACGGTAGTTCAAAATATCGTCGATATTATCGGCTGTACTATTTTAAAAATATCGATATATTGATATATCGATATATATCGCCCAACCCTAATCCACTTTATGGTGCTGCCCATATTCCTTAAACAAAACTCAATTAATTTCACATAATTTGCGAAAAAACTGTTTGACGTATATATATTTTCAAATTAATTGTTAATTTTTTTTCTACGAATTTTATTGTAAATGTTTTCATAATCTAGTTAATTATAAAGCCTATATGACACTACATTTTTTCCCTGGTTTTTTTGGTTTTGAAAACCCACCGAAAGTCAAAATACAAAAACAATTTTTCTATAGGTTGAAAAGAGACAAATACTCCCTCAAAAATAATTTGGTTGACATTAAACTTCAAACTAAATGAAAATAATATTTATTTCAAAAATTATTTTCTTTGGAAATTTGATTTAAATTACTGAAATAAAAAAGTTATGAAACCCAAAGGGCAGGATAGCTGTGTATTCCATGTTATGAAGGGAAGCCAGTACGCAATATATTTTTTCTTCTGGACTTCTTCTTTACCCTTACGGCCATAGCAGAAGCTTACAAGAGGCAAATTTAAAATTTGTATTCCCATATATTTTTTATTTTAAATATAATTTATTTTATGGTTGTCAAATTGGAAAAGTTGTCAGAAAAAATGACCGAATGCCAAAAAAACCTACCGAAATACAAGCTGGCTCGTTGGTTTTTAATCGCCTAGATGGTATTTTGTTTGGTTTTTTTCAATATAGCTTGCTCGCTTACACCAACGCAAAACTGTATTTGACCATCTCCTTCACACAAAAAACCTGGTAGAATACCAGAAAAAAAACGTAGTGTCATATGGGCTTAAGATTTGAATTATCCCAATAAACATTTTTCTTCATTTTCAATTTGAGGTTCATTTGAGAAGTAACCCTATTGTCAAATATCAAACGTTTGTTATCAAATGCACCTCAAATTTCCCTTGATAGCGTTCTCAAACAAAAAGGCTCATTTTTAGTATGGGATTTTGGACTGATTCTCAATTTGATAAATTCCATTTTCTCAAACCCATTTCAAAGGTGGTACGAAATGGAATGTAATCAATAGATGTGTGTATGTATTACATATATGTACTCTAGAGTGCAGAAAAATTGAGGGATAGTGAGAGTGAGAGAGTTTGTGGTGTGAGCGCAGAAATGGAATGGAATAAATAGATGTAGATATGTATGTATTACATATTTGTACGCTTATGTGATGTTTTTCATTTACCCGTGCGGGTGAATTTCGCCGGTGCCTTTTGTACAATTACATGAGTAGGTATATTAATATCTTTTTTTTAATATACATACACACATATGGGAAACCAACTACATATGGTTTTATTAAATTTTGTGTAACTTCACAAAAAGCCACAAACAAATAAAATAAGAGTAAGAAATACAGAATCATTATTACACACAATCATTTTCAACCATCATCATTCAACCGTTAAAAGACTGCTCGAGTAGAACAATGAACGCTGACTGAAATTTGCAAACACACAAAATTTCTTCGTTCCTTCAATCCTTGACATGTTGAAATGTCACCTATCCTCTCACAAGAGAAAAATATCGTAAGAGGTAAACGAACACAAAATTTGCAGAGTTCAACAGCTTTGGCAAACAGCTGATTTTTATTTACATTCACAAGCCCCAAATTCAAAGGATAAAAAGGATTAAAATTAAAATGATAATAAAAGTGGTGGAAATTATTGCTGTTAATTATGTATATATGTACATATAACATAAAAATAATAAAATAAAACATAGCTTTTTTTCTTATTTAATTTCTTTTGATTCGTTTTGGGTTTCATTTTGGTCGGTCTTTTGTCACCTCGCGATAACCTCCTCAATCTAAAAATCGTTCGCATAGGCTCGCAAAAAGGTTTTTCGAAGTTCGGAAATGCATCCGGAACTCTCTTTTACAATAAATCGGCACTGTTTGTTCTATATAAATGCTAATGGAGTTACAATTCTGCCTGAAAACAGTGGAGATATATGCACATATGTATGTATCTGCAATACAATTAATAGGCCCGTCACATAGCATACGTCAATCCGTCTACGTCGACGTATGTGACTGACAGCTCACGTACTTGACGGAGAGGTCGCCACATAGGAAACGTTGGCGGATATACACAAATCAGCTGTTTGATTAACCTTTAACTACAGAGGTGGTGGCAAAAATTTAACTCTTTAGAATATTTTGTAATTTCTCTTTTAAGTTGCCCTATTGAAATTCAGTTTTCAGTAACTTCACATCTCCTGATAATTCTTGACCATTTTGTTTAATGGAGGAATGTTATACAAATGAGAAAAAACTCGAAAAGCAAATTGCAAAAAAAGTGAAATTCAAGAGTAGCTAAAGGTTAACAATCAAAAGCAATCAGCTGACATAGCGACGGATTGACGTATACCAAAAGTTGACTTTTGGGCAACTTCGGTACGTTGCGGCGCCGGATCCGTCGTACGTGTGACGACGTACGTTTAAATGCCGACATTTTAGAGCCTTTACACACTTGCGACTCAATCGATTTAGTCGAATGTTGATTTGCATGGGAATGTATGGAAGCATTCACACTACATTCAATTAGTTGTACAACTGAAACAGTTGGATTTGCAGCCCAATTTCATTCCAACTGAAACAGTTGTACAACTGCTTGATCAGCAAGGCGCCCTTCTACGTATTCACACTTGAGACAATTTAGTCGAACGACTACAACAACAACAGTGATATTCGTAGTGGAAAGAGTTGCCATGCTGACAGAACTACTTTTATTTCACTTTTGGTAAATTGTAGAGATTGAATATTTCAATTAATATTTTCAAAATGTTTAAAAACAAAAGGTTCGTTTCTTATTAACTACACCATTTCCAGATGGATTTTAGAAAGCGTTAACTGGATTTTAGAAAGGGGAAATTGGATTTTAGAAATGTCAATTGGATTTTAGAAAGGGGAAATTGGATTTTAGAAATGTCAATTGGATTTTAGAAAGCGTTAAAAGGATTTTAGAAAACAAAATTGGATTTTTGAAAGCGTGAATTGGAATTCAGAATGTGCGTTTATAATAAATTTTACACAGAATTTTTCGAATAGAAATTCTTTATTGCGTATGAAAGTATAAATTAATAATTATATAAATTTTCGAAAATCCAATTTACAGTTTCTAAAGTTCAATTTCCCTTTTCTAAAATCAAATCGACATTTCTAAAATCCAATTTCCCCTTTCTAAAATCCAGTTGACGCTTTCTAAAATCCATCTGGAAATGGTGTAGTTATAGACAAGAATTATCTAACTAAGGATATTTACTTCCGTTTTCATATGTTTCTTGATATTGTTGTTCTCTTCAAATGTCATTAATCGCATTTTAAAATAGAAATAATGAAAATGAAATTTCATGAAAATTATTAATGGCTGATTTTTACTATTTTTCCGTTTCTTGTACTTCTGTTCGTTTCACCTTTATGAGCGTAATTCCTTCCGTTTTTCTCTTTTCATTTACTTGACAGCTAGTTGCTAGTTTAATAAGAAACAAAGCCAAACAATGTATGCACTTTTTGTTTATTTTATTGTTTTTTATTTATTAATCAAGTTGACAGCTGACAAGAAGGTGCTTTCATGTAAGAATGCAGATAAACTTTAACAATTTAATACTTCATCACTTTATATGAAGACCACTAATGTAAAATTTGCTGAGTAAAATGTGAACATTGGCAACACTATGTCATTGTCAATCGCACGACTATTTAGTCTCAAGTGTGAATAGCTGCCACCGATTCGACTAAATAGTTGGAGTAGTGTGAATACAACAGTCCAATTCGACCAAATCGATTGAGTCGCAAGTGTGTATAGGCTCTTACTGAGCTGTCAGTCACATACGTCGACGTAGACGGATTGACGTATGCTATGTGTCGGGGCTATAACTTCATGTTGTTGTTGTTGTAGCCACCAAGACACTCCACGAAGGGTTTTGGTGAGTGTAGGGGATGTGACAGTCCTTTGCCGGATAAATACGGTACGCTCGGGTACTAGTCCCTTCTGACACTAGCCCGACTGTCGTGCGAACGATTTTTTCTGGCCATAATCAACCTTCTAGGCCGGTGGATTTTAGTCGCGTCTTACGACAGGCATTCCTTACAACGGGTATATTCTAGACCCCCTAACCCGCTGGGGTTCGCTAAATAGGATTTCATTGTAATAATTATCACACTAACAATTGCTTTTCTTTGTACCCATGTCCATACTGTTTTCCACTGCAATATGTCTTCGCGTCTGCTGCCCCGCAGAAGAGATTTCAATTTAATGCACCCGGCCCTGGCCATGGTTTAAAAAAATAACCCTCTATGGACCGATCCACAGTACTTTTGAGTAGAAAAAACTTTTGCGTTGGCGGCATTTGGCCGCGTTTTAAAAAAAATAGCCCCAGCCAGCAAAATTTCCTTTCTCGAATTATATCTGCGGAGCGATCGGGAGTGTTATAATTAGTAAAATTAACATCCATAGAAGATTTCCCGAAAGTTCCAGTGGTTTGAAAATAAATACGGCGGGCGCATTATACTGAAGCCGGCCCACTGCAGAACTACTCTCGGAGGGTGTGCCACCCACTGCCTAGAGTGGCTGCTATTTTTAAAATCCGGATAATTGGGTTTTAGTTAGAATTTGTTGTCTATCCAGGCTCAGTGAAACTTTCAGGAAATATTCTGTAGATGATAATTCATCTTATCTTAACACTTTCAACTATTATTAAATTATAATATTAAAGTTCTCCAGAAATAGAATTCTCCCGGCTGAGGGTTATTTTTGTAAAGCGCGGCTGAAGGCAAAAGGTGTTCTATACAAAACAACTGTGGATTGCTCCATGGATATTAATCCAGAAAGAGAATTCTGCCGGCTGAGGGTAATTTTATTGAAGCGCGGCCAAAAGCCGCCAACGCAGAAAGATGTTCTACACATACATACATTAATTTAACAAGGAATGTCTCCTTAACTATAAGCGTCCGGAGGGTAGTACTTTGTTTTTTGTGATCTGTGAGAGCACCCCTACCCTCTGGAAAATTAATTGTTATCGGATCGTGGATCATTATATACAAATTTTCCCTCTATCCAGGCTGGGGATCCAACCCATGACCTCTGGTATGGCAGACTAGCCACTGTCCGCCACACCACAGTGGCCACAACACTCCCCACTGCACCACAGCGGCCCCGTTAATATATATTCCCGCAAAGGAGATTTCAATTTACTAAGGTACATAATATGCATATAAATACTTCGCAAAAAGTATGTAACTTATTTTGCATATTTAATTTATCCATATTTGTTGCCAATTTAGTGTATTTTTCCAAATTTTTAATTGATTTGTATATTTTGCAAATCTTGTTACTTGCAAAAATTCAAGTCAGCTGTTGTTTGATCAGCTGTTTTCCTGTTGGAAAATTGCTGTTGGCAAAAATGTGTCCAACAGAATTCAACAGCTTCTCACAAAATGAAATGTCAGTTTTCTCTCTCAGTTGGTTCTCTTCTGTTGGAGGAACGGCGACAAAGTGTTTGTTTTTAAAAGTTTTCGAAAAACATCAAAAAATATTTGTAAACGAACAAAACTATTGTTGGCTAGAACTGGCAACTATCGACAGCAATCCATTATAATTTGCTACAACTGGCAACTCGCGACAAGTATCCCCATCAAACGGGCGATAATAGAAAGTGTAAAATTTTCAGCTCGGTAATATTCGCTTAAAAAATTATTTATTACACTTATAAACGTAGAAAATATGTAAAATTTTAGTGAAATTGTACTAAACAAAGTGTTTATATTTTATGTGTTATTTGAAATGCAGTTTTACTTAAAAGGAAACTTATCGAAAATTTAGTAAATTGGCAAAAAAAAGTATGTGCACATACACACAGTCGACAAAAAATACGAATGCACGATCATTTTTTTTAAAGGAAACGAAAGGAAAATCCAGAGGGAGTGATGAAAGGCCGATGAATTTATTTTCTGGCGTATACGAAAATTATCTACTAATTTTTTTTTGTGTAAAATTGGAACACCATTCCAAAATGCAACTAAATATAAAGAGCTAATAAGTGATATTAAGAAATTAATAGGCATGACGATTTGTTACGCTGTAATAACTTGTTTTCAGACAAATGCTTCGCCATGTATCCCTATGTTAGGAATCTCGATGCATCATACAATATATACATATGTAGTTTGATCTCTATATTTTATATATATGTAAGCCGGTTGGTTGACCGTATTAATAAAATTTGTCATCTTGCATGGGACTTACAATCAAGATACATCGATTTACCCCGTTTTAAAAGTATTTATATAAATAAATACTTATTCAAAAAGGCTATTTCGGAATATCTTTTTTGCTACCTTAATCAGTTCTTCGCATTGCTCATTGTGAATTATAGATATCTTGCTTCTAATTACACATATCTTCTGTTCTGTTCTATCATTCATTGAATGATATATGAACTTCGTGTTTTAGGCGTTGGAAAGAGATAGCCTATAGTATTTGGAAGAGATAAACGGTTGCTACAAAAATGTTGCCACATCTTTTGAGCAAAGATGACTTGATACGAAACTCTTTTTTACTCTCTCACTTTTATGATTTTCCCACGGGTTTTCTGTGGCTTTGTTGCCAGCATCAACACAACAGAAAACCCGGCCGATCAGCTGTTTGTACAAATTGCAGGTGCCAGAAAGGAAAACACGCCAAAATTAATTGTCACATTCGGTGGATTTTGATGTTTTGTTATATGTGCCCAATTTGGTTGAAATGATAAAGAATTATGAAAAATACAGAGGTAATTGAATTGCTTGTGTGTAGTATGCAGTGAAGTTTATTGTTTCAACTGGATAAAATTGTGTTTCAGTTAAAATTATAAAAAATATTTTAATGAGATGAAATGCGGGCAGCGCTTCTTCAGTAGTTAATATATATATCCGGTTAAAAATTATTATATTTCAGTTCTAATATATTCACATTTTAATAGAATTACAAAATATAGTAAAATATTTCTTAAAAAATACCACCCAACTACATGTATTATCGTCCACCACTTTTTGTGCGTTATTCTTAATTTGTCTGAGATTGGGTTTCGAACACGAATATTCGGAATGTGGGAAAATCATACTAGCCTGTGTATCACTTTTGTGGTTATATCCTTATCTTAATTTGGTATAAACAAAATTTTATTATTGCTATAGTCTTCAATAACATAAGAAAGCCAAAAAATCTCCAGAAATAATATGTAAAATACCCATTTTCGGTTTTCGACAGAGTGGCACCAATGAAAAATGTTATAAAAAATGCGCATTTTGACAGCGCTCTCACGAAATCAAGAGCATTGTTTACACTAAATAGTTTGGTCACTCAAATGGTCTTCTTCTTCTTCAATTTAAAAAATGCGTATGTGTTTGTGCGAAAATGAAGAGAATGAAGGAATCAATGCTGTGCAATTTCGTATAATTGCTGTTACTACCAAAATGGGAGCAAAGTCGTTAGGATTTACTTCGTTTTTACTGAATTTTTTTCTTCACTACGAAAACGATTTTAATAAAAATATATCGCACCCTAAATCATAAAGTGACACAACTAAAAATTTTATTAAGTCGACTTTTCATCATAAACCGGTACACAGAACATATCTCTAGCGATTGCCAACAAAAAAACTTTTCATTCCAGTCTCTTTTGACTGAAAAATACGTGGCTTTTTTCCAATTCATTGGTGTCAAGAAAAAGTTTATGATTTAGTATGCGATATATATTAATTTTTCCGCATATCGGCCCACGTGCGCATAAAATAACAGATAAATGTTTTCCTGTTGATTTTACATTTTTAACTAGATAATTTTGCAATTTCAGCTATTTAAATTAACACGGAATTTTTTTTGATTTTACCTTAAATTTATTGTTAAATTAACTTGACTGATTTTACAATTTACAAAAATACAATATATCGCACCCTAAATCATAAAGTGACACAACTCAAAATTCAAATATTTTCAGGAGAGCCAAAAAACTTTTTTTCTTTACAAGCAATCGTATGGCAAGAGACCACGTATTATGGTAATTTTTCGGTCAAAAGAGACACTTATAGAAAAGTTTTTTTGGCAATCGCTAGAGATATGTTCTGTGTAACATTTATGAAAAAACTCGATTTCAAAAAATTTTGAGTTGTGTCACATTATGATTTAGGGTGCGATATGTACATTCAATAAAAAAAAGGTGATTCGGTATTGCGAGATATGGAAGGACTTCCTCGTGGTAAAATTGCAAACTTTGAGGAGAAAAAAGAAAATATTTTACATTAAAAACTTTTAGAAATAAAAATGCATTTCACTTTTAATTCACCTGAAAACTGAAAATATAAGTGGAAACGCCATCATCACGCACTTCCACTGATGGTAAACTCTTCACACGACACCAGATTTTCTTTTTATTTAAAAAAAAAAGAATAATAATTGCGTTTTGCACGAACAGCAGAACTCCAAATATTCAAAAAAATTGTGTATGTTTCAAAATAGTTCTGAAGTTCTTTCCCAGCCAGAAAAATCATCGTAAACGAGCTCGTAAACTGATGTTTTCTCAAAGAAAACTCTAATAAAATATCGTTTACGAAATCCGTTTACGATTCGCCTACGAATACTGTTTCGCTTTAAAACGTTCATTGCCTACGAGTGTCGTAAATGTATCGAAAAAGTACTCGTATATGAATCTTTTTACGTCCGTTTTTTTTTATCGTAAATGTAGAAATTTCACAAACATACTACATACTTAGGTACTTTTAAAATATTGAGTTTGAAATTTTTGTTTTCTTTTTTTTGACATGATAGAAAAAAAGCTTCTTTTGTTATTGTTTTCTTATTCGAGAATAGCTCGTAAATCGCAATGTTCGTAAAATGTACGGAACCTTGCTGGCTGGGTTTTTTAACATTTTTTTTTGTTTATATTGACACTATCATCATGTTAAAGAAACCAAATTCCAAATGACATTTAAGAATAAAATTTCTTATTTAATTCATAGCGTATATTTTAAAATTGCTCTATGTTGCATCAACACTAAAATTTGGTTGCATTTACCAAAACGTCAAATGATGTTTAAAAAGCTAAAATCACGTTTGAAAAATCGTGTAATTTGAAAAAAATTGTTGCTATTCTATGTGTAAAGATCGATCATGTTAATCTTACATGAAATAAAATTTGCATATACGCGAATGAAGTAGTAAAGGCAATGGTATCCGTATATACCCTTTTCTATATTTCTGGAAAAATGTATTAACAGAACAGTACGAGAAAGAGCAACCCTGCTTATACGAAAATGTTCAAAAGGAAATAAAAAAATTTAAATTCAAACGGCCATTTTGATGGTGAAAACCCAACAAACATTTAGGTTAGATATCGGTTTGAGAATGACTCGAGAACTAGCCCTTTTCTCAAATCTCTAACGTTAGAGGACGACTCGTGGGCTGTCAAGAATTATATCGATTTAAAAAAAAATGGGACATAACTCTCAAATGAAGAAAATTATAATTTCCGAATTGAAATCCAATGTAGTTTTCTAATGAGAATTTGCAAATATTTCTTTTTCTAATCAGTCTCCAATTGATTTCTAGTGTGATTTTCTACCTTCGCTTTGGATTAGAGATAAGTTTGAGAATTACACTCTCTAACACTCTCAGATTGTGTTCGCTGATAAAACGCTGTACCAATTCATACTTTTTGATTAATGCCTGGATGCCTTCGAACGCTTTGGTTGCATTGGAAACTCTACATTCTCCTACATTTGGATATTTCCCAATTAGCACGAATCCAATGTGGGGAAAAAGTCTTAATTTTCAAGTTTATATCCAACATGTTTTTACACTTAAGGTACAATACTTTTCCAAATTGAACTGAGTGCATAATTAGTATTAATTAAATTCAATCATATTAGCAATAAGTAAACGAAAAAGTGAGTGAAGAATAAAATTTAAAGAGGAATGTATATCTAATTCAACTAATTATTGTGTATAAAATATTGTTATTATTGTTAAATGCATAACAAAAAAGTGAGCAAATAAGTCAAGCAGACAATCATAATTGTTACATTTTTGTTCCTTTATTTCAATCGGATGAGAGTTTGTTGCTCAAAAGCTTTATTCTGACGTTTGATTTTGGTTGGAGAATATCGATAAAGTTCAAGTCAAATTCCAATATTTTTTTCAAGTGGAGAAACAGAAACTTTTTCATATCAAAAAAGCACCCTTTTGCCGGAGAATGGGTTGTTTCTGCAATTGATTTCAAGGAAAAAATTATTGTTGGAAATTGGAAAATGGATTTGATATCAAATGAATTCAAATGCATTTCCCACATAAATGTTTATTGGGTAGCAACGATTAGCATCATGGATATTTCATTTTTGTTTTGAATAAATAAATGTGTATCAATATTTTTAACACATACAGTGAGTCGCGGTGAAAATGACCCACGTTATGTTGTCCGAAGTTTTATGCAAATAAAAAATTATACACAAACAGATTGAAAAACAAATTTATGTACTTAGGTATATTTTAGAATAAACCACAATTTAGAATTTCAAAAAATATTTGATGAACATTATTTTTTAGTTATAAAAATAATAGTTAAAACCGGAAAAGTTCATGAAACGGGCTCACAGTGAAGGTTAGCCACTAAGAGGAATATGCCCTAAAACGGTTTTAATACTTTTTTGCCTTGTTTCAACAGTTCAATTACTCTATCCCTAATATCTAAACTTGTTTGTCGGCCCATCTTTGCACATTGACATCCAAAATACAACTAATGCATCTATTGGTGCACTTGAATTAAATATAATACAAATTTTATTAGCAACCAATGTGTTTTATTCAACTAACAATACACGATTTTTACGCGCTCTAGCGTGTGTTTTATGATAAGTACACCTTTTAAAAATGGAAAAAAATTGCCTGATCTGTTTTTTTTTTATATAATTAACACATAATGTAAAATGTGAACTGTAAAAATATATAAGAGAGAAATCGGTGTTCTAGAGAGAAAGTTTAAGTATTTAAATTGGAGTTGCCAGAAAGCTTGCTTTGATTGTGACGCGTATATACGTGTATGCTTTTGGTTTTCATCATTTCTGGCATGTTGTTGAAACTTTTCCGTCGCAAAAAAATTAGGAATGTCAAGTAATTGTTAACAAAGATATTTAATAATAAAAATGTCTGAATAAATAATGGCTCATTTTCTCTGTGACTCACTGTATCCCCATCAAAACAAACTTCAACCATGGGAATTGTTGTTGCAAAAAGTGACAGGCACATTATGTGTCAATGGGAGAATGAGAAACTAAATAAACCAAATGTGAAGAAGAATCGACCACAGTGTTGTATTCAAACGTAGCAAAATTTTCACAAGAAAATATCCAAAATTCCGAATAAAATCAATTAAAACTCAAAAATATGTTAATTTTTTGTTATTATCGCTACAAATATAGCATTACAAATTCAATTCACCCAATAATTTTAAAGATTTAAAGATTTCAAAATTTATTTGAATTTTTTTTCTGTAACTTTTGCACAGCACTGCAGGGTGACAGGCACAACATGTCAAAGAGTGTCGCAACTTATAGATATAAACTATGATCAAGAGTTTCGTATCTAGTTATCTTTGCTTTTGAGTGAAGACGAAATTTGACAAGCAA
This sequence comes from Urophora cardui, assembly GCA_960531455.1. Lineage (NCBI taxonomy): Eukaryota > Metazoa > Arthropoda > Insecta > Diptera > Tephritidae > Urophora > Urophora cardui. Next base: position 9,269,381 of record OY482674.1, read on the forward strand.
ATGTCTACTTTACTGCTTCCCAAGTCAATAGTTTGCGCAATCATGCTTAAAAGTTAAGCCTATCGGTGGTAAACTTGTTGAAAAATGGAGAGTATAAAATACTAAAAAACAAAAACTCGTATTTTGAAGAATTTAATTCCATAACAACTCAAAATAAAAAAAAAAAAATTCCAATATAAAAAATTTGGTGTCTCGTTTTGTCAGTTTTTCTTATACGACATTTATCGTTCTATTCGTCGATTTTTCTGCTTTATCGTTGTTCACTGCATTTCTTTCAACTCTTCCCTTGTTTATGCTTCGTTACACTATTCTTTGTGTCGGAGAGTGGATTTTGCGTAAAGAATTTTCAATGCGAAAGGAGTCAAACAAAATTACAATAAAATTTACAGTAAAATTTCGTTGTGCAAAATAAATGTTTTATAGTGAAGTATTTTAGAAATCAACTGTTTAAAAATATTTAACAAGTGAAAGCAGATATTTCACTTGTGTTAAGTCGTTTGTGCGTGCATGTGTGCGTAGGTTTTGGGGAAATTACATTGTGTCTCGTTTCCTTATTATTTGCAATTGCAATATGTAAAGCGATTCAAGTATCTACTAAATACTTTGCGATACATTTTGGACATCGTCTGCAACACCTATAAATATAAGTATGTATGTAAATATGTATGTACATACATATGTAGATACTAACTACTATATATTGGGTTTGCTAACTGAACGAACTTGTTATCCATGAACATATAAAGGGGCACCGACAACGAAAGTTCAATCGAAGAAAACCTCGATTTATGTATACATATCTAAATGTATGTACATATGTACGCAAATACATTGGTCATTGCCACCGGTATGATAACTACGAACATACATATCTATGTAACCACTCGATAAATCCTTTGATGAAATTTCTTTTGGGTTGTAATTTCGCCATATTTTTTGCTGTGTACATATATATGTGCGTACGCGCACACAGAAATTTAGGTATCGGAATGAGGCCAGATTTGGGGTGTGCTCCAGGCGCAAGATGTAGAGGTGCTGAATAGTAGCATGACCATTCAAAGAGCTGACAAATGTATACTTACTTACTTACTACTGACAAATGTATACCTTTCCCAAAATCTTCAGATAATTTTACATATATATTTTTTATTGTGTTTCTTTCGACAGGTTAGGAATATGATCCTTTTTTAAATACGGTTATGTGCCGCCTTCTGTTGATTTTATCAAAAATCAGTTTCCTAAATCTTCATTTCATAAAAACTCCCACATAAAAAATAAACAATTTTTAAGTGCAAAAATGCGTACACAAGTATGTAGATATCGTCGTACCATGCGAAAACTAGCATATTTCAAATTTCTGGCGAAAGCTATCAATAAAAAAATTCTGTACGGAAAGTAGGTAACAAGTTCGAGTTTTGGCTGATGAAAAATAAAAAGTTCTTCTTTTGGCTGACGAAAAATAACAAGTTCGACTTTTGGCCGACGAAAAATAACAAAATCGACTTTTGGCTGACGAAAAGTATCAGTAATTATATACTGTTTTTACATTAAAATTGTTGTTGTTTAAACAAAATTGATAGTTTTCGTCAGCCAAAAGTAGAACTTGTTACTTTTCGTCAGCCAAAAGTCGATTTTGTTATTTTTCGTCGGCCAAAAGTCGAACTTGTTATTTTTAGTCAGCCAAAAGTCGAACTTGTTACTTTTCGTCAGTCACAAAAAAACGTATGTTAGTTTTCGTATGGTACGACGATATGTACATAGGGTATATAAAATGCCCTGCAAAAAATCGAAGTATTTCATATAAAAATTTCAATATATGGAGTAGGTCCCATGGCATCGCAAAGCTAATTTGACCAAATTTTTTATTTGAAATGTGGTGAATCGAGGGGATAATCCAATTTTTTTTGCTGGGACGTACGTATATACATACATACATAACTACATGTCCTATGTACCTACGTAAAGAAAAATAACAAGAAAATATAAAAACAACGACTAAAATAAGTATATGTATGTGTATTAATGCAAAAATTGTGGTACTTATAGCTTCAAAAATCAAGTATAATTAAAAAAAGGAACACCAAAAAAATATCGAATCAAGAAATATAAACGATACATATATGTACATATGTATATATAGGTACTGCGAGCAACAATAACAAGCATTAAAATTTATACATACTCTCATTCATCCCAATGGGCACTAATTCTGGAGCAACCACTGGTATAAATAATAAACCAGTCGCTGGTGCGGGTGGTGGAGCTGTTGGAGGTACAGGTGGTGTCAGCGGTGGTGGCATGGGTGTAGTAGGTGGTATTGGTGGTGTCGCGGGCGGAGTTAACGTCGGCTCGAATAGCTTAGGCAGTATTGGTGGTAGTGGAATTGGATGCGGCGGTGGCAATATGAATAGTACGTCGGGTATCGGTGGCGGAGGAAGCGGCAGCGGTATGGGTGTCAGCAGTAATGGCAGCGATGATGGCGGAAATGGTGGTGGAATGGGCGGGGGCGGTGGATCCAGCGGTGGACAGAATAATCAACAAACCACGCCACAGTATACCATACCAGGCATTTTGCATTTCATCCAACACGAATGGTCACGTTTCGAATTGGAACGCTCACAATGGGATGTGGATAGAGCTGAGTTGCAGGTGAGTTTTTTTTTTCGTAAAACTATGTAGGTACATACATATGTACGTTTTGTACTGCTAAACCAAAAAAATAATAATTAAACCATGAGCATTATCTGAAAGTATGAGTTTTACCCTTTCAAATAATGTTGCGTTTGTTAAAATGTAATATATATATATGTATGTATCTATGCGTTGCACAGTACTGCTTTCCGCCACTATGAACGTACATACTTATATACATATGTATATGCCATTAATTCCACAATATTTTTGATACACACAATTTTATTTTAGTTATGCTCTGTTTAATTAATTGTAGTATATGTTCATAATTACATACATATCTACATATATGTACCTACATTTGTATGTATGAACACATGTACCCAGTAGAAGAAGGAAGCTCTCCCATAGTGTCTAGATGACTATATTATCTGTATGATATCGTCAAATAGAATGAATGGTTTTGCCGCACCCTGTATAACTATTTGAAATTAGTGTGGCATGTGGTATGCAGCATGCGGCATTAGCAATTAAAATTTTAGCTTAGAAAAGTGGTAGTACTTAGGTATGTATGTGCATAACGAATCAATGTGAGGCGAGAACTACGTGAAACAAATTCCTAACATTTTAAAAATACGAAGGGGTAGTTCATTAGGCTGCCTCAATGTCACAATGATCGCTACTATGATAAATTGATGATTAGTTAAGGAATTGACATGCATGCAACATGTGATGTGTTGTTGAATTATGTATGTAAGTATGTACATATTTGTACGTGGAAGGGTGTCACCCAGTGAAAGTTTTAAGTGTTACTTAATTCACGTAATTGGCATTCATTTCGCGAAAATCTTACTTAATTTGAAATTTAACGATTAAGTAAATAAAATGAAAGAGCTTTTCACAAGCTCATCAATCTAAGTCGTTTAAAGGTTAGAAATATTCAAATTAATAAATATAGGTGCATATTGAATTATGTACATATTTAAATACAGAGATTTCTTTGGAGCTAAGCATATTTTTCAATGTAAATTAAGAAGTCATCTGCTGTGTAATAATGTAATATAGAAAATCGTTGACTAGTTTAGTTCTAGTCTAAAGGTCCCCATAAACAGAATCGATACGATACAGCCCACATATGAAAAATCATATCGCGTCATGCACAATTGCATATGTGGGCTGTATCGTATCGCTTCTGTTTGTGGGGACCTTAAATATTAATATATCTTTTAAGCGAATGTCTGTTTTAGCTTTTGTTAGTAGACGGATTAATGAAATAAATATAAATATGGTATATAAATTTACATATGTATGTATCTTCAAAAAAATAAACGTAAATTTAAAAAAAAAAAATAATTTTCATTTATTAACAGGCACGAATCGCAATGCTTTTGGGCGAACGAAAATGCTTAGAAAGCCTCAAATCGGATTTAACACGACGCATAAAAATGTTGGAATATGCATTGCGACAGGAACGCGCCAAATTCTATCGACTCAAATACGGTACCGATCCGCCGCAAATGAACGAACTCAAACCGCCAACCGATGATGCCGGTATTGGCAACGAAGTGGCGCCCGATTCCGAGGTACCGTACAGTTCAGTTTCGAATACTACATGGCGGCAAGGTAGACAAATGTTGCGGCAGTATTTGGCTGAAATCGGTTATACAGACAATATAATTGATGTGCGATCAAATCGGGTGCGCTCCATACTTGGTCTCAATAATAATTCCGAACAGGAAGAAAATATTAGTCCCAATATAAATGGCAATGAAAATAATAAACGTGCTGCTGAATCAGAAGGTTTGTAGTAGATAACTATAAAAGGGATGCATAATTTTTGCTGTAACATACGAATAACTTTTGTTATTTTTTGTTTGTTTTCTTTTGTACAGGTCGACGCACACCAGCAAAGAAAGCACAACAAAACGATGCCATAATTTTGGATACCGAGGCAGCGGTAATGGCTAATTTTGAATTTCTCGGTACTACTGAAATGTCCGATGACGATGAGATATCCGATGATCTTGAAATGGTGTCGGGCGAAAATGATGATGCCGATGTGAAAACTACGAAAAGGAACAAAAGTGGAAAAGATTTGATAAGCGAAGGTAGGGCATAGTGTTTGCGAATTTAATTTAAGCATATTAAGCGCTTAATTCAAAAGTTATGTACGTATACGTTTCAAATTCAATTGACTGAAATGCGTAATCTTGCCATTTGCTTTTTTCACAACTCGAGATAATAAAATTTATAGAACAACCATTATACAAGGCACGTAGAGAAGATAGTTTTTCAAAAAATATCTGCATATTAGAATTGAATTTTAGTTTTAACTTTAATCTACTATCTCACACCCTCTTCACTTCGTCATGTACATACCTATCACATACCTACCTTACGTTAACGAATTTAAATAAGTTTTTATTGGCTTAAAACTCTAGTAGTTTTTAGTAGAGAGAAACAATTGTCTATTAACAATAACGTTGTCTTTTTTTTTTTTTATCAGTAACCTTTATAGAAATGCATTTCCTGCTTTATTTCGCATCAATTCATTTAAAGTATGATTTCGCCATGATTTTGATAATAAATACATAGTTCACATAATAAAAGTTTCACATTTTTGTTTGCTTTGTAATTTTTAGAATCATTTCGTTCACATGAAATTTATGCAAAATTCGCTTTGATAAATATGTACATGCAATTTTTTGCGCTTTTTCTACTTCAACAATTGTTTTTTTTATATTTTGTGTTCTTTCATTTCTTTAATAATAAACAAACAAAAAAAGGTCTTGATGCCGAAGTTGGAGATCAGCTTTTGAGGGATATAAATCTAATAACAGAAGGTGCATATTATTCCATTTTGTATAGTATGTATTATATAATAAAATAGTTACGCCCTTTATTGTGTAATTTATACATATACATACATACATATCGCGAAAAAAGTTCACCGTACGCCCACCATATGATGTCTTTTTGGAAAACATTTCTGGACAAATTTTTAATTTTTTTTGATGTCGCTAGATGTCGCTAAAATGCAATTTTCCCTTATCTTCTGTATTTTTGGTCTGATCGCAAAGTTTTATACACCAATGTCCTTGGCTTGAGAGGGCGGTTTTGTATGTTTTTTGCTTGCTGTAGTCTTTTGGGTTCATTTTACAAAGATTGTTTCCGAGAAGACTTCCACTGAAATTTTATGGCGAATGATTTTCTAGAACATTTTTATACCCTCTAGCGACCTTAAAAATAAAATTTTTCCAAACTTTCTAAAAAAGGGGTCAAAATAACCCTTTCGTGGGGGGTGAATGCATTTTCTAATGTGTGGCAAATAGAAGATTTGGTATCTACATACTGGGTTCAAGTGCCAACCCTCATCGAATACAGTTTTTCTGTCCTAAAAAGTTTTTTTTTAGTAAAAACTTATTCTGAGACACTAAATCGTCTCTGCTTGGAAATGTACTTGTTGCCAAAAAGTACAATATGGGTAATAAATGCCTACATATCGTCCCCTCAATAGCGTATACTTTTTTTTGGGTTTTGAGAAAATCGAGTTTAAAGTTTTTGTCAAATCAGATATCTATTAAATTTTTGAACAAGAAATTATACACCATGTTTTCCAATGACATTTTGACCCACTTTGTGGAAGTAGAATTTGACGAAATTTTGACCAGACATAGAATCAATGATGGAGATTCTAAATATGCAATAAAAAAAATAATGGCGTATGAGCACATACGCTATTGTTATATTGAGGGGACGATATGTAAATACTCAAATGGTACCATATCCCCGACTTTTCGAACATCTCACGTAAATACGCATTTTCTGGCAACAAGCCACCTGCCTGGAAAATATTTACATATCAAATTACCATTCGAAAACTATTTTAGTGCTTTGATGTTTGGCGCTGCAATTGCTTTTTTTTAATTAGCATAACTCAAATGCAACTCTTCAATGGTTTTAATAGCTTGTAATGTTCTCTTTTCGGAAACTACCTACATTACATACTTATTTACTAGGAATTAATTGGTATTCGATTTTCTTCTTCTTCCTTTTCATGAAATAATGACACATCCTATCGAATCGCCACTCTATCACAACTTGCATCCATCTTCAATTCCTATCTATCCCTGGCTGCCCACCATTCATGCAATATGCATCATCTCATAACCTCACCAAGGATACTCATCTCCCAATATGACGGAACAATTGAACAACACTGTCAACAATGCAGCCGCTTCAGCTGCGGCCCGACGCAATCTCATCACCGCGGTAACCGCTGCTGGCGATGAAGAAGTTGACGCCTCGCTCGGGTTAGGCGAACTAGCTCAACTTACCGTAAACAATGAGGCGGAAAGTTCATATGATGCGAATGCCAAAGATGGCACTAGCGGTGGTACTGGTAGTTATCGTAAAACTTGGAATGCTAAATATACATTGCGTTCACATTTCGATGGTGTGCGCTCGTTGATTTTCCACCCCGAGGAGCCGGTGCTCATTACTGCCTCCGAGGACCACACACTCAAATTGTGGAATTTGCAGAAAACGGTACAAGCCAAAAAATCAGCTAGTCTCGATGTCGAACCATTGTACACGTTCCGAGCGCATACCGGTCCCGTACTGTGTCTCGGCATGTCAACCACTGGTGATGTTTGCTATTCAGGCGGTTTGGATGGTAATATCGAATGTTGGCAACTGCCGTCACCCAACATCGATCCCTACGATTGTTATGATCCCAGCGTACATTCTGGCACACTGGAAGGTCACACCGACGCCGTTTGGGGTCTAACTACGATGCACAGTAATATCGTGTCATGCTCAGCTGATGGCACCGTTAAGCTATGGTCTCCTTATACAAAGGAGCCGCTATTGCGCACCTATAACGCTTCCGAGGCAGAGGGTATACCGTCATCAGTGGACTTTGTACGCAACGAAGTCGATCATATTGTTGTGGCATACAATAGTGCACATTGCATTGTCTATGATACAGAAACCGGTAAACAGGTGGTTAAATTGGAGGCTGCCCAGGAGATGTCAGGCAACACGGGGAAATTTATAAATAAGGTAGTGTCACATCCGACACTGGCTATAACGATCACAGCACACGAGGATCGTCACATACGCTTTTGGGACAACGTTTCGGGGACATTGATACATTCTATGGTGGCACATTTAGAGCCAGTCACTTCGCTTGCCGTGGATGCGCATGGTTTGTATTTGTTATCGGGTTCACATGATTGCTCGATACGACTTTGGAATCTAGACAATAAGACGTGCGTGCAAGAGATAACGGCACACCGTAAAAAATTCGACGAAAGTATATTCGATGTGGCATTCCATGCCACTAAACCATACATTGCTAGCGCGGGTGCGGATGGATTGGCTAAGGTGTTTGTTTAAGAGTAAATTTGTGGATGGGAATAAACGACCACCACGATCAATAACAACACCATCACTACCATAACAACAAAAAATATAAGAACAAGCCTGAGAAGCATTTTCAGAAAATCAAACAAAAGCGTGTTGCAAGAAAATCGACTCGTGTACATACATACATGTGTACGTACATATATGCCTACAACAATGCGTGAATATGCTGTAATAAAGGCGTTGAAAATAATGAAAAGAAAAACAAAAAAAAACGGGGAAGAATTCCAGTTGATTGCACGACCGGCACGCGTCACTAATGTCTCTATCCTTAGTAAATACATACATATATACATACATAGCTATAAAGCATCATGATGTCGCAGTCGTAAATATGTAGCAGTTCTACGTCGATCGGTTCAATGTAATAGAATAAAGGTAGAGCCGTAGTTGGTTTAAATAAAGCAAAGAAATTAAATTTGGGAAACAAAAAAAAAATAAAATATAAAATATATACGTTATACAAATATAATACATTTATTATTATGAAATTACGAATTAAGCAACATTTCAACATAAATATATAGTACATGCATACATACATACATACATAAATTAACTAAAACAAAAAAAAAGCTATACATATATACATATATAATATAAATATTATAGATGCATAATAAAAAATAAAGAACTTTTCTAAAAAAGAACCCTAAGTTTAAAATAGAACAAAAAAGCGTTCGTTAATTATAGTAGAGTGAATGTTTTTTAACCATGTCTTAGCAACTAATAATAAAGGTAGTAAAAAAGAATATAGTGTATGCAAAGGACCGAATGATATACTCACTCAATACATCAGCATAGGTACATACTTGTATACATACAATATGCATATGAACATTAATATACATATAATAATACTATAATACACTGGCGGCGATAAATACGTATGCAACTCTAACGAGCTTCTACCAAATCGTGGTGTGCTCCTTAATTTTTTTTTTCCTACTAATTGGGTGAACCTACACTCCAGGTTCTACAGCTTTATGCCGCTTGGGAACGGCGAAGGCATTTTTACGAGAAACTTTTTCATTGCAGAAAATTTCTACCAGATATACACTCTGAGGGTAGACATCCACGAAATGCCGAAAATACTAGCAAAAAAAGTAACTGAAGTAAGCTTCGGAAAGTAAGGACGCAATAACGTACATAATTGAATGCCATTAGGCGGCAGAAAGCGGAAACAATCTTAACAAATCACTTAAATCATAAGCTTAAACGTGAACCTGTTTAAAGAGACCGTTGCTCCAAGCTTGCCTTTGCATTTTAGTATTCCAAGTTCATTGCGAAATCCTTCATATTTTTAACACTCTTATTGGTTTCACCTGTATATTTGTATGTAAAAAAATTACGTATACGCAGTGTATACGCGTTTCATTATTAAGTATATGCTCTGAATATTTGTCAAAAAGCTTTTCTTTATTTATTTAGCCAAATTAGGTACCCGAGTGTTTTAACGGCTAAGTGAGTTTACGAGATATACCAACTTAAAGGCTGTCAGATAACAATTGATACTACTTAAAAAATAAGTTTAGAGATTCAATAAAATTATTTTTAGAAACTAAAAAATCCATAACAATATGCCGGGGAAAAAGTTAAAGGAGCATTTAGAGTATATAGGGTTTTAGATCACTAATATAGAAAGCAACAGGAAAGCGAAGTGATCTAACGGCTACATACATTGAAAGGAATTCCCTCAAGAAAAGCAGGACAATCAATTTCTCTATTGACCACTCCAAATAAAAAAGAAACGAAAGAATCTTCCTCCTATCCTGAAGAGACTTCAGATTGATCAAATCCGGAATCATACACAGAGCCAAAATACCACCTAAAAAGCCCTATAAATTAGAACAAAGTTTAGCGGATTTCTCTATGCTTTCTCTGCAATAAGATGCCCGTCTTATTATTACTGGATATTTCATTTTAATAAAACTAAGTAGATAATCTGTAAAACTAATATGAAAACCTTTTCAATATAATTAAGAAGATGACCCGTGGATTTTAGATGAAATCATTTTCAGTAAAATTTAAGAGATAACCTATAAAACTAAGATGAAAACCTATTAAATAAAATTTAGAAGATGACTCCTAGAATAAATATGGAAACCTTTTCACATAAATTTAGCAGATAACCTGTAAAATTAAGAAGAAATCCTGTTTAATATTATTAAGAAGAGAATCTTGATTTTCATCGGAAAACATAATTAGTCAACTAGTATTTTCCTAGGACTTATTCAGACAAAGGGCAACATTTCATTTCATATAAGTGCAGATGGACATAATAAACTCTTTATACCAAGTGCTTCATTAATCGTTTGAGAATTGTAGAAATGTGCAAAGCCGTAGTGAAATTGACGAACATGTAATTTCTTGAACATGTAATTGCACGCATAAAACGTGGCTGATGCAATAACTGTTATGCATACTTCTAGTATGTACGAGTATATATGTACATATGTATGTATGTACGTATGTTAAGACGTTTAAAGCAAAATTTGAATTAATAAGGGCTCTTTTAAAAATATAAACTTTTCCTTTTTAATAAATTCAAAAAGGTTCAAGTAAAAATTAGAGGATGTCCTTATTGATTTGCTTTATAAAAATTTTCTCGTAAAAACAAGGAGATTTCTTCTAACAATTTAATTTTTTTTTACAAAATGACATAAAAAATTAATAAACAAGAAGTTATCTCCTCGTTTTCAGACGATATCCTTTTAAATAAATTTAAGAAGAAATTCAAGCTAAAATCCAGAAGAATTTCTAGCAAAAATTTCTTCAATTTTGTCCCCTCTCCCTCTCCTCGGCCAAATAGCTTTTTTAGGTGGCAGTCTCTTTGATTGTAGGTGAACTTTTTGGCTCTGTGTATGGTGAAATAGGGTCCGAAAACGAATATTACGTAGAGCAAAGCGCAAGAGTACCTTCTGGATTCTTGCAATCCTTCAAATATGACAGCTAAAATAGGGTGACCAGACAAAAGACGCGTAATCAAGTCTCGAGCGTACAAAAGCCGATAATAATAGTTTCAAAGTTTATTTAGAAAACCATAATCAATTCTTTCACAATGGTATGAGGTTCGGAAATTAAGCTTACCTTTATTGAGCCCACTGTAATAGTGTGGGTTCTCATAAGAAGTGATTCAACAACAAAGAAAAGTGTTGAATGTCTTGCGGTCTCATGCAAGTTTCCCAGTATTTTGTTATGAAAGGTTGCATAGCACAATAACATTGGACTTTCCGACGCAGATGTCGTTGGGAACCAATAAATGTAGTTTCGGGGTATCGGTGAAGGCAAGTTATGCAATACATTAAGGTGGTCCAAAAAAAATTAAAACCCAAAAAATCATTGCGGAACAGGCTATTTTTATTCCATTATTCCTAAAACAATATGTGTTCCCTTTTTTTAATGATAAAAAACATCTTTCTTCTTCATTAAGGACTCTAGAAAAGTATATATCATCACTGATGTAAAAAGAGAAGGAAATTTGGAGGCATTTGTACAACCTCTAAGCTTGTTTCGCGGATTTCGGGAGCTTTAATTTCTTCATAAAATTTTGGACCACCCTAATATATACATACATACATCCAAATGCATTTCAAGGAAATCCACAAACTGAATAATTTTTTATAATTCCATTGTTAATTTAATTTCGCGTGATTTTGTTACACTGATAAATAAATTGGAAAAAAGTTGATTTTGCTAATATTTTACATATGTCAAAAAGCTCTCAATCAATTCTATTTACTCCTTGCTTTCTGCTAATATTGGTAAGAACTGCATTGAATGCAATATACATAATTGGAAAAATAACAGTTCAGTTTTTACCACTCCTAAAAAATAAACACGTAAACTTAATATAACTTCATAATTCTAGATAATGTAGTATACATATGTAGATAACAATTCAATAATTTTAAGAAAACAAACGGTAAAAATTAATAGCATACAATACGCAACGCAATATAGAAAATACATATAGCAGACTTTGAACATGTTATTTTTCGATTCTTGTTTATTTTTTACTTTATAACTCGGTTTTTACTTAGTTTGAAGCATACATACATATCGTGCCCTCAATATAACAATAGCGTATGTGCTCATACGCCATTATTTTTTTATTGCATATTTAGAATCTCCATCATTGATTCTATGTCTGGTCAAAATTTCGTCAAATTCTACTTCCACAAAGTGGGTCAAAATGTCATTGGAAAAAATGGTGTATAATTTCTTGTTCAAAAATATCTATTAATATCTGATTTGACAAAAACTTTAAACTCGATTTTCTAAAAACTCAAAAAAAAATTATACGCTATTGTTATATTGAGGGGACGATATATTTCTCTGGCACTTTTATTTTAAAAGACGAAAGAAAAATCTTGACTGTTCGAAAAATGAATTCGATTCCAACGCACATTCGTGCTTAATTGCATCACACTTTTCCAACTGGATTTTTTACGTGTTCTATTTAAGTATTAAAATCTTTTAAAATGTGGTGAACAGTGTCTAAAACCGTTACATATCGTCCCTGCGATTAAAAAAATAGTTAAGTAAATTTTTAGGAAATTTTTTTTTATTGCATTTTTTACTAGCCCTATTCATTGCCCACATTTCTGCGTTTTTTCTTATCTGGTTTGGTTTAGAAGTTATCATATAAAGTTTGTGCGTGTAGTACTACAAATGGTGTGAGAAAAAGGTATGCGCTTACAGGCATAAAGGCAAAATGGCAACTGTCAGTTAATTGGTTCGATACTCAACTTTCCCACATACAAATTAGGACTAGCGGTGTATTGTGTACAGATTGCATACGTTTTTACAAAAAAAATTTTTTAAAAAAATTGGTGTATAAAAACAGCTATGTTCATTAAAAAAGCGCAAATCTTTATCACGTCGCAATGGGTAAAAAAAGTTATTTATTTTTTATCAAATCAATAACAATGATATAGTACCATCCTTTCTCAATCAAAAGTTTGCTAAATTTTGTCAACGGACGCCAGGAATCAGTTTTTTTGCTCTCCTGCAAAGTTACTGAAAAATACATAACTGTTTTTTTATTCGCAGGGTCGATATGTATGTATATGTATGCAATCGAAAAAATAATATTACTGTTGTCCATTACATTGTAACTTTTTAGAAACGATTATGCCTTATAGTTATGAGCAATTTACCGATTAACACACAAAGAGTATACTTCCATACATACAGACAACCCGAAAATGAATAAAAATCAGTTACATACTAATTGTGAGACACATATTTGCAAACAAAATTCATTTTAGAATTTTGCGTGGAAAATCTTTTAAAATATTTTACAAGTGGAACATTTCTAACAGCAAAAACAAAAAATCAAATAAAACAAATATTAAAAAAAAATGCAAAATGCATTAAAATTTAAAAGAACAAGAGGAAACACTCAAATATAATAGCTTGCAATATTAAACAAAAATTTTGTATGTAGCATTTATATACATACATACATTCATATAACATGAATTGGTAAAAATACATATCGTCGCTGCAAATACAATAACAGTTATGTGAGATTTCACAAAAAAAAACAAAAAAAAAATTTGTATTGCTTATTTTAATAACCCTACCCATTACGTATAATTCTGCATTTGCAATTTTATTTTATCTTTTTGTTTAGAAAAGTTACTGTAAAACACAACTATTTTTTGTATTCGCAGCGACGATATGGACATACCCCAATAGACCAAAGGGCTTGAGAATAATATTATAACAAGCTTACAAATATAAGCGTTAAGCTTGAGGAAAGCTTGTGTAAAGTATTGAAAAAGTCTTAAGAACAATTGTAGAAAAATCAAAACGGCACCCTTTTTATAAGCTTACAAATGTAATTGTAGAAAAATATTACTTGTGAAAGCTTGTTGTAAGCTTATTAATACAATTGTATGTATAAATAGTAGAAAAAAGAAAAAATAAATTTTTATTTGCATTTTTCTTTTCATTTTCTTTCCTTCTTCACCTTTACTGCAATGTTCTTTATTTTATATTCTCCTCCTGTTTCGAACCATGACATCAACTTGAACGGTATCATATAGTTAGTAGGACATTCAACATTATATTGAATTTTATTTGAGGCTTTTATACTTCCCTTTTCCGAAAGAGGAATAATGAATTATATGAATCATTGTAAAACCAAAATTTAAAAAAATGTTACAGCAAGCTTAAAAGCATCTTATTATTAATAGTTTTTTAAGCTTTCTTTGCAAGTGTAAAGTAAGCTTATTGTAATATTGTTTTCAAGCTTGTGTTCCTCAATTATTACAATCATGCTTGTGAATAAGCTTACAATTAAGCTTATAAAAACTGTATTGCAATAAGCTTACAATGGACAATTGTTATAAGCTTGTTCTCAAGTCCTATTACATTTCGCTTACTTCCTGGTCTGTTGGGACATAAATATTTATACATATGTATACACATATGTATGTATGTATGTAAACTGGTAATAAAAAACATTTAAATTCTTAAGCCAAACATACACGCCCTAAATATTAAGTAGTTATAAAAAAAATTAAAAAGTAGTAATAAGTACATAAGTATATTACTTAAAAAAAAACAAACAAAGGGGAAACCTTATAAAAAGAAAATTTCTAAGCTAAAATTATGCTAGTGTACATACATACACATGCAATTAAAATAAAAAAAAATTAGCTCGGCAGACATTAATATTTCATTAAATGAAAAAATATTGAAGGAAAATAAAATAAAAATTATAGGTATAAGATCCAAAAATATTTAGCAGCAGAGCTTGTAATTATATTTTTATTTTGGCTCATATGCTATGGAATTTTTTGCGTACAATATGTATTATTGGGAAAATTTTAATTTGCAAAATTTGGGCCAACTCATTTCAATAAAATGTATGTACATATGTATGTATGTACATACCAATGAACATATATATGTACATATTTTGCATATATTTACCAATGTATTTACATACATACGTACATACATACATCAATGTATATTCATAAAATTGTAATTTTCTAAGCCTATACCTACATAAATATACATACATATATATTGCGCATGGATACCCATATTAAACATATGTGCACCATAAATGAATATGTATACAGGAAAATATACAATATAAATTATGTGAATTTTTCAATTGTATAAATTACATACACTGACAAATTAAGCATTATGGTATAAGCATGATTGATATAAGATTAAAAAAAAAACTAAAACAAGAAATAACAAACTCTTTTATTATCGTAGCAGATTTTCAAATTTAACTTCCTATAGTTTAATAATATTAAAGGTACAGCCAGACGACGCATTGAAAATACTTTCAGAAAGTGAAAAAGTAATATTTTCTCATATACATATGTATGTATTCTCTGGTACATAATAATTCTACTTTTCCACTTTATGAAAGCACTTTCTTGCGTCGTCTGGCTGTACCTTAATTGTGCCAGCGAGTTTTATTTGTGCGCTATTTATAAATGGTTAGAAGACCCAACCTCACAATGCCAAAGATCAGCGGATGATATAAAGCCTACTCTCTAAAGGTACCAAGAATACTCCGGTATATGAAAGTCTTAGCTTTACCGAAGTGGACTAGGAACAGGAAGGAGTTCCTATTGGAGGCCGTGCGACAGAAACATTCTGGCCACTCTGGGAATATTCATTTGCTCATTGAAGCGGACCGCAAAAAGCCGTGGTATCGATGGTTGCCTCTGAACCTATCGATGGTCAATCGATGGGACCACTATCGATGGTTTTCCAGCACTAGTAGGGAAAACAAAAATTAAGGGCCTTTTCACATTACTCGGTACGACATCGGATCAACATTTTTTGCTCGGTATTTTCAGCTTACCGAAACGATTCCGCGTTGCTGTGTTTTTCACACTTGTGGGAATACTTTCGGTGCGTAATCGGCAGAAAATAGGAAAACAAACATCGAAATTTGCAAAACAAAATTTTTAACTTCAACAAATCACTCAATAATAACAATAATGTCTTCTAGCGAAGACGAAGACATTATAACTTGCTACATTTATAGCCGAAACGAGTTTTTTACTGACTTTGTTCTTCTTCTTTTATCACGCCGCAAAAATGTATGCAGTAATTCCTCAAATTTTACTGACCGGTCTTACCGCGTTGCGGTATACCGAAATTAATCCGCTCCGATTTCATGTGTGCAACACTAAGTGCCTTTTCACATTACTCGGTACGACATCGGATCGACATTTTTTGCTCGGTATTTCCAGCTTACCGAAACATTTCCGCGTTGCTGTGTTTTTCACACTTGTGGGAATACTTTCGGTGCGTTATCGGCAGAAAATAGGAAAACAAACATCGAAATTTGCAAAACAAAATTTTTAACTTCAACAAATCACTCAATAATAACAATAAGTAATGTCTTCTAGCGAAGACGAAGACATTATAACTTGCTACATTTATAGCCGAAACGAGTTTTTTACTGGGTTTGTTCTTCTTCTTTTATTACGCCGCTAAAATGTATGCAGTAATTCCTCAAATTTTACTGACCGGTCTTACCGCGTGGCGGTATACCGAAATTAATCCGCTCCGATTTCATGTATGCAACACTAATGTGAAAGTGCCAATTGAAATACATGTGGTCGGTAAGGTTTCGGTATACTTTCGGTAAAAACCAAAAATGTCGATCCGATTCCGCACCGAGTAATGTGAAATCGCTCTAATGTGAAAGTGTCAATTGAAATACATGTGGTAGGTAAGGTTTCGGTATACTTTCGGTAAAAACCAAAAATGTCGATCCGATACCGCACCGAGTAATGTGAAAGCGCTCTAAGAAGCAGCCGTTGAATTTGAAGAGATTTTCGACCTTAAAACTTGTTATGCCATGGTTATGGTTATGAGCTAGCTCACCGATCCAATTCCGACACATTTCCGTGTTCGGTGAGAGTTGGTTACGTTGAAACCGATGATTGGTGAGCACATACAAACATATTCCATGTGCATTGTATGTGGAATTGTGTTTCTATTGTTGTGTAATCTTATTCAAAATTGCGATTCGCCGTTGTCAAAATCAAAATGAGTTTGAAATAAACTTCATCATACAAGACAAAAAAAAAGCGGATGTCTATTGCGACCACCTTTATATTTTCCATGTACCAAATTTTAAGACTCCGCTTTCCTCATAAAAATCCCCCAAAAAGCAAAAATTCCCTTTGATATATTTGACAGCCGGGTATTGAACAGCTGCTATATGCCATTCTTCTTCATGTTCTTTGTTTTACGTAAAATACCGCTCATGTTCATCAGGAAATTGCATCAAATTATTTTTTAATTACTGAAATTTTTAATAACTTGTGTTTACAATGTCACGTAAAATACGTTTCATCAGCTATCACAGTAGACAATTAGTGCAATGGACAAATTTATTTACCACGGCAAACAGAACGCCAAATTCGCTATTGTCGGCGGCTGCAATTCGTCCATTAGTACAACAGCGATATGCCTCTACCGATCCAACAAAGGGAAAAGGACCAATAACATGGAAGAGTTTGGCGTTTATTGGCGGTGTTGGAGCAGTTAGTCTCGCTTTTATGCTATATGTGAAACATGAAAAGGAAGAGGCTATAATGCGTGAACGCAAAAGACAATTGGGTAAAGCAGCTATCGGTGGCAGCTGGGAGTTGATCGATCCCGAAGGTAAAGTTCGCAAATCCGAAGACTTTCTCGGTAAATGGTTGCTCATATATTTTGGATTCACTCATTGTCCGGATATATGCCCAGATGAACTGGAGAAAATGTCGGCAGTTGTCGATGCTATCGGTAAGGGAGAGTAAAAATATACGTGTAGGAAAATTAGACATTTTGCTTAGAGTCGCAAGCCTTAAAGCATAATTTAATTTTTACTATTCCATATTGCAGAAAAATCGCCAGATAATCCGAAAATCCAACCAATATTTATCACAGTCGATCCAGAACGTGACTCTAAGGAAATAGTTGGAAAATATGTAAAGGAGTTTTCACCAAAGTTACTTGGTCTTACCGGCAGCGTCGATCAAATTCGTAATGTTTGTAAGGCATTCCGTGTTTATTTTAGCGCTGGACCGCGTGACGTCGACGATGATTATATAGTAAGTAAATTGTTAAATGAATATGCATAATTTTACAAAATTACTTAGACATAATATTATAACAATGTTTTTTGTTGGCAGGTTGATCACACCATTATCATGTATCTTGTTAATCCCGATGGTGAGTTTGTCGATTATTATGGACAAAGTCGTGATAAAGATCAGTGCATCAGCTCAATATTAGTCAACATTGCCAAATGGAATAACTTAAACAAAAAATCATGGTTTGGCTGAAGGAAAAAATTTTGCATGAGGAACGGAACGCCTTTAAGCCTTTATACATACATACATATGTATTTAAATAACTACAATGTTGATATTCTATTTTTTTTTTTTTTTTTTTTTTTTGTAATGTGGTTGCATTTATGTATGTACGCTCTGTAGCTGGCGATATGCGGAATATGTAAAAGGTGTTGTAATAATAAGTTCATAGAACGTCATAAGATCTGTGTTTTACTACGTAGCCTCTTTTTGCCTATTTGGTTGGGTGAATCAGGGTGGAAAGCCTTTTTCTGGATATACATATGTAACTCTGGGTCACCCCAGAACTCAGACGATCTTTCAAGAGTTAGTTTAAAAAGGGATCCTCTAGAGTCTAGACTGATCGTCGTTTTTCTATGAACATAATCCAGTTCATAGATAAAGTTATGTTTTTCAAGTATTGATTGGCAATGTAATGCTTTCGCTGTGGAAGGTGTATTTTATATTGCAAGTATGAGTCATAGTAAACATTTGAATCGTTTTCATCCGGATAAATTACCGTGCACATCGGGGTATAAATAGTGAAAAACAAGCTTATTTCCAACACTGCATTTAATTGTCATTTTGACATTCTGTTTTTATTATAATTTTCTTTGATTAGCAAAAGTTTGACATTCTGTTTTTATTATAATTTTCTTTGATTGAATCAATGGAGAAACGGAAATAAACGCAAGTCTTGATTTATTCCAATTCTCTCTACATACATATTTAAAAAGTAGTGAATCTAACCCAGCGCCACTAAGAAATGTCTACCAGTAAGTCAGGTAACTAGTTGTAGTTAGTTTCCTAGTTTGCTTCCACATTACAGCTGAATTTCTTTTTACAGAAACGAAACGGGTGAGCTCCAACGGACCACCATCGGCACCGTTACTATCTAACGATGAAACCGTTGCTGCAATTAACAGCACTTATTCTCGAGTGAGTAAATATGTTTATTGATTTATACATACATTTATTTATAAACCCGTTCAAATATTTACAGCGTCCCCCGCCACCAACTTACGAGGAGAGCCAACGCATGCACGAATCTACCTTTAATCGTCAAGCCATAAACATACATCATAAAACAAATTCGTATGTTATGGATACGCAAATTGCCCATTCTTCACCACCGCCACAATACCAACAACAGCGTTATGTGACTGCCACAGCTCCGGCAACCTTTAATAATGCAAGAGTCCCCAATGTCAGCGGTCACTACACCGCCGCTCTGTCATTAGCACCCGGTGCGAAAATACGCACTACTCCGAGTGGCGCAATTAGCATACCACCACCACCGCCAGGCTTTGCGCCAACGCCAGGACAATATGCAGCCATGCAAGGACAACCGGTGCTAGTGAAGAAATCTAAACGCCCATTTTTCTAAAATACGGATAAAAAATGGAAGGATACAACCATTATACTATGTACATATATCATAACAGACTTTAATTGAGCTTTGTTTATGTTAACATCCATTGGGAATGATCATAATTAAATTAAAAAAATTGAAGCGTGAATAACGAGTATTCATGAACATTGATGTGTAAACAGTTTCGAAATCGGATATTTATTCCCTTTTCCATATTCCTTTTTTCCTGGTTTTCTATGGATTAAAATGCGACTATCGTTTTTG
This sequence comes from Urophora cardui, assembly GCA_960531455.1. NCBI lineage: Eukaryota > Metazoa > Arthropoda > Insecta > Diptera > Tephritidae > Urophora > Urophora cardui. Next base: position 9,289,418 of record OY482674.1, read on the forward strand.
TAATTTTTTGTTGTCATTGTGACTGCTACTATTTTGTTGTTTTTGTTTGTTTTGGTTTTTGGTTTTTAAATTTTGATTTTTTTATTTTCTTTTGTTTTGTATTACTCAGAAACATGCAAGATCATCAGAGTCCACGTTTGACCCATATCTGGAGACCCGGCCTAGGAATCATAAAGAGTAGATATCCGTATAGAATCCCTGCTCAGAACCTTTCAATTGATACCAATTTTGCTCAGAAACATTCAAGGATCATCCGGGTCCTCGTTTTGACCCATATCTCCGGACCCGACCTAGGAACCATAAAGAATAGAGCTCCATGTAGAAGGCCTGCTCAAAACCTTTCAATTGATACCAATTTTGCTCAGAAACATGCAAGATTATCCAGATCCTCGTATTTCCCCATATCTCGGGACTCGACATAGGAATCATAAAGTGTAGAGCTCCGTGTAGAAGATCTGCTCAAAACCTTTCATTTACCAATATTGCTCAGAAACATTCCAGGATCATCAGGGTCATCTTATTTTATTCGCAAACTTAATTTATTTGCAGTAGTATATATAAAATAAAATAAATTTTTATCAAACTTAGACACGCCCATACAATTCTTAATCGAAGATATTTTCAAAATATGTACTATCGAAAGTTTGTAAACGCACAAAGCCATCCTCACCGCCAGAAGCGTAACTCTTTCCATCGGGATGGAACGCCAAACTGTTAATTGGACCAAAATGTCCTTTCAAACGGGCAAACTCTTCTTCGTAAATTAAATGGAAGAAACGCGAATCAAATTTACCGGCTTTGGTTGATGTAGTTGTTACTTCCATAGCATCTTGTCCACCACCCAATACCACATGATCCATAATGGGGCTAATAGAAGCCGAATTTACTGGTCTTTCGGTTTTATATGTTTTCAGACACATTAACGACTCGGAATCGAATAGTTTCGCCGTGGTATCTTTGGAAGCTGTAACAAACATTGTACCATCCTTATTCAATTGCATGTCATTTATGCCAGCTGTGTGGTCATTTACTGAATTAATCTCACGTCCACCTTTACGTATGTCCCAAATAGAAATTTGACCGTTGTCGTGTCCTTTAATAAATATGTATAAAAATATTCACATACTCGAGTTAATAAGCAAGAAAGCGAATCATGAAATTATTTACTAATTAAATAAGTACCTGTTATTATGGTCTCGTCTAATGCACCCCACAGCATAGAAGTTATCTTAGATTGTAACATTGGTATACGCAAAATGGGACTCTGTTCAGCAATGCTCGAATCCGCTGTGCGAACATCAATGACAAATAACTCTGAATTCTGTCCCATTGCTTTGTCCGTGGAGTAGGCTGCCTGATTGCCGGAATAACTGAAATTACAGGTACGCACCGATGATTTAGCTGGAATGGAAGCAACAACGACCCCCAGCTCCACATCCCATATTTTCGTGGTCATATCACCAGCACCCGATATCAGTTTTGTCGTAGTCCAATCGACATCCAAACACCAGACGGCACCTTGATGGCCATCATAAGTGCCAAGACGTTCGCCGTTTAACGAATACCAAACATTCGGTTTTTGATCCTTTGAACACGAAAAGAGCAGATCGCCTTCACGATTGAATTTAATTTGCGTTATCGAACGCTCATGTCCTTGCAGCATTAAAGGTCGCTATAATACAGAAATTAAACAAATTTGTTATGAACCACTATGATTGTGAATAAATTGACACCAAGCAAAATATTGCTTTTTTAGGTTAGCTTTAACCTAAGGCAAAAATAATAAAACCTCTACGGAGTGTTAATTTATATCCGTGTTTAATGAATTGAATGGTAGAAATTGATAGGAGAATAGTATAATTTTAAAATTATTACCATTTTTCTTGTGTATAATACCAAAACTTTTATTTTCGTCTACGGAGCTGGGAATTGTCAGAAAAGAGATTCGTGTGCGCAAATAGTGATGACCTGCAGTTTTTGTTGTGAAATCGAAATTGACTCATGAATAATCGATAAATTTATCGACTTAACCAGCAAAACGCATTGCCTCTCAAACTTTTTTTATTAATTAACTCGCCTAAATGTATGCCACACATATTAAAAGTTTCTGGCTAGTCAAAGAATAGAAAAATTATAAGAAAACTAGATATTGAAATTAATCGAGTCTTCATTCTTCAAGCAATTTGATGCATTCAATTTTGGTTTTAGTTAAATATAGAATATACCACTTTTTTGGTTTCGTCGCCCGGAAAAATAAATGTCGTATGTGAAATTTGGGCCGAATTGAGTTAATAATGCAGTTAGACTAAACTAATCAAGATCTTTCGAATGACGTTATCCGTTTTTTGCTATCTCTTTTAGTTTAAGAGATATTGAGCAGTATTTTGTCGTAAGTGCAAGGTCACAAGCGATTTCGTCGAATTTTGTCGTATGTGTGGGACATTTTCCACATACAATTTTTCATACAAATTTCGTGTTTTTAACTCTCGGTAATATATTGTCGTAACCACCAATTAAACCAACACATACGACAAACTTTTACAGAAGATTGGTAAACTTTTGTCTTGTGTCATACAAAACCGCATGATCGCACAATATTTAGTATCGATTACTATGTCGGCGAGTACGGACGAATCACCTGCGCCATTTTTGCCGACGGAAATTATTGAGTGAGTATAAATTCAAAAAATTCATTTGAACATGCAAATTATTCGTTTACAAATATTCAAAAGAAAACTAGATTTTCAAAATCCGTAAATATTTGGGAGAACCCCCTTCGTCTTGTGCCGGAAAAAGCACTGGATGTAAATAAAAAGAAAGACTTAACAAGTGCCATTCCATTCCTGGAAAACCAGGAAGATAAAGCTTTTTATCAAGCTTTAATTAAATTTTAAACTATGTACTTATTTACCGAATCGCTTTGTTTATTATTATTTATTTAATTCTTTAATTGTTTGTTTACTTTATTTTTGTTTAAAACTGAATTGTTATACTTATTTATTTGTTTAAGTTGTTTGTTTATGATAAATTTAGTTTTTTTTTTAAATACAGAATACGATTTTTTTTTAAAGATGCGCATTCTAATGTGCTTTTACTTGCTGTGAATTATTTAATTTATTTACTTTTATGAGAAATATAATACAATATTTAACTAATTAAAAAAATCTTTAATTTAGTTGAAATTGGGAGCACATTTTGTCGTACGTCATACATATTTCCTGCAAAACTGTTGCTAAAGGTAACATACGACAAAATTTTACTGAAGAAAATCCTTTATAAATTCCAAAATAATAAACATTATATAACAAAATAAAAATAATTTAAGAATTTTTTGGCCGAGTAGTGTTCTGCCAGACTTTGGAGAAAATCTAATGAGGCGTTTTGGAGAAATACAATTCCAAACTTCAAACCTGTTTTCCCAAAAGTGTTTAAATGCAACATACGACATTAATTTATCCGGGCGACGGTTTGTAAATCTTCTTAAAATTCAGCATTTATATTGAAATATTTGTCATTTATTCTATCAAAATTAATATATCTTCTTGAATCGATATTACATTGACCGCTGCTAAAAGTACTTTAAAATCATTCTTCCACATCTTTCTTCACCATCCATTAACCGCTCACGCTGCCTCAATTTCATCCAAAAACTTTCGACATTTTTCCTTCAGCGCTTTTACTGCTTCAATGAAAATCACATCCGGTTTCAAGGCTCCTACTGATTCGACATTAAATATAAAATGATCGCGTACACGTGATATTGTCACTGCATCCTGCAGCTGTGGATAGCGAAATACATTACGACTGCAGGTGTCATATCGTGGATCTTTGACATAGGCACAGTCATTTTCATCGATACCAATAACGCCGGGAGAGAAGCATTTCTGCAGTAGGAATGCCTCTTTACCCTCCAAACACCTATTTAATTTGATCTCTGGCAACAGGCGATAGAATGCTGTCGCAACTGGGGAAAATTTTGCATGATCCTTTCCAACACCCTTCACAGCCAACAATCTTAGGTCCAGTTCATGTCCTGGACGCAGCTGATTAATAAGGATGTCATCATGAATGCTTCCTACTTCGGAATCGGTAAAGAGTTGCGCTTGTTTACCCTTGGGCAACCATTTCAACTGTCCCGAATAGACTTTATGATTTTTATAGATTGTATCGAAATTTGAGGATTCTTTAACATCTTTTCGACGCGTACATTTTACTTTCAATTCGAATTCCAAAGTGTCATGTTCGTTTCCCTGTTCACCACTTTCCTCTGTCTTGTAGAGGAAGCGCCTAGGGTCGGCTCGCAAAGGTATGAGACCAAGTCGGTGAGCTAGAACTTCGTCTTGCATAATGGAAGTATTGTTGTAAATATAGACCTTTTCGATAGCCATGCTAGGTACTTCACTGAGCATTAGACGACGAAAAGCATTGGCGATGCCGGGATGTACTCCCATCATATCGAATTCCATTTCATTACCGTCATACCTGTAAAATAAAAGAATATAAGCTTTTATGCGTTTGATAACAAGTTTAATAATTGCGTTAATTACTTTACAACCACTATTTGAAATTTTCTTTTGAATGTTTCCAAATTGAATGGCTCGTCGGCAAGTCCATAATCATGCGGGTCCTGCTTCAGTTTATGCTCGTCCATATACAAGCGCGGACGCTGAGTGTCCAAAGGCATGTTAACTAATCAATATGCTGTCGTTATTTATTTATTACAAATTTTTAATAAAATCGGACTCCACGTGCAAGTTAGTTTTTGTTGTTTGTTATGATTTCATTTTTCATAGAGCGGCTGTGGAATTTCATTCACAATTGAATGAACATATATCAATGTTGCCAGACTATAAAATCACGAATATGTCAGAATTGAACATGGAGCAACAATAGGTGAGTTCCCGTGGCAGTGATCCAGATCCGGATAAGAAGTTTGCATGCAAACGCAACAAGAATTCTGTGATCCTGGCGTTTATCTGTATCAATTTCGGATCCGTATAGATTGTAATAGGTTGTTTTGATCCAGATAAATAACAATATCACAAAATTTTTGTCGCATTTGCTTGCAAAATTTGTATCCGGATCTGGATCACTGCCACGGGAACTCAGCTAATAAAGGAGAATGCATAAAATCAGCTGACTTCTTCAATCTTCATAAACACACGAACACAAGCATTTTTTTTGTTGACATATGCCACACACACACGCACCCTAGCATTTTCATAGGGGCCGAATCTGTCAAATTCTTCTACATTCCTCTTTGCATGACTCTTATGGTCCCACTATGTATGAAGGTATGTCGTCATGCGAAAACCTTTATTGTTGAATCATGGAATTGAACTAATAAAAGGCATTCACTAGTATAGATATTGCGCAATTTAAACCAGGGTTTGAATTTGCTTGCTGCAAAACAGCAATAGCCGATGTTTTTTGCTTATTGCTGAATTCAGCCGAGCCAAAAACGAAAACACTAATCATTCGCTTCAGTTTTCAGCTGAGTCGTGTTTGCTTGTATAGTTAAGCCAAGCAACTCAATTTGAGAGGGTTGCTTTTACTTCCAGCAATTAGTTGAGTGGTAAATTTTTGCTTACAGTTGCTTATTTTGCTGAAACTAGTTTTAAGCAGAATTCAACATGAAAAGATATTTACAAATGGACATACATACATATTATGTGTACATACATACATACATAAGTAAATATGTATAAAAAATCGAATAATGCGTAAGCAAATCGTTTAAGCAAAATAAGCAAAAGCAGAAAAAATGCGAAGACACAACTAATTGCTGGAAGTAAAATGAAATCCCCCAAATCGCGTTGCTTTGCTTAACTATACAAGCAAACACGGCTCAGCTGAAAACTGAAGCAAATGAATCGTGTTCTCGTTTTTTACTCGGCTGGCCGAGTTTGCTAATTTACTTTTCGTTAGCAAAAGCAAAGCAAAAGCAAATGCAGCAAAAGTAGCTAAGCAATTTCAAACCCTGATTTAAACCGATTCTTTGATTTTGTCCTTCGTCGAACAGTTATCGATGATTCAAAAGTGTCGTTACTAATAGCCTCTGCACACTGCATTTTAAATTACGTTGATTAGCCGAAATTACTTTCCGAAATCACGCGTATTCACACACGTTTTTGAGTAATTTCATTTAGTCGTGTTTCAGTTACGTTGTTCCTGCGCCAAATAAAAATTTTTACATGGGGTACGTTCAGAATGCGCAACGGTGGTGCACAACTGTTGTGTAGATATCAGTAATCGGAAAGTGATAAAATTTTCGCATTCTGAACGAGCTGATACATTAAATAAACAAATTAGTATTTTAATTATCCCCAACGTAATTGCCAATAATTTCGCGGCTTCGAAACATTTTTATTACATTCCAAAATTAATAAACACTATTTATATTTTTGTACATATGTCAAAATCGTAAGCTCAACATGTTGTGTAAAGTGAGCGTAAAAAATTTATGATGGAAAAAAGTCTCCAAAATCACAACATGTTGTGTTGATCAGAAATACTCAACGTTGCGTTCAGAAGATAAAACACAACAGTTGCGCAACTGTTGCGCCACGGTTGCGCCTTCTGAACGTAGCCATGGTCAACTTAAATGAGAATATCATTAATAAAATACTCCAACCAAATTAAATTTTTTATAATTATTTTTTTTTTTTTTGGGTTTTGATTCAATGGCGGGATTGTAAAATCCGCATACGCCAATTAGTATCTGGTTTTCCGATAATGATTTGCAATGTTCAGCACATGCGGGCTATCGAAATCATGTATATTAAAACATGGAAATGTAGTTTGATCAATTGTAGTGATTAATTGCTGTACTTAATATTTTCCGATTTGGATTTTAAAGCTTATGTCTCTTAGTATGAAATTTTGATTGGTTAATGATATTGTAAATGCAATGTTCAGCACATGCGGGCTAACGAATACATGTATAATAAGACATGAAATTGTAATTTGGATGTAATGTAAAATTTAATCGAAATGAAGAAATATATCTTCATATGTCTGGCTTGTTAGTTGTTGAAATTTGGTTCCAATGTTCAGCACATCTGGGCGATTGGCTTGTCATTTATAAAATGTAGCTTATACACATTTGATGTGTACGATTTTTTTATTTATCTCAATTTTTATATTTAATAATTATTTATTTATTTATTTATTTATTTTTTTTTTAAAGTCACGTCCGTCAGTCATAGGAGTCGTGTACAAATGTCATTGAAAGGTGTAACAAACGGAAAAGGAATGAAATAAGGATAAAAACAAAGATAGTAACAGGAAACTGAGTGACATTTATAACTATGTACGTTAGTTTGAAATGAAAAGAAAGAATTTGAGTGAAATTATATAAATATGTTAAAATTTTACTTTAGCTAATTGTAAAAATGATGCAAGTTGAGTGATTTTGGTTTGATTGTTGCCTCTGAAAACCTCCTCAAAGTTGTAGTTGTTTTTTAAAATATCAAATTTGGCACGTAATTGGCTATGATTTCTGCACAAGAAGGTTTGGTGGTAGTAGTTGTCGGTTTGTCCACATGAACAACGAGTGGAGTTTATAGCTTTTATTTTGAATAAATATTGTTTATCGTATGTATGTCCGGTGAGTATTCTGTTTATAGTTTTAATTTCGGTTGTCTGCAAAGAGGAGTTTTTGAACCACGTTTTGTTCTTCCTGGTTGGGTAAGTAGTTGCAAAAAGATTTGGTTTGGAATTAGAAAAGTTTAGAAATTTTTGATACCAGTTATCAAAAATTTGAGTTTTAATCAGTTTGGTAGCCTCATCAATGGTGAGTTTATAATTTTTAAGAGGACTGTTGGTTGTTGCATTTTTAGCAATGTCGTCAGCTTTTTCGTTGCCTGGAATACCTTTGTGACTAGTTACCCAAACAATGTCGATGTTAGAGAATGATTGGCTATGAATTAGATGGTGAATACGGAATGAAAGGTTATTGGTAAGTTTAGGGTTACGAAGTGCTTGGCATGACCCGAGGCTATCTGTGAAAATTACAATTTTGTTATAGTTGTTGTTTTTGGCTATAAGAATAGCTTCTTCAATGGCAATTAGTTCGCCAAAAACTGATGATGATTTGAACGGCAGGTGAAATCCGTGTTCAGAATTGGAAGAGTAATCAAAAATACCACATCCGGTTGATTGGTGTGATAGCGAAGTATCAGTAAAAATAATATGAAAATTAGAATTTGTATATTCACTTAGAATACTTGAAAATTGAGTAATGATGGTAGAGTTGGGTGTGTTATGTTTACTACCGGGAAAGAGTTGGTCACGAATTACTAAATTGGAGGTGGGGATGGGGAGGCCAGGATCAACAGTGTCAATATTTTCCAGGATTGGAAGGAAGGTGTTAAAAACAGACGTGTAACTGGAGTTGGCGTTAGGGTTATTAATAATGGCGTGCATTATTGGTTCCTGAAAAGCAAAAATTTTAATAAGTTCTCTAGCAGTTAGCCAGATGGATCTTTCGTTGGCAGGTAATTCATTTGCAAGGGCATATAGGGTAGGGATGGGAGTAGAGGGAGTAACTCCGAGACATCTACGCAAAAATTTATTTTGAAGAGTAATGATTTGGTTAGTGGACGACTTTGGACTATTGGACAATGTGGTGGAAGAGAATTCAATTTTAGATCTGACAAGGGATTTGTAGATGTTGAGAGCTTTTTGTGGGTGAAGACCTGATTTGATATTAGTGAGATATTTGAAGAAGTTAATATTGTTAGAAGAGCTATTGAGTACAGATTTATAATGATCCTTGACTGTAGATGAACTATTTATTATTCTGCCTAGAATTTTAATATTGGAAACTTGTGAAAGTCTATTGCCATTGATATTTAAATCTAAAGTTTGTTTGGTACCTCTTTTTAAGTGAATTAATTGAGTTTTAGAAGAGTTGAAACTTAAGTTGAGTTGAGAACAAACACTCGCAAAACTGTTTAAGGTTGATTGGAGATTAGCTTCCGCTTCAGAAAGTTTGTAGTCAGCAGCAATGAAATAAAAATCGTCAGCGAATTGGAAGATTTCAGTATGGCTGTTGGATAGTTTGTGTAACTGTGCAGTATATATGTTGAAAAGGATCGGGGAGAGGCAGCTCCCTTGGGGAAGACCATTGTAAATCACAGTACTCTGGTTACCCAATCTTAATTCTCTGCGTGATAAAAAGTTTGTAATCCATTCGACATACAGGACATCAAGCTGTAAGTTGATAAGAGACTCTTTAAGAATGGTTATGTCCACACAATTATAGGCGTTTGATATATCAGTTGAACATAGGATGACCTGTTTTTTTTTCCTTTTTATAAACAGCGATCTTGTGTAAAATGTGGTTGACACATTTAGAGGCTGATTTATTAGCTCTGAAGGCAAAAGAGTTAAATGGAATTAGGTTATTTGATTCGAGATATGAATTAATTCTGTTTTTGATGCAAGTGTTGATAATTTTTAAGAGAACGGGAATAAGAGAAATAGGTCTGTAGTTTTGAACAAGAGAAAGATCAAGGTTTTTTTTTTGGGAATTGGGACTATTTTGGTGTATCTCCAGTGTTCAGGAATTTGGTTGGAAAGCAGGATATCATTAAATATAGTTTTGAGGTTTTTAAGAGTTATATCAGGTAGTGCACGGATCATTTCGTAAGAGATGCCGTCGACTCCCGCCGCCGAGTTTTTCTTTTTATTAAAAAGAATCGATTTAATTTCCTCAAAGGATATTGCAAGTTCAGGGTTGAATTGGAAAAGGGTGTTAGATTCGAGGGTTATTGAGTGTTTGGGAACTTGGTTGTTGAGTATGTCGAGGAATTGTCTGTTATAGTCTTCGCACCATTCAGTATTAGCGCTAGCAGAATAGTCGCCTCTCAGGGATTTGACAAATCTCCATGCACTATTACCTGAGCTGAGATCTAATTGATCAATTTTGTTTGTGAAGTTGGCTTTCTTAGCTTGTATTATGTTTCTTCTTTTATGTACTTTTATTGTGTGAAAACTCTCGATGGATGTACAATAATAATAATTGATAATTTAGAAAAACTAGAGATGGCCTCTTTTAGATAAAGTAAAAATGTATCGATAAAAAGATGTTACCATATGATTACAATAAGTACCAAACTTAAGGTTAGTATCATTTGAGACATAATAATCTCCCACGCTAATAAAGTTCATGGTCTTGAAGTCTGACTGGCGGTTTACGTGACCTTCCTGATCGTCTTACGGGCTCGGGTTGTCGTTCGGCGTCTTGTTGTGGATGTATCACCTCCTGTCTTTCGGCTTGTTGCTGTGGAGCTATATGCGGATCTATTCGACGCTCGATGATTATCTCGTTTGGTAGTTTCTGTTTTCTCTCTATTACCGTAGTTTCTTTGTGATCCTCAATGTTAGTTACGCTTGATTTATAAAGTTGGTTTATGTGTCTCTTGAGGGTATAGCCACTATCTAATTCAACTTGATAATGTAACTTCCCGAACTTTTCTGTAACTACGCCGAATTTCCATGTTGCTTTATTTTTGTGAAACCATCTTACTTGCACCCGGTCTCCCACGCTAAATTGTCGGGCTCGGTCTGAGACTATAGGTGACGACATTGTTTCGTCGTAGTGTATGGGTTTGATTGCATCTAATCTGGTTCGAATTTTCCGCCCCAGGTAGATTTCCGCGGGAGTTTTGTTATTTTCTAAAGGTGTGATTCTATAACGGCTTACGATTTCTTGGACCTTCTTGCGCATTGGTATGTTAACGTGCTGCATTGCTTCGAGTTTGTTCTTCAGCGTTTGGATGTGTCTTTCCGCTAGACCGTTCGTAGCTGGGTGCCCTGGTGCGATAAATTTTTGAACGATGCCGTTACTTCGGCAGAATAATCTGAACAATTTGCTTTGAAAAATTGTAGCGTTGTCGGAGACTAGCACTTGTGGCTGTCCGTGTGTTGAAAATATATCTTCTAATAACTCGATCGTGCTCTCGGATGTGGGTGCATTCTTGATTACCCTTATCTCCGGCCATTTTGATTTTGCGTCGATGACAACGAAGAAAAAATGATTTTGAAATGGGCCAGCAAAGTCCATGTGAACCCTTTCAAAATTTTCTTTCGGCTGTTCCCAACTATGAGTGGTTATTTGTGCTGGATCCTTTCGGACCATCGCGCAGTCATGGCACGATTTTACTAAGTTTTCTATATCTGCATCGATGCCTTTCCAGTAGCAATATCGCCGAGCCATTTGTTTCATTTTCACGATTCCCAAATGTGTGTAGTGCAACTCTTTTAGGATTTCGCCACGCAAGGACTTTGGAATCATTACCCTTTGACCCTTTAATACAATATCACTTTGTATGGTGTATTCCGGATCTTGAATTTTCCCATTTATCAATTTCGTTCTCAATTCAGCTAGCTCTGGATCATGTCCGGTTTCTTTTGCGATAGATATTGCTGTAACTATGTTGGTGGATATTGTATTTACTGTTTCTATTTGTATTGCATTCACCTCCTCATCTAGAAAATATGTGAATTTATTCGACGAGTCTTTTGCTGGTGCTCTAGACAAACAATCGACGTGTGTAATCAGATCTGATTTCCGATGCTTCATTTTATAATTAAAACCTTGAAGAAAAGAGGCGTAACGGAGTAGTCGAGCCGATGTCATTGCTGGAATTTTTTCGCTCTGATGCAGTATTCTAGAGAGGGGTCGATTATCTGTGACTAATGTAAATTCTCTTGCATACAAATATTGAAAAAAATTTGTCAACTGCAAATATTATTGCTAGCGCTTCGCGATCTAACTGACTATAATTTTGTTCTGCTTTCGTTAGCGCCCGTGAGATAAATGATACCGGTCGTTCGACCCCATTTTCTTCATGCGCCAGCACTGCCGCAATGCCCGTAGGGCTAGCATCACACGTCAAGACCACAGGCAAATCAGCATCATACGGTCTCAAAACTCTATCAGTTAGAATTTCGCGCTTAAGTCTTTCGAACGAGGATTGACATTGCTCAGACCATTTAAATTTTGTGTTTTTAGATAGTAGCTTCCTCAAGGGGTAAGTAATAGTTGATAGATCTGGAATGAAACGCGAGTAATACGTTATCATTCCCAAGAACCTTCTCAGATAATCAGGGCTCTTTGGGGTCAGAATATCGCGAATGGCTTTTACTTTTTCGGGACATTTTGTAATTTTATTGTATTCTATCGTATACCCCAAGTACTGTATTCTTTCTCTATAGAACTGACATTTATCTCTGTTAACGTGCAAGTTGTATTCTTTTAACTTATCTAGGCACTTCGTTAGCCTTCCTTCGCATTCTTGTTTGGTTTTCGCGAATACAATAATATCATCAAAATATGATGATGTTCCTGGCAAATCACGTAAGATTTGGTCTAAGATACAGTTAAATTCGCTCGGCGCGGTCTTAACCCCGAACGCGAGACGGTTCATGCGATATGTGCCTCTGTGTGTTGATATTGTTTGTATGTTCTTACTTTCTTCATCAACCTTTACGTGCAGGTACGCTTTATACAGGTCGAGCTTACAGAAGTATTTGCAGTCTTTAAGGGTATTTAGTATTTCGTCAACTCCTTTGATTGGGTAGTGAGCTGGCTCTAATTGTGGGTTGACGGCTATTTTGTAGTCGACGCACAGGCGGACCTTGCCGTTTGGTTTCGGAATAACCACCAATGGTGAACCCCAGTTGCTGGTATTCACTTTCGTGATAATGCCATCGCGCTCCCATTCGTCGAGCTCTTCCTCGACCTTATTTCTTAGTGCGAAAGGTACTTGTCGCTCTCTCAAAAATACAGGTTTTGCTCCTGGTATCAACTTCAGTGAGCATGAAATGTTCGGTATGCACCCCACTTTTTGCTCAAATACTTCTGGATATTTTGTTACCAAACTTTCAATAGAATTTATGTTGCATACGTTTTTTGCCTTTAATTGTTTATCAACATCTTCTAGCTTGATTCCTAGCTTCCGAATCCAAACTCGACCTAAGAGAGGCGTATGCCTAGCGGATACAATATATAGATCTACTATTGATTTCTTGTTTTTGTACTCTACCATTACTTTTGCTACTCCTTTGGGTAGAAAAATTTCTCCGGTATATGAACGGAAAGCGACGTTCGACTTCTGTAGGTTTACATTTAATTTCAGTTTTTTGAATTCATTTTCTGGTAATAAGGTGTACCCGGCCCCTGAATCGACTTCGAACTTTTGGCTTTTTCCCTCTATGAGTACTTTTGCATAAAATTTTTCTATTTCTTTCTTTGACATTTCTGCATTTTTGTATATGTCTATAATTTTGTGGATATCCGCGGCATCTTCTGAAAATTCACTTTCCGAATCTGTAACTTTATTCGTTTGTTTTAGATCTCTTCTTTGCTTCATTTTGTATTGTATAACTTCGTGCAAAATTCTTTATTTTCGAAAATACCTTTTATTTGGAAGTGTAACTCCAGGCGGCTCCTATAGTTCTTGAATGACTCTACTTTTGAATTAAATTCCTCGAATGTGGTTAACATGGTGACGCTTGTGCTCGCTGCTCCAACATTTGCTTGTTGTTGCCGCATTGCTGTTGTCATGGCCGACAATGCGGTTAAAAGACTGTTTAGCTGCTAAGCATCCATTTTGGTGTGCCAGGTTTACTTTTCTCTCGTCGCCAACTATTATGTTTCTTCTTTTATGTACTTTTATTGTGTGAAAACTCTCGATGGATGTACAATAATAATAATTGATAATTTAGAAAAACTAGAGATGACCTCTTTTAGATAAAGTAAAAATGTATCGATAAAAAGATGTTACCATATGATTACAATAAGTACCAAACTTAAGGTTAGTATCATTTGAGACATAATAGCTTGTTTGACTGTTTTTTTCCAAGTTTTTTTGGTTGCAATTAAATTATCGAAATTAATAGGATTTGGAGCTATTTTGGCTTTTTGAGATGCAATTCTGAGAAATCTGTAAGCTTTATCAACCTCCTCGTTCCACCATGATTTGGGAGTTCTGGTCGTATTAATCGGTCGGGTTGCATAGCGAATTTCATCGCCCATTGAGTCCTCGAATTCTTTGAGGGAAGAGTCGCATGTAAGTTCTTTTAAGGAATTTAGCAGTTTTTCTTTTAACATAAATTTGGTAATTCTGGTGTGAATTGAGATGTTTTCGATACTAATGGGGAAATGTTGACTGCCACCAATTCTGGTGCGGTCGACTGTAAATGTACATTGAGTGTTTACATTAGTAAATGCAAGATCGAGGACTGAACAAGTGTTGGAGTGCATGTCCTTTTGAAATGTGTATGAGCCATTATTGATGTTGATGAAATTGGATTGACGGATAAGATTAACCAAATTTTTGCCCCTACATGAGTCGATTGAATCTCCCCAGTTTGAGGCTCTGGCATTGAAATCACCGATTAAGAATACGTTATTGAATGGTTCGAGAAAATTGATAAGTCTGGAGAATTCGTTTGAGAAGGTGCTTATATTAAGGTTTGGTGGAAAATAGACACTGCAAATAGTGATGTTAGGGTTAAGATTTTTAGTTTCTATTATAAGTATATCGAAGGGTGTATTAAATGGGATTTTATGAAATTTGATGTTCTTTTTGATGGCTATGGCTACACCGCCGTATCCATCATTACGGTATTTTTTGCAAATTTTGAAATTAATAATGTTGCGGTGAGTTGAGTTACGTGAGTGAAAAATTTCGTTCAGACAAGCGAAATCAAAGTTGTATTTATTTAAGTAGTATTCTATTGTATCTATGTTTGCTTTTAAAGATTGCACATTATATTGAAGAATTTTCATTATGTGAGGTATTAAGTGAACTGTGGAGTATATCCAGGCTGCCTTTGTTTGAAATTATGTTATTAAAGTTACCTCTAAGGGAAGAAATCTGTTCTTTGAAATTTTTATTATTACAAGCTATTGCCATCTGTTGTGATAAGCTGAAGAGTTGGTTGAATAATTTTTCGAATTCGGATACTATGTTTTTTTGATACTCAGGGGTGTTAAAAACAGGAACGTTATGCGAGATGGGATTTTTTCTTATAAAAATGGGCGCTTCCTTCGGCGGCGGAGTATGGAATCTGTTCGAATTTTTTTGCTTAAGTACCGAGCTAAATCTCTTCCTAAGGGGGTTGTTACAAATATTTTCCTCTTTATCCACAGTTTCAGTTTCAGTGACTTGAAGGGGGGAAAATTCAGCATCTTCGTTTTGAAGTAGTTCAAAACGGTTTCTAGGATAGTAAGCCTCCAAAACTTCCTTTCTTGACATTTTTTTGATAGTTTTTATTTTGTTGATCCTAGCCTCCTTTTCCCAGTGGGGACATAGATCTTTGTTTGTCGAATTGTGCGCGGAGTTGCCACAAAGTATACATGTTTGGGATTTGCAAGATATGTCTTTGCATTCTGTTTTGCCACACATGCGGCATCGTGGCTTACCTTTGCAGGAAAATTTCGAGTGGCCAAGTCTGCCACAGCGATCACATTGTCTTAAAGAGGGTATAAAAAAATTAACATCAAGTCTAGTGTGGTTAAAAAAAACTTTTTTGGGAATATCCTTGCCTACAAAACCGATTTTTACAGTGGTTGTTGGTGTATATTTAACTGAAATTTCTCCATTAATTTCTATTTGATCTTTTCTTTGGAATCTTTTAACAGATCTAATATCAATTGGCGTTTTTGTGTCACGGAAAATTTCTTCTTCGGTATAACCGAGGGGAACACCCCTTACAACACCGAAGGTTTCTAAAGCAGTTCTCGGAACATAGGATGTAAAACCTCTTTTTAATATTTTAGGATTGAGGATAAAATTGTTTGCTGCATAAGCGTTTTTAAAAGTAACTTTATATAGTGTTCTGCCTACAGTATAGATTTCGTCTAAGTCTTTGATTTTTAGATCTTTTATTTCTGAATACAGGGTTAAGCCATTTGTGACTTTTTCCTTATATATAGAGGGGTTTTTTGAAACATCTACGAGCACAAAAATTTCTCCATGAAAGTCGTCTGGGTATAAATTTGTTTGTGTATCTGAAATATTTTGGTTCGAACTGTATTTAGTATTTAATGTTTTATTTTCATTAGTTTCACATTCCGAAGCTTTGTCTTTTGCCACAATGGCAGGGGAGTTTTTTCCTAACATTTCGTGTGTTTCAATTTCGTCCGTATCAACAAAGGATTGATTTGCAATTTGTGTGACGTCATTAGAATTGGCGCAATTTTTGCCGCCAATTTTATCAGACAAGTCAACATCCATACCAATTGAGTTGTTGCTGGAATGTTCTACACATGTTTTTTCATGTTGCACCGAATTAATTACTTTTTTATTGTTACCGCGAAATTCCACCAAACCCTCTTTGGACATTTCAAAAAAACCAGTGACATTAGATACACTGTCGATTTTTACCTTTTTTTTAGTTCCTCCTTTATTTTTAACATCATTGGCCGCTGCCGACCAAATGGCCGGCAGCTCCATGTTTCTACAACCGCTGTTTGGTGTCTTAGAAGACACCTTTTCTTTTTTTTTTAATTGCTTTGGGCAACCTGAGGAGGTTTACTAACAGCTAATTAATTAATAGCTAGAGGCAAAATCACTCACCTGGTTAGGATACACTCAGTAAAGGAAAAATTTATAAAGATTAAGAGATAGAAAAAGAATTTACACTGATTAAACTATAGACTGTACTATTGAGATAATTTACTTCACACTTAAAAGAAAAGCACAAGCACGATGTAAACTGTCCGAAAGTCGATGTCCGAAAAAAGGAGAGATGTATTAAACCATTAAATTATCACTTTTAAACATAATTCACAGAGAATTACTGTTTTTTTTAACAGCTTTGCTATTGGAATTTATTTTTCTTCGCAAAATCCATTGGTTCGCTGACTCGTATTTGTTTTTTATAATTAAACAATCGCTAATGCAATATACAATGGGAATATTTATAAGAAACCGTCGCGAACACAGCTAATATGAAATATTAGCGATGGGTAAAGATGTTTTCGATTATAATCGATAAAATTTAGAGAAGAGACCGATTCCAGAGTAATTTCGTAAGTTATTTATAGTCCAACCATTGACCGACGGCGTCATATCTCTCAGTTACCTCACGCAATAGTTGAAAATCGACACCATTCACGCACGTAAACGCACGCATACCCAACGCAAGAATCAGTTGTTTTCCTTTGTTGGCATAAGTAAAGGATACCGTCCGGTGAGCTACAAAAAAACAAAAAGTGGGCGTGGTCCGCCTTTTTGTCCCGAGTTCAGTGATATACTTCTTTTTTGGCGCAAACGATTTTTTAGGGAGTTAGAGGGGGATGAAGTTAAAAAAAACTTTTTTTTAAAAGGCCTATATCTTCCAAAATATTCACTCAATTTTTAAAATTAAGGTATCGTTGGAAAGCTTATTTAAAGGCCTTTCATATGACGTATCAAAATTTTCGTAAATTCCTTACAAATTTTGTTAAAAAACAAAAAACTCAAATTTTGGTATTTTTTTTAGGGAAAAACTGTGATTTTTTTTTTGTGTTATTAAGTATATTAAAAATTATATTCATTTAAAAGAGCATAACAATATCTTTAATTTCATATACTACTCTCTATAGCAAGACTTCTATATAATTAGCTATCGTGAAATGAAAAGATGTTTTAGTAGTTTTAGGTATACAGAGAACCATGAAAAAAGTTGTACAGTAGGCTTTTCTGACACACGAAGGGTGTACTACGCAGAAGGACATCACCGTGGCGGTAGCCACGGTTAGGGCACACGTCCGGACGGATGGCGTAGCCCAGGGTTATTTTTTATAAGCGCGGCCGAAGGCCGCCAACGCAGAAAAGTGTTCTGCGCAAAAGCACTGCGGACCGGGCCATAGATATTACTCCGGAAAGAGAATTCTGGCGGCTGAGGGTTATTTTTTTTATAAGAGCGGCCGAAGGCCCCAACGCAAAACCTGTTCTCCGCAAAAGTTTTTTCTTTATCAATCGTATTTATATGGAGAGTTACTAAATTCCTCGAAAACGAGGTACGTCCGGCGCCTAAATTTTACGGATTCAGAACACCCTTCCCCTCCCCTACCCTCCGGTAGAAGTCGTTTTTTTGGGGGCGTGTGACATTATTGGAAAGTTTCCCCATAGATGCTATTGCGGAAGTAGAATTCTGCCGGCTGAGGGTTATTTTTTTAAAGCGCGGCCGAAGGCCGCCAACGCTATTCGGGGTTCTGTATAAAAGTACTGTTGTCCGCGCTATAGATGCTTTCTTGATATTATACATAACTAACAAGAATTGTTTTGCACGTTTTTAACAAAATTTTCGTAACAAATTATATATCAAATGAAAGGTAATTTAACGTTCTTTTTAATGTAAATAACTTTGTATAGTGTTAATAAGGTCATTTCAACAAAAAAAAAAAGAAAAAACAAAAAAAAATTACCAAAATTAAAGTTTTTTGCTTTTTTACAAAATTTGTGTGGAATTTGGGGAAATATTAATGTATGATATGAAAGGTATTTAAGTAAGCTTTCCAACGATGCCTTAATTTTAAAAATTGAGTGAATATTTTTAGAAGATATCGGCTTTAAAAAAAAGGGTTTTTTAAACTTCATCCCCCTCTAGCTCCATCAAAAATCGTTTGCGCAAAAAAAGAAGTATATCACTGAAATCAGGCCAAAAAGGCGGACCATGCCCACTTTTGTTTTTTTTTTAGCTCACCGGACGGTATTCTTTACTTGTTCCCCTTTGTTTACATTCTGCATTGTTTTTGGTTTGTTTGGAATGAGTTGAATAACAGCGTTACCATTGTACAGCAAAGTATACATGCAGTTTTTGATTTCGTAGTAAATTGTGTTTGGTTTCGTAGTAATTTTTCTTGAAAATCGTATTATTCATAGAATTTATTAATAAATAAATTTTTAAATTGAAAATGTTGTATCATGATAATTTAAAACCAAATATTAATTCCAGTTTTGTTTACTTCTGACTCCGTGCTTCTACATTTTCTACTACTATTTCTTAAAGGCTTTTAAGAATATGTACATTAGGCATATAACAAATTTTGACGAAAAATTTGGCATACCACCACGTGGTGGCAAATATTGTACAGATGTACAAAACTTTTTTGTTTTTTTCAGCAGTTCTGATAAAAAAGTAATTTCGTTTTGCGCGGAAACTTTATTGCAATTTCGCAAAAAAAAAATAATGGGGTTCATACTTTTTTATGCTCTATTCGACTATAGTATGCCGTTTTTCGTTTTTGCAAAAATTGTAAAAAGTTATATGCCTAATAGTCAAATGTATTAAATGCAACAGTCAAAAATATCCACAATAGTCAAATTTAGTAAAGAAAACACAGCAGGAAAAACTTAATTTTCTTCTATTTAAATTTTTATCTCCATATAAAAACAAATAAAAACGATTGATACAATATGTAGTAAAATTTAGTAAAAAAACGCCAAAAAACCTTCATTTTCTCTATTTACATTTTTATTTCCTTGTAAAAAAACGATTGCGGTAATAGTCAAATTTAGTAAAAAAAAACGCAAGAAAAAACTTAAATTTTTTATTACATTTTTATCTCCATATTTAAAAAAAAAAATACACTTATGTTAACATAATTTTATAATCGGCAACATTCGGAATAGTTATTGAGGTACTTTGGGAGCATATTGAAAGATTCGTACTAATTTTCTACAAAATGATCGCTCCGGCAACCCTGTTGCAAAGAGAGCAATCAGCTGACACGTTATTACGTGAAAAATCAAACTGAGCTAGGTTTCTACGATACGTGCGTTAAAGGGGCCTTCGTCATGCGTTGGTGAGTGGGCATTTACACTACAACTCCATAAGACAGGTTGTGTCAGCTGACACGGGCTACGTGCGTGCGTCGTTGACTGGTTGGGCTATTAGCCGAAATGCGCATTTCAAGGGTAATTTCAGCTGGCGATTTTGTATGGCGAAACAACGTTATTTAAGGGTAATTAACGCCGAAACAACGATTTTTGCCTAAATTACGCTGAAATCATGCCAATGTGCAGAGGCTATAAATTTAATTTCTTTTTTTTGACAACACGCAAAAAAAAAACATATTTTATTCCAAAAAGAAAAACACATGTTTTATTTTCATTGGCGCAGCTGGAGCGCCATCAGCGATTTCTACATTCATCCTTTAAAATCTGAAAACTTCCATCTCAGTTTCTACAAAGCTCAGGATGGCCAAACGATTCCCCGTTTACAAAGAGTTCGGTCGTAGTACAAAGAAGCCGAAATTGGATGTAAGCATAAGCAAAGGACGTCCGCTTGGCCCTAGTCAGACATGGCCCAATCAGCTACGCACAAACGCAATCGAAGTTGGATTTGTTGGAGAGGTAGGAGGTCGAAACGCCGGTCTTAGCGATAATAATTTCTGGGACGATGATGATGACGACGACGTTATATTGTTGGCTACTCAGGTTGCTGAATCTCAAGTGGAGATGTATGGAGTGGCAGCAGGACCCCCACCTTCACTACAAATAGAAACAAGGGAAACTGAGCTAACGTTCAGTGAATTTGCACCACAGGTGCATGCAACGACAAGTACACAATTTACAGCTAAATACTGTGCTCCAAACTCAACAAACAATGAGCAACCAGCGACAAAAACAATGACTTCACTGGATAAAAATAACCTCTCCCAGCTATTCGATGACGATTTCTTAGAAATTTTTACAAACGCTTCTAATTCAGAAGAGAAACAGGAAACACCAAATGTACAAAAGCCTGAAGCTGACGGCATAACGGAGGATATCTTTAAGAAGCCAACAACAGTGGTGAGTAGGTGCAATGGATTGAAAAATGGAGAGCCACTGCTTTCAAGCGGAATTCGCACACAAAGTAGCCAAAATACACGCCGACAGGTGGCCACAGAGCGCCAAGTGCAGATGTTGATGGAACGCTTGGACGCATTGAAAGCGGAAAACAGCAAGCTTACAAACGATCTAAATGAATCGAAGGCGAAAATAGAGAGCAAAGCTGGAGAGGTAATGTAACAAATTCTTTATGCGTTTTTAGCACAAAGGATAATGCTTGCTAATGTAGCTACATACATACATATTTTGTATCCTGTTTTTGAATATTTTTCAAACCGTATACTTATTCTCATTCTTGCAGTCTTCTCTATTGCGCGATGAGCTGCGTCATATGAAACAGCAAATGCAAGCATTAAAAATGGAAAAAATAATGAGCACCGAAGCAGCAAAATCAGAATGTAAAACAAAAATTGCCGAGTTAGCGAAGCGTGTGGAGGCCAAGGAGTCAGAATTGAAGCTGCGCAACGTTGAATATTCAGTGTTAAAGATGCGCCACGCCGATGAAACACAGCGATTGGAAATCAGCATGCGAGGCGCTAATAACGTTGGTGCGGAAGTGCCTGTGGATAAGGACAAAGCGCAAGTACAAAGTAGCAAACGAAAATTATACGGCTTACGCTCCTTGAATTTAAACACATGCTTTAAAAGCCAGTCTGAAGGTTTCACAAAGTCGCGTTTCGTCAATTTAAGTGCCAGGGCTTACGATTCCACAGAAGAGCGCGGCACATCCAAGCAACGGCATACGCCATTCCAACAAGCATTGGCAAATGTACAAACACTATTGGCCCAATTGTATTTAGAACAGCAGAAAAATTCATGGACTAGCAATGAAGCGCTTAACTTTATTAAACATACCAACACAACAGCCAGCAGTGCCATACTTGAATTTTGGACATACGTACATAGTTTGGAATTCCCTAAACAATGTCATATACATCCATATCATGATTACGAGTTATGCAAGGATGTGCCGACACGCCGTTGCCGTGATTTACATGCAGCACAAGAGCTGCATGCGGATGAACGTGCCATCAGTTTGCGGCGCTACATAGCAGCGCTTAGCATCATATGCGGCCAGATGCCAATGTTTGCTCAGCAGCTTGTGCAACAACAACATGGCGATTGTGCATTGCTGCAAATTGCCTGTCAAGCAATCTCCAAATTGGGCTACTCCCGCGAAGTTTGTGTGCATTTTGGCACGCTTGAAGCATTCGCAAAACTCTTGCGCGAGCTATTAAGTCAACTGCGCGCCGACAAAGACCAGCAGCATTTTGAAATGCTGATTCATGGTCTCTTAAAGCAATTAATTTTTGCGCGGCCAAGTGCTTGGATATTTCGTGAGCTATCTGGCTGCTTGTTGGAGTTGAGGCGGCTGCCCGCGGCTTTGGAGCTGCTTTGCGTGAATAGTGATGCGAGTACATTTTATAGCGATCGTATGCGCTCGCTATATCGCTTCACAAACGACTCGTGTATATTGCAGGTTTATACGGGTTTGCTGGAAATTGCTTTTCCACTCAACGGTCTGCTAAGCGAGCCACATATGCGGCTGTTGGCGGATGTATGCGAAAATCACATACGGTTTGCCCATTTTTGTTTCATAAATCCGCCACAGTTTATACACAAATTGTTACCATCATATGACGATGATGACGTGGAGCACGATGGCGATAATGATGTGGAAATGGAGGAGCAAAGAGCGCAAGCAAACTCAACAGATGACCAGACCAGCAATGAGAAATCAGTTGGCTGCTGTGAATGCTATACGAAGTTGTGTTTAAGTGTTGTAACGATTTTGTTTCAACTAATGCGCCAGTGGGTATATAGCGGGCGAAATTTTGGTGAGTAAAATACATATGTCGAGTAATTTCGAGATGCGACCTAACTTTGTGGATTAAGTATCTGAATTTTAAAGCCTAAAATTTAATAAAAAAAAAAAATTCTCTCCATCCATAGAAACATCGCATGTAGCCGAGGTCTCACAAATAGCCGTTCAATTATTGCATATAATTTTCTGTGACAACTATTCGACACGACTTTTCCGTTACGCAGAGGAAACAACAAAGCACTATCTCTGGTTGATCTGCGAATGGTGGTCGGAGCATGCGAATCTTTTAAAATTCCACCACGTCCACAGTAAGAATATTTTTTATAAATTAATAACTGAAATTAATAAAAATCGCACACTTCTTTTCACGCAGAGAATTTTCTCAACAAATTACGTACTTTTCATATTATGCCCAAGCTGCTAAAGGACGAAGGTAATGTGTCCAATTTAATGAATGATCTAAATGAATGGCATACGTTAGCAAATAACACGAGTACGACAGCAAAAGAAAATAATAGTGTGGATGATGTTGGTAATCTTGGACGATTGGCTGCAGAAAAATTAAATTTAATGGGTAATGCTGATAATGAATTGAAATTCTTTGAAGGCCTCAAAGGCTATGCATTTAATTTTCAATGAAAGAAATAGAAAAATCTACAGAGTGTTAGAGCGCCAGTTGTTTTCTAGGTCTCTAAAATGTCTGAATAAGTCTTTTATATGACAGTGAGGTCACTAAGCGAATTACTTATACCCAATTAAAATATACATTCCATCTATGTGTGTATGTGTGTATGTGCATACCAACGATGGGCATAATTCAAAATTTGAATAATTCAATAACGAAAAAATGAGAATAAATTGCCATTCTTCATTCTGATAAATTTGAATAAGGAGTATTTATTCACCGAATACTTTTCGAATACTCCCGGATCTGAACCGAATATTTTTCCGAATCCGAACTGAATATTTTTCCGAATACTTCCCGACTCCGAACCGAATATTTTTCCGAATCCGAACTGAATATTTTCCCGAATCTGAATACTTAACCGAATATTTTTCCGAATACTCCCGGGTCTGAACCGAATATTTTTTTCCCGAATCCGAATATCCAACCAAATATTTAGCCGAATCTGAATACTTAACCGAATATGTTTCTGTGGCCGCTGTGGTGCAGTGGGTAGAGTGCTCGCCTGCTGTGCCAGAGGTCTCGGGTTCAAACCACGGTCCGAGCCAAACACCAAAACAATTTTTCAATTAGTAAAAATCCAATTATTGGGTTTTTTAAGAGCAGCGGTCACCTCTCGGCAGTGGGCGGCATACCCTCCGAGAGTATTTCTGCCATGAAAAAGCTTCTCACAAAAAAAATGCATTCGCCGTTCGGAGCCGGCATAAAACTGTAGGTCCACCCAATTAGTAGGAAAAACAAAAAAGGAGCACACCTCGAATTGGGAGAGAAGCTCGGCCACAAAACTCGTCAGAGTTATAATAGCGCCACTGTATTATTATATTATATGTTTCTGAATACTTTCCCAAAACCGAACCTAATATTTTTCCGAATACGTACTCCCGGATCTGAACCGAATATTTTTCGAATCCCTACTGAATATTTTTCCGAATACTTCCCGAATCCGAACCGATAATTTTCCGAATCCGAACTGAATACCTAACCGATTATTTTTACGAATCTGAATCGATTATTTTTCCGGATCCGAATCCAATATTTTCCGAATACTTAACGGAATATTTTTTGGAATCTGAACCGAATACATTTCCAAATCTAAAACCGAACCGGTTGAGTATCCTGGTCGCTTTTCGGAAAGTATTCGATTCGGATTCTGGAAAATATTCGGTTTAGATCCGGCAAAATACTCGGTTTGGATTCGGGAAAGTATTCGAAAAAATGTTCGATTCAGATTCGATTGAGTATTCGATTCAGATGATTCAGAAAAAAATTTATTCCTTATTCAAAATTATCAGAATGAAGAATAAAAATTTATTTTTTATTTGAATAAAGATTCATTACAAAGCGCCCATCCCTGGTAAACATTCTAAGGATTTTTCTATTTCATAAATGCATAAAACGACGCTTTTCAAGACAGTCGCTTATGTGATAAAGTAGTAGCAGCGTAAGAAAATTTTGTTTTTGTCTGTATGATTATTAAGTTTGAAGGTGGCACGTGCAGTCGGTAAAGCAGAGTTATGAGCACATTTTCACCTAAAACAAACCACTGTTCGTTGTGCCTATAGTATGATATTGTTGTTTTCCGTTTCCTTATCAATTTCCTTAATATTTTTTTGGTTAAATAATCGCTATGAGTTATTCCTTAAAATCTTGTTAAAAGCATAATGACATCTAAACAAGATAATTATCTCTGATTATAATCAAAGGACGATAGCTTACATTACATTACAACAATTTATAAGCTTGTAAGTAGTAACATATTTGTAGATATATCATAATTATTTACATAACGAACAAAAAAGGAATTTAAAAAGTACAAATAGAGTAGAACCCACGTCTGCTCCAACAGATTTGTTTGTTCGTTAAAACAAATTTTGAACGCCTATTATGACTTAGCAAGCCCCTATAGCAGTTGCCTTTACCGTCGCCATCTTCCCTAATTTTTGATGCACCAGCAAAATTAATTACATTGGGCAGCTTGCGACAAGAACTATTATTAAGTAGTTTATAACTATATAATAACTTATTTGTAAAAATAAAATCTCCTTAATTTTAAATATTCGCATATGTGTAATCCTGAGGATTGTGTAAGCTTGAAATGGTAAAAAAGGTAAATACTCACTATTTGTATAAATTTAAATTTTTAGCAAAATGCGCTTTACTTTAAGATTAAGCGCTAATACGAATATGAGTTAGAAATTTACGCACAGACACATTTAGAGTTTATTGTTAAGATATTAATTCATTTATTTTTTTTTAATTGCCATACACATTGAGTATTAAAATTGGTTTAATCTTTATATAAAATTATAAATAATTAAATGCAACATTACGAGTATAGATACACATACAACGTATTATTATTATTTATATATGTATGTATTATGATATTTAAATATACGTATATGTTTGTATATGCTTAGTGCCGCTATGGCCTAATGTCGCGTATAGTGCCAAAATTAATATAATGAATTAAAAACTCGTTTCTCGGCATATCCACCGAGTGTATTTCTGGCATTAATGTTACGTTACATATGTATGTATGTATATAATTGAATGCAACTTATAACTCCATTTACTTAAAGTAATCCGAAACGCTAAAAAATTAATAAAACGAAGATTGCAAACAAATTCGTGTCCATAAGACGTTCCATAGGCACAGACATGTAAAGAGGATGGAAGGAATGTAGAAAAAATGTGTTTTTAATGGACTGATGTGTATTTGTAGGGCATTAATAAAATTTGATTTGTGCTCTAGATATCCATGTTTCCACTACATCCAACTAAATTAGAGGTGAAATTACCATTTTAAGGGTGTGCTTTTGTTGTTGTATGCATTGGCTCTACAAATGAAAATAGAGAAAGAAAGAATAGGGAATTTACATGCAAGTGTACATATATGTACATATATTTAATACATAAATTTAAATTAAATAAATGCTGATGCCAACTCAGCAGCTATAGCTTGAAAGCTTCATAAAGAGACTTCTATTTTTTTTTTTGTAATGTAATAGCTAAAAGCATGCGAAGTTGGAATCATTTCGACTGACATAAGGAAACCAAAATCTACCACCCGTTTAAAATATTTATAAATAACTAGCTGTACCCGGCCAAGCTTTGCTTTGGCCCACTTCCTATTATAGGTACTTGAAGCGAAAAACGGCACACTTTAAAATATGTTGGAAGTACCTAGAAACCGAAATTACCTCGGGCTGCAGAGCTCAGCAAAATTCAGATAAGTTTAAAAAAAGTGAAGGAAAAAATTTATATTTTCAAAAATTGGCCCTCTTCATGTTCTTATCCCATTTTTCTTCGTATTAGTCTCCAACTGCCTTTCCCTCTACTTTTCTCTTTCCCTTTCCATTTATCTTTCCTTTCATTTCCGTTTCCTTTTTCCTTTCCCATCACATTTCCGCTTCTCTTTCTCTACCACTCTCTCTTACCTCTCCTTTTCTGTCTTTCTCCTTTTTATTGCCCCCTCTTATTCCTTCTCTAATTCCCTGTCTTACTGTCTCTCTCCCCATCCTCTTCATTCCATTTTTATTATATTCTCCCTCTCCTTTTCCGTCCCTTTTCCTTTGCCTCACCCAGTCTCATTACTCTTCCCCTTTCCCTAGGGAACTGGGTTTAGCATAACATACCCTGCATTCCACTTCTCATTTGATACCATCAGTGCTTAAAACATTCAGTGGCGTCCGAATCGTTTATTTTACCCATAATTTGGTATCGGGACTAAGAATCACTATGAAAATATCTCTATATAGCAGACCCGGTCAGCACTTTCATTTTATATCAGTATTGCTCAGAAGCATTCCGGGCTCATCCGGGTCCAATTATTGACCCACATCTGGGAACTTGACCTAGGAACCATAATGGGTACGGTATCTGGAGACTTGACCAAGAAATCGTAATGGGTACGGCCCTATATACTATACATGAGATTCCGCTCAACACCTTTCATTTGGTACCAATATCCCTAAAATATATCCCGGCGTTATCCGGGTCCACATATTGACCCATAACTTGGGATCCCACCTAAGAATCTTGATGCGCCGTGATTAAATAACAATATTGCTGAGAAATTATCCGGGGCCATCCGGATCCACATTTTGACCCACATCTGGGGACCTGATCTAGGAATCATAATGAGTTCATCTCTATGTAAAAGCCCTGCCTTTCAGTTGACACCAATATCGTTCAGAAATTTTCCGGGGCCATCCCGGTCCACGTTTTGACCCATATTTGGGGACCCGTCCTAAGCATCACAAATAAAATAGTTCTATGTTGAAACCCTCATCAAGACCTTTCATTTGGTACCAATATCGCTCAAAAACATCCGAAGGTCATCCGGGTCCACGTTGTGACCTATATCTGGAGACCCGGGCTAGGCATCACAATTATAATAGTTCTGTGCTGAAGTCCTCATCAAGACTTTTCATTTGATACCAATATCGCTCAGAAACATTCGAGGGTCATCCGGGTCCACGTTTTCACCCATATCTGGAGACCCGACATAGCAATCACAATGAGTACTATTATATATAAATTCTCTGCTCAATACCTTTCATTTGATACCAATATCGCTCAGAAACATTCGAGGTTCATCCGGGTCCACGTTTTGGCCCATATCTGGAGACCCGACCTAGGCATCACAATGAGTACTATTCTATGTAAATTCTCTGCTCAACACCTTTCATTTGATACCAATATCGCTCAGAAACATTCGAGGGTCATCCGGGTCAAGTTTTGACCCATATCTGGAGACCCGACCTAGGAATCACAATGAGTACTATTTTATGTAAATTCTCTGATCAATACCTTTCATTTGATACCAATATTGCTCAGAAACATTCGAGGGTCATCCGGGTCCACGTTTTGACCCATATCTGGAGACCCGACCTAGGCATCACAATGAGTACTATTCTATGTAAATTCTCTGATCAATGCCTTTCATTTGATACCAATTACGTCCAAAAATATTCAGGGGAAAGCCGGATCCACGTTTTGACCTTTTGACCTATATCTCGGGAACCGACTTCCGGATTTGAAAAAAATATGTATATAAACCATCTAGGGCAAGGTACTAAGCTGGTGTGGAAATTTGGTCAAAATCCCTCCACGCGTTTGGGCGAAAGCCGGCGACAAAGAAATGGGCTTGATTTTTATATATATATAGATAATAAAAGAGAATATGAACAAACGTTGAGTGTGAACGGAAACAGAATGAGAAAAAAGGCGAAAACTTTCCATTAATGAAGCACACCCCGAGAAAAAAAATGACTTTTTCAGAGGGTAGAGAGGCGCTCACAGATAACTCGTAAACTGTTAGCCTCCGGCAAGTTTTGATTTCAGTTTTGAGATCTGTGAGAGCCTCTCTACACCACTGAAAAAGTAATTTTTCTCGAGGCGTGCTTCCGTAAAGCAAAGCCGTTCCAAAAAAACAAGGAATATGCTTGCTTAATTACTTGACAACTCCCTGCGCTTGTGCTGCCGTCAGCGTAATGAATGGCGTCAAACGATCTACAAAACTTTCATGATTACGTTCCAGCTCACGTTGATAATCCTTTTGATCGCTCGATATTAAATTGCGATTCTTTTTCAATGCATCTGCACAACGCTTCGAGAATTCACGAAAGCAGAGTCGCAATTTATTTTGATGTTTTGTTGGCACGGTGCGCCCATCGGAGAGATTAGCCAAAAAGACGGTAGCCATTTCCATGGGACCTTGATTGACTGTTGTGCCGATGCAGCCCTGCAAAACCATTTGCAGTATTTTCGGATCGGCTGGCTCCTGATTGGTGGCCGCCGCCAGTTCGGCCGTTTTCTTTTGTATATCCTCGATGGCCACCTCAATGGGTTCGAGTATAATTTGTTGACGTGCAATCACTTGAATACGCGTTTTTACATATGGAAAATGATTAGCTGTGGTGAGTATGGTTTTGCGTTTGCACTGCTCATGCAGATCGCCATGTGCTTTGCCAGATTTGGTGAAGGGTGTGGAAAATATGAAGCGCTCTAAGAAGATGTTAATTAAAAAAATGTTAGAGAAGGTACGAGAACGGTTAATTAAATATTTCAAACTTTTTTTATACGCACTTATATTAAAGTTGCGCTCAAAATGTGTTTCACGATGACGCAGCTCAAAGGTTTCAAAGTAGGGCTCAACGTAGGTTATCTGTATGTAGGCCTTGTCTGGATCCAATGAGTTCACGTCGACTGAGTTTGAGTCTTTAATTATGTGCACTGAGTCCGGACCGAAGCGATCAGCGTAGAAGTTCTGTTAAAAGAGCAGTTGTTTTTTACAATTAAATATGTATGTGTTAGAGCTGATGATAACCGTGTACCAGAGTTGTTCGGGTATTGCTCGGGTACTTGGCTAATTTTTCCCTGCCCGGATAGTTTTTCTACACGGCCAAGACGGACCTGCATACGTGGGTAGTAAATTACCCGGTTACCCTGACCACTACCCGGGTACCTGGGTAATTTACTACCCGGATAGGGCTTCATTCACTACCCGGATAGGGCTTCATTCACTACCCGGCTACGCGGGTATATCATTACCCTAGTATTAATATATGCAACTTTTAATTATAAAAAAAAACCCACCTGCAATCGACTAAAAATCTCTGGCAGTTTTGTTAGCGTAGGCTCCTTATAAATAAACTCCTGCTGGTCCAAATCGCCAAACTTTGTGCCATAGAAACCCACACGGAAATAGGTGCCGAACACACGCTTCCCCTGCAGCTGAGCAATGCGATTGAAAGCCTCCTGCAGCTTTCCATGGATTTTACCCAATTTCTGAAAATCGCGATTTGCCTCACATATCGGTGTCAGTATTTTGTACACCTCATTCATGGCCTCATACATGCCAGCAATCTGAAATGAATTGGCACCTTCCTCCAGCAGCACCTTCAAACCGCTTTCAGTGAAATGATTGCCCAAACATATGCCATCCTCGCCGGGACTTAGCACGTCATCCGAAACGGCCGACTCCATCAGCGAGTTGGGTGTAATGCGCTGAAAGCTGACAGCGCCTACCGGCAAATGTGGCTGCGACTCCAGCATGCTAAGATATTCAGCGACCAAAGCGGCTGAGTGAACATAACACATGGCAGCTTCGGTATGATTGGCACGCTCGCGATGCTTCTTGGCCATATTTTCAAGCCAGGTGAGACGTAAGTCGGGATTATTTTGATAACCTTTGGCTATGCGATGCATAAGATCGAGCAACATTTCCGGATCTTCTTGATATTCTTTCATCTTAACCGTATCTGATAGAATCATATGCAGATTGAAAAGTAGATCTTGCACTTGTTCGGGAAATGTGGTTTCTTGTAAGTCTTGATCGGACTCAGCATAGACGAGCACGGTTTTGAGCGCGCGTCGAAGAGACTGCTCGCTGAAAGCCGAACTGGTGCCGACCAACGAACTGAGCGACATGGTCACTTGCATTTTGACACGGGCAAAGTTCTGGGAAGAGTAAGAAAACCATTTAGATATAACACAAACAATCTGCTAACGACTATTTCCAGGCTTATACTGGATATAAATGACATGGACGCATCAAAATTGGCTCTCTCACTCTCATACTTACATTTCCGATTTCGAAGTTTTGCCGCATCAGCAAATAAAGCGATGCCGAGGCCTGCGAGCGTATAGCAGGCAGCAAAGAGCCGCAATGTTTCAGCAACAACAAGCACAAATCTGCACAAATATCGGTCTCTTCGTCAAACAGCAGATTCGGGAATTTAAAAATTAAAGCACGCTGCGAGGCAAATTGATTTTGCAGCGAGAGTGTACTCTGATTGCGTGAGAGAGCGTGCAGTAGCACTTTTAATACGGTGCCCAAAAGATTGTGATGCATTTCTGAATTGGTTGCTACTTGTACGATGATCTCCAAGACATCCAATATAATAAGAGAAATCTCTGTGGCCAGCGAACCTTCAATAAACTGATTCAGTTCCAATTCTGGATCAGCTTTGGTAGCATTATCGTAGAATTGCGAACGATATGGCATTAGATCCTTACGCCAGCGGAATTTCTCTGTCGAATTGCGATCCTTGCGTCTATTTATAAAGTCATGACGCGCCGAGTGCGTGCCACGAATACATTCCTCCAGTTTCTCCTTCAAATCGGTTGGCTTGCGGAAACTTTGCGTGTTGCGTTTGAGCGATGGCAAACGCTTCTGTCCCTTATACTCAAAGCAGGGTATACAAGTGTTTAGCAGTTGCAACATTTGATGCACACGATGCGGAGTGAGACCGAGTAGCCAACGATATAAAATGCTACGTTCCAAATTCTTCAGTGTCCAAATACAACAGGCCAGCAGATGCCTTGTATTCTCGCTACTCAGCTGAGATTTGTTGCGAACTTGATCGCTGAGATAGTTGTGGGCGCGATGATGGCCATGCCCTGCAGCGCTATTGCAGGCATAATCGTTATTTATAGTCGAAGTGGAAAGGCTCTGATGTGGACCCTGATAGTCTTCGAGTAGGCCTATACTTTGCAGGCGATCGTGTGTGTCGGTGAGATATTGATGCAACTGTGGAATGGCGTCCATTACAACGCCCAAGAGGGGAAGATAGAGCGAAGCAACGCGTGCACGTGCCTCCGCTTCGCTATAGCGCGGATCGAGATCGTGTGAGGTCATTAGGTTGCGTATGCAACGTATGGCCTTACCGTGTAGTTGGGGGTTGCTGGGGTGAGAAAAAAATGTGTATTAACTATAGTTATTAGAAATTTATAGGGATATGCTGGCAACTGTCTTTCCAAAGATAACTATCTTTCCAGAGTAAGCGCTATAGTACAAAGAGAAAAATTATGGTATGTATGTCAGACCTGGGCACTCTCAATTACACCTTCAATTACAATTACTTGTAAATGTACGAATAGTAATAATAATTACATTTTATAAATTTCCTAATCCGAACCGAATATTTTCCCAAACTTGAACAGAACACTTTTCCGTATCCGAACTGAATATTTTGCCGAACGTGAACCGAATATTTTACCGAATACTATCCCTAATTGAAACCGAATACTTTCCCGTACCTGAACCGAATAATTTACCTAATACTTTCCGGAACCCGAAACCAAACCCGAATACTTTCCAGAACCTGGATAGAATACTTTCCAGAATCCGAACCGAATACTTTCCAGAACCTGGAATCCGAACTTAATATTTTCCCCAATCTGAACCGAATACTTTTACGAATCAGAACTGTATGTTTTTCGGAACCTTAACCGAATATTTTCCCAGTTCCGAACCGAATAATTTTCCAGAACCCGAAACCGAATACTTAACCAAATACCTTCTCGAATCCAAACCTAATATTTCGCGAATCTCAACCGAGTACTTTTTCGAATCAGAACCGAATGTTTTTCAGAACCTTAATCGAATATTTTCTCGAATCCGAACCGAATAATTTCCAGAACTTGAAATCGAATACTTAACCGAATACCTTCTCGAATCCAAACCTAATATTTTCCTGAATCTGAACCGAATACTTTTCCGAATCAGAACCAAATGTTTTTCGGAACCTTAGTCGAATATTTTCTCGAATCCGAAACCGAATATCTTCTTGAATTCAAACCTAATCAGCCCTATCATGAACTTCATGTGAAAAATTTCCCTCGAAAAATATAAAGCAAAACAATAACAATTTTTCACATTTTGTTTTTGTTTTGCTTTGTAATTTTTGGGAACATTTTGTTCACATGAAGTTCACGATAAGGCTGAATATTTTCCCGAATCAGAACCGAATGTTTTGCGGAACCTCATCCGAATATTTTCCCGAATGCGAACCTAATAATTTCCAGAAATCGAAACCGAATACTTAAACGAATACCTTCTCGAATCCAAAACTAATAATTTCCCGAATCTGAACCGAATATTTTTCAGAATCCAAACAAAAATACACATGTTTTCTAATACTTAAAGTAAACTTAACTTAGCTTGACTCAATTTAACTTAGCCTAACTTAATTTAAATTAACCTAACTTAACTTAACTTACAAAAACACTATCCAGAAAAACTATTACTTATACTGAACTAAATTTTCTTAAACCAAAGAAAGGTGTAATTGATGCTATTTCATTACAATTACTTTTAATTTGAGATTTTAAAATAAATTAAGTAATCATAATTAAAAATTTTCAAACAATCTTTATATGCAATTCATAGATTAGCATAGTAGGCCATACAACTTATTTATTTGAACTGTTACATACGGTACTTCAAGCACTGTTGCCAAATCACTCAATACCAGGCCGACCAGAAAGTGTTGCTGACGAAATTCCGTGCTCAAATCTGCATGCAAGGCGCGTTCCATTGAACTCTATAAAAATTTTGAAACGTATATAGAAATCTGTTTGCAGTGATGTGATCCATTAATGACTCACATAAGAATTTTGACTATTACTCGACGTTGTGCTCGGTGTGGGACTGCAAGGCGCCGAAATCGTCATGTACGGCGTGCCGAAGGGCAAATTCAATGCCACAAAATGTTCATGACTGCATACAATACGCAAAAAATCGATTTTATAATTCATCAAATCCGGTATTGAAGCATTTTTCGAAATCAGGACTTTGTAATAGATTTTGATGAGACCAAACACAAAGCCACGATCCATAATGCTAAACAGATCAAATACGAAAAAGCCCAAACTAGCGTTAAGCGATTGCGCTAATTTTGGTTCCTCTGTGTGATAGCCGACAACTTTGGTGGTGACCAAATGAACCAGCGTCGATATATCATCAGTGAATTGATGTGGAAAACGTTGCTTACGTGGTGTACTCAATGCACAATTATAATCTAAATGTTCGATCATCGATTTGGCAATTAGTTCGAAAAGAAACCATGAATTGGACATAGCGAGTTCGGTTGCTTTGCCGCTGGCCACAACCCAATGCAGTGCCAATTCTTCGTGCAGTAAACGTATTTGTCCATCGCGTGCGCCGAAGGTCGGCGATAAATCTAGTGTATGATCTGAAACTGGAGATGATCACAGTTTGAATATGATTTCGTACATATATTTATGAATATGATATTGTACATATGTATGTATATTTACCTTTGCGACCGAGACTGCGGCCAATAGATACATTGTCATATAGACTATAAGTATCCGTTGCATTTGTTGTCATCTCCTCGGCATTGCTGCGACTGTAAGTAATGCGTCGCTTAGCACCAAACGGATGTGGAATACGACATTGGAACTGCACATATGTTGATAGTAAAGATTGACGGCCATATTGATCAACCACCAAATCGTCGTTGAGGATCTAAATTTATGAGAGTAAATGAGTGTTGGAAAGCAAAACATGTATTAATAGCTGAATTCATTGTTAAATCTTCGTTTCAAGTTTAAAATAATTTTCGAAAGATATTTAATACCGTGTACCGAAAAATCTACATACCGATAAATTGGCTGAAACCATGCAAAGCATTTCGAACACGGTCGAGCCCAATGAAAGTGGTTGACCACCTATTTTGTAAGTTGTCACCAACAACTCTATTAATTTGTCCAATACTAAAGGCAGATTCTTCACCAAGGGCTCACGTCCGGCATTTGCGATTTCCAAAAGCGACTTTTTCATTTCATTTTCCATATTACCCTCACCAATGCGTGGCGGTATTTTGCGCGAATCTAAATAATCGCAAGTGAGAAAAAAACTGAAATTCAAAAAACAAAAAAAAAAAAAAAAAATTTTTTTTTGATTAACTGAATTAAGGCTTTTCATAGCTATAATTTCCACCCACCCATCTAAATACGGATCCAAAGTATGTACTGCTGTCACCGCATCCACCGTAATGGTGAATACTGGACGATGATTGTCCAACCATTTAGTGCCAGGTAAATGCACATTCGGCGGTATAAAGGAATAATTTTCCGGTGGCGTCTCCACCATCACGGGTAATTGGAATTCTCCAACCTTCAGTTTGCCATCGTGCAGCAATGGTAACCATGTATAACCCACTGGCGTCTCAACAGATGGTTGCATATCTTGCGGCTTCTTTTGACACGAAACATGATACAGCGTGAAGAATAGATGATGATTCTGTTTGATATTTGCTGGTAAGGCGATTTTTATTTCATCATAGAACGTCGGACATTTATTATGATAATTAACGGCGCTGAAAGCTTCGCTCGAGTATTCCGGACACGAAGATTTACCAAAGATTGCACATACTGCATCCACTTGCGTTTCACCAGCCATTAATTGCACACGTACGGCTATGTTGCGTGCCGAACCGGCGCGTGAAGAGAAATTCAATTCTTTCGGCGAAACAAAGAGCAAATTGCGATAAGTGTAATGTGGATTATAGATGGCGGCTGAAGGGAATTCCAATATTTCCTTGACCGGGCGTGTTTTATCATCTGGATAAGGATCGATTTTGGCTAGCTCGGGTGTTAGTGCGTTCTTCACCTCCTCGGGACAAGGCAATATCTCTAGTTTTATCGAGCCGGGAATGCATTTATATTTTTTCATAGCATTGCTGGGCCGTTTTAGTTCAGCCAGAAATTTGTATAGATCTTCGTCTTTCATTTTGTCAGATTCCTTTGGGAAGAGAAAATGAAAATGTTTAAATTAAAAGCAAGCGAGGGTATTGTAGAAACGGATTAGAACTTTTATGTTGTAATGCTTTATGCAGAAGGAAAAAAGTGATTATTGTCCGATCCAATTATACAAGTTAAATTTATGTAATGTAATTTCAAGAAAATCTAGATCTATTATTTTGTATACAAAAATATCACCTGCTTAAAGAAACTGGAAATGGTAATGGTAATGGGCCGAAATGTTTCAATAACATTAGCAAAATCATCCAATGACCAGGATCTACGTTTTTCTTTGCGCTCGAGTGAGCCCCGCCGTG
The DNA here is from genome assembly GCA_960531455.1 of Urophora cardui. Lineage (NCBI taxonomy): Eukaryota > Metazoa > Arthropoda > Insecta > Diptera > Tephritidae > Urophora > Urophora cardui. The sequence continues at coordinate 9,325,643 of OY482674.1, forward strand.
TTAGAGTACCGCTCATATCATTTGCCTTTCGGCGTAACTGATCAAAGCTGCTGGTAGATGCTTTGCGATCTGCATAAAATCATATATATTTCGTGCATACTTCCAGTATATACCTTCACTGCTCAAAACTTTTAAGACTTACCTAAACTATTCGAGCTAACTGCAGAGGTTAGGCCGCCAACAGCGACAGTTGCGTCCTTCTCAGCATTCAAAGCAGCGCCCTCTTTATTCTCCACATTTTCACCATTAAATATGCTATTCAAATGAATACCAGTCCATGCGAATGGCATACGATATTTACCTAAACGCTCACAAAAATCAGCAGCATTAGATTTCGCCTTCTCACGATATTTGTCCTTGTCGTCCTTTAAATAGGGTTCGACCGAGTCTTTGATATCTCCCTGCAAGACTTTTTCCAAGCGAATGACTAGAAACAGATCGCTGCTTGGACAGGTGATTTCGAAAATGCCCGAACGACTTTGTGTGCTTGCGTCTGCACAACGCACATGTGTACTTAACATGCGTTTCAAATTATCCGAGTTCATGTCGAAGTAAAAATTTTCAGAAATCTTTTTACGTTCTTTTGCGTCATAAATTGCCATTATGGCAAATATTGGTTCCACCTCCAATTCCAAACGTAATTGTAAGCATTTGACAAGTATACGATGACCCAAATGCTCCATTGGAATTTCGGCAGGTAAACGCCGCTCAGTAACATCCTCTACATCAGCTTCTGGATACAGTGAGAACAGCGCTTCCTGACGATCCTCAAGACGTCGCGCCTCATTTGTTTGATCCACCTGTTCCGGCGGTACATCGTCCAATAGGTTGGGTATTAGAGGATCGTTTACGGAACGCCGTAAATCAAAACTGGCCCAAGAGCCGCGTGGTGTTAGGGTGTCAGTGCATGAAGAAACTGAAGAGAGGCTGGCTATGGATTGTCGTGAACTAGGAGTACAACTGTCACTTTTATCGGTTAAATTTTCATCGAATGAACCAAAATCTTTATCGATTTCGAACTCTTGCTGATAAGCGGATGGGCTGATGGTACCACGATCAATGCGTTCACGTGAACAACAGGAACTCGAATAGTGACGCTGTGCATATTCGACTACCTTCCATGGACGGGTGTAGCAGTTAACACATTCTTGCACGTGTAATGGGAGTTCGGATCTGTGGTACGTTTTTATAAGTTAGCTATTAAGATATTCAAAAAAAAAAAAAAAAAAAAACATATGTATGACTTACATGTTCTCTTTTGGCATAATATGCTCAATTGTACGTATTTTGCGTGGTATGATTTTAACGGCTACATCAGTAGGTGGAAAATCAAGAATATGCTTCAGTGGATCTCGATTTAGTATGTTCATGTGTTGAGTGAGGAACTCCTCATAATCCAACGGTTCCACAGGCTCGGTGAGGGATAGCTGTGTGGTGGAATAAAAATTGACATATTTTCATCATGTACATTTAATTAGTTTTATAAATAAATCATCAATAAAAAATAAGACAACAAAAAACTCACTGTCGATGAGCACATCGAGCCGTAATCCGCAGTTTTCGTTTGTAAATGACAAATTGCATTATTTTTTCTGCCCTCTGATGTACAATGTCTGTGAAAAAGAATAAAAGAAACAAAGTTTACATAAAAATGTTTCGAAATTGTGAAAATCACAGTTTTCCACTAAATAAACACCACCCTTCGGAAAGGGAGTGCTAGTGGGCCGTTTATATGTACGTGCTTCTTACTTTGTCAATTTTTGGGCAAAAGATTTCTGCGTTGTAGACATTTTTAGTGCTCGCTATTTGGTTATTGTTATGTATGTATGTATGTAAATTAAAATGTTTACAACTTTCCTATTAAAACTGCATTTTTCACAAAACTAAAATTTGTAATTCCACTCCAAGGCAAAAATTTATGAGTATAAAAATAAGCGATGTGAGTTAGGAGTTATCGACTTTGTGTATGGAAAACACTGATTTGACTCTGGGATGTTTTTCAAAGAGGTCGAACAGCTGTGCTCAGCTGATTTTGAAGTTGTTGTTCTGGCCCAATGACGATCGTGAAAGCAATAGGTTTGTTTCTTATTAAACTAGCAGCTAGCTGTCACGTGAGCAAAACGGAAAGAATTGCGCTCATAAAGAGCGAAACGAACAGAAAATCAAGAAACGGAATAATAGTAAAAATTAGCGATTAGTAATTTGAATGCTTTTTCTGACTGTTAATGGTTATTTATTCTAAAAAAAACATTTAATTTTCTTTATTTCTATTTCAAAAATTCAGAAAATTTCAAAAGTAATAAAATCAAAAGTATTCGTTTGTTTATTTTTTCAACAGCTGTTTCTTACTTTGGCAGCAAATAATAGGTGTACTCGCGTACTTTTTCCAGCAGCTTTTCTCTGTTTGCCTCTATCACTCTCTATCTCGCCAAATATCATTCTTCCTCTCACAAGAGAAAAATATCCAAAAAAGTAAAAAAATGCAAATCTATACAAATCTTGCAGGAAAGATGAACAGCTGATCAAATTAAAATTATGGGAATTAACAAAATATATACAAATCCTATATTTACAAAAATTTATACGAAATTTGTATTACTTTAGCTTATGGCGTTTTCTTTTCTACAAAAAAATGTTGCCCTCCTATATCCTAATTATCGAATTACGTAACGTGACTTTCTATAAAATGGCTTATTTTGTAGATAATGTTGCTCTCTTACTTAGTTAGAAGTAAATGTTCGGTGAAATTACCAGACAGACATACAAAATGGCTAAGAAAGCCAAACAGGGCAACATTATTTCGAGAAAAGAAAACGCCATTAGTTTCAGCTGTAGATTATGCCTGCATTGTATTTTACTAATAAAGAAACATGTATGTATGCATATAAATGCGGAGCTGCGGCTGCCTGCTGGCATTGCATATTGACATACATACATACATATAAGTTAGCAGAGGGTAACCGGCGGACTTCCTACATTAAGCAACAAACATACAATGCTGCTGTTATCATCCGACATTTAGCTCAAGTAGAGATGCAGACATAATCAAATGTTATTTATTTACATCTTTCATAATTAATTCGTCCATATTTAACTTTTTTAATTTTGAATTTCAATTTTGCAATTTTCGCAAATTACAAACATATGTTTTTTTATCAGCTGTTTTTCTGCTGGACAAATGTGAGTTGTATTCGCGTACAGCAATTTGTTGCAATTTATTACAATTTTGCAACAAATATCCGCTTTTTCCATTTTTTTACGCAAAAAAATTGCAGAAGTGATGGAAATGAGAGAGCAAAGTGACGTTTATTTTTGTGAGAGGCTGCAAAATTCTGCAGGACAAATTTTTTCCCTCACATTTGTCCAGCAGCAAAACAGCTGATGAAAAAACATATGTTTGTAATTTGCGAAAATTGCAAAATTGAAATTCAAAATTAAAAAAGTTAAATATGGACGAATTAATTATGAAAGATGTAAATAAATAACATTTGATTATGTCTGCATCTGTACTTGAGCTAAATGTCGGATGATAACAGCAGCATTGTATGTTTGTTGCTTAATGTAGGAAGTCCGCCGGTTACCCTCTGCTAACTTATATGTATGTATGTATGTATGTCAATATGCAATGCCAGCAGGCAGCCGCAGCTCCGCATTTATATACATACATACATGTTTCTTTATTAGTAAAATACAATGCAGGCATAATCTACAGCTGAAACTAATAGCGTTTTCGATTCTGAACCAAAATGCTGCATTATTACAAGGCAACATTATCAACATGCGCCCTGAGCCCTAAGAAAATGTTGCACTTTTCATGTGATGTATGAAACAAAAATAATGCAACCCCTTGGTCATATTAAGGGCAGAAAATGCTGCCCTGTGGTCTGGCAGAGGGCGACATTTTTGTCAATAGAACAAGCAACCCTGAAAAAATGTGTGGAATCTATGTGGAATAGAACAAACAAATTTGACAGCCCGATAAAAATGCAGAATAAATGCGACATTTTTGCCAGAATCGAAAACGCCATAAGCTAAAGTAATACAAATTTCGTATAAATTTTTGTAAATATAGGATTTGTATATATTTTGTTAATTCCCATAATTTTAATTTGATCAGCTGTTCATCTTTCCTGCAAGATTTGAATAGATTTGCATTTTTTTACTTTTTTGGATATTTTTCTCTTGTGAGAGGAAGAATGATATTTGGCGAGATAGAGAGTGATAGAGGCAAACAGAGAAAAGCTGCTGGAAAAAGTACGCGAATACACCTGTGATGGAAAAAATTTGTCCTGCAGAATTTTGCAGCCTCTCACAAAAATAAACGTCACTTTGCTCTCTCATTTCCATCACTTCTGCAATTTTTTTGCGTAAAAAAATGGAAAAAGCGGATATTTGTTGCAAAATTGTAATAAATTGCAACAAATTGCTGTACGCGAATACAACTAATAAACGGACCTATAGTAAGTTGCTCTTCTTCTTTCTGTCAAAAAATATTTATTTTACACCTGAAACAACCTCAACTTCTTTTGCTTATAACTTTGTTATTTCAAGTACTTGTACTAGATTAAAGTTTACATTAGCTTTGTTCAATAACTCAAAATTTTTAATTGCTTTTACAAATAGTTGCGAATTTTATGTTCAATAACCCAAAAAATTTGCAAAAGAGATCCAAATTGGGAGAGTAAGGCTTCGAGAGAGTTGAAAATAGTTGCAAGTAAAATTTTCACTTGCAACTACTTGCAGCTTTATAAAAAATATAAGCGTCAAAAACATATGATCACAAAAATTTCAATTGGAAATATGCAAACATTTTAATCGCAAATTTCTAATTGCATACTAAATAAATTAGCGCAAAAAGGAATCTTGACGATGTTGTGGAATATCCAAAGTAGATTTTCGTCTTCCTAACTCAGTTATTTACATTCATTTTCAATTTCAAAGATTTCAATTACAACCTAACCTAAAAATCAAATTGTAAAAACAGCGCATCAGCTGTTTACTTGCAAATGTTTACGATTTTAGTTGTATTCGCGTACAGCAATTTGTTGCAATTTATTACAATTTTGCAACAAATATCCGCTTTTTCCATTTTTTTACGCAAAAAAATTGCAGAAGTGATGGAAATGAGAGAGCAAAGTGACGTTTATTTTTGTGAGAGGCTGCAAAATTCTGCAGGACAAATTTTTTCCATCAAATTTGTCCAGCAGCAAAACAGCTGATGAAAAAACATATGTTTGTAATTTGCGAAAATTGCAAAATTGAAATTCAAAATTAAAAAAGTTAAATATGGACGAATTAATTATGAAAGATGTAAATAAATAACATTTGATTATGTCTGCTCTGTACTTGGGCTAAATGTCGGATGATAACAGCAGCATTGTATGTTTGTTGCTTAATGTAGGAAGTCCGCCGGTTACCCTCTGCTAACTTATATGTATGTATGTATGTATGTCAATATGCAATGCCAGCAGGCAGCCGCAGCTCCGCATTTATATACATACATACATGTTTCTTTATTAGTAAAATACAATGCAGGCATAATCTACAGCTGAAACTAAGCTAAAGTAATTCAAATTTCGTATAAATTTTTGTAAATATAGGATTTGTATATATTTTGTTAATTCCCATAATTTTAATTTGATCAGCTGTTCATCTTTCCTGCAAGATTTGAATAGATTTGCATTTTTTTTACTTTTTTGGATATTTTTCTCTTGTGAGAGGAAGAATGATATTTGGCGAGATAGAGAGTGATAGAGGCAAACAGAGAAAAGCTGCTGGAAAAAGTACGCGAATACACCTTTTGTGTTCAATAACTTTGGTTGATAATTTTCTCTTTTTCTCGTTTTTACTCTTAATTTATCACTGACGCTCTTCTTGCAAGTAAAGTTGTTGAACAAAGCTATTATTAAGGTTGTTCTCTGTGTCTAATCTTTTTGCCGAGATATCATGATATCTTGAGAAATTTGCCACACAGAGAGAGCGCACCTTTAAGAAAATAAAATTCTAACTGACTTCATTGTGAACTAGCATGTTAGTCATATTCTTTCCACTCTTTATACAACTGTTGTCGCTTTGCTTTGCTTGCTTCAATTTCGAATTTATTAATTTTTTATCTGAATAAAATAAAATACTTAAAAAAAAGAACTAGAAACATAAATTCAAACTCACTTCTCATAGAAGACTATTGTGAATGTAATAACATGGTTGCATTTCCCGTGATATTTTTCTCATGATATCAAATATCACGGGTTGAGGTATGAGAAATTTGCCGAACCTCCATATTTGACAAGACGTGTATTTTGTTGTTGTGCTCGGCAAATTTATCACACTTATGTCATCTCGGCAAATTTGCCAGGCCAAAATCACAGAGAGAGAACAACCTTATTATTTACCAAAATTGTATACAAATTTGATAAGGGTCAGCTTACCAAAAGTCAGTAAAAATCCATGTGGAACCTATTTATCGTATAACTCAAATCGAAAAATCTGAGATATTTTTCTAATAACTTTGTCATTTCAAAAGATAAACCCATGAAACTTGAACCATATTAAAGTTTAATTTTTTTGCCACGAACTGATGCCAATTTGGTTGTGATACGAATACCAGAACATAGTTAAAATCACAATTAATGATATTTATCTTATGATCCTAAACTTTGATTACTTCTTTATTTCAAGAGATAGATCCATGAAACTTACTACAGATTAAAGTGCATTTTATTTACGAAAAATTTATATAAATTTTATTAAGATCCGATTAAAACACATAGTGAAAACAGGGTGTCAAAAAAAATGTATTTTACACCTGAAACAACCTCAACTTCTTTTGCTTATACTTTGTTATTTTAAGAGATAGAGGCATGAAACTTGTACTAGATTAAAGTTTACATTATTTACCTCAACTTCTTTTGCTTATAACTTTGTTATTTCAAGAGATAGAGGCATGAAACTTGTACTAGATTAAAGTTTACATTATTTACCAAAATTGTATACAAATTTGATAAGGGTCAGCTTACCAAAAGTCAGTAAAAATCCATGTGGAACCTATTTATCGTATAACTCAAATCATTTCAAAAGATAGAACCATGAAACCATATTAAAGTTTAATTTTTTTGCCACGAGCTGATGCCAATTTGGTTGTGATACGAATACCAGAACATAGTGAAAATCACAATTAATTATATTTATCTTATGAGCCCAAACTTTGATCACTTGGCTAGCGTAGAACTAAACTGGTCTATCTAACAAAATACAAAAGTGGAGAAAACAGATGAAACGCGTTTTAATGCGGTGTGCGATTGTAAATTATTATGTTAGCTTAATAGTTAACTTAACATTCCACATTAAAAAAAATTATTAAAGAAACGTTTTTTATATAATATTTGTTTGTAACAAGAAAACTTGTTACATAGACCACTTTAGAATTTTTAATTTATAAGGAAGTTTGAACTACAAATTGGAAATTATATGAATAAAACAAGAAAAAATATGTGAAAGGAAGTACTTTAATTGCAAAAATAACATACACATGTTCGTAAATGATCACCTCTGCATCAAAAGTAACAGTAACCTAGTTTTATCCACGGCGGTCTGGTAGAAAATCTTCTAGATTGTTTTCTGTTTCATCTCTGCGGCTTACATGTGGAGAGACAGATAAAAGGGGTGATGAAACGGTGGCAGGCCCGACGAGAGGGGGGGCTGAGGGAGTCAGTTGCCCCAGGCCCGGGCTTTAGAGGGCCCGGGAATCTCAAAATGATCCAAGTTTTTGCTTACAGAAAATAAACGAACAACACCTTTAATCACCTTTCGTAGATAGCAATCATTTTAAATTTCAACAAATTTTATAAATCTCTTAAAGTGTCTGCACCCCACTTAAGGAATTGTTGGTTTTTGGCGTCGACTTTGCAGCATAAATTTGAATTCGTTTTCTGTTGCAACAGAAAAATTCGGTATGATGCAAATTCTTATACAGCGATATGGGTATATCCTGGGCGTTTCGGACGGTATGTTCGCACGATTTTTTGAACTTTTGAGGCAGAAATATCGCGAAATATTGTATCGTTTTATGATAAAAGGAAAGATTTAGGCCACAGCTAATGATTAAAGTATGTTAGCGACAGAAATTTAGTTTAATGCCTCTGTTTTAGCCACTTAAACTGCGTTCCGGACGCTACAAAAACACGTCCATTTTTTTTTTTTTGAGTGGCTAAAACAGAAGCCTGGCATAGCAGGCGAGCACTCTACCCACTGCACCACAGCGGCCATGTATAGATAAATTAAAGTTCGTAACTATATATTCATTGAATTTTGATTTTGAGAATTTGTTCATTTAGTATGGGGGCCCTTAGTTATTTTGACCCCGGGCCCGGATTTTCTCTCGGCGGCCCTGAACGGTGGTACAAATTTCAAATTTCGCTGCCCTGATCTGGTGTAAAATTCTGCAAGAACTCTATGAAATCATGTAGGTTCACGCTAGATTTCTTTATATCGACGGATTTATGTTTCAAAACAATCATCATTGATATGGACGTATGTTTGGCCGTATGTTCCCCAAAAGCTCTTTCAAAGTGGGAATATCTAAGTAGTGGAATTAAAGGACGGATACATTTTTTACTTTTAATTCTTGTTTTAAATTAAGGAAATTTAATAGAAATAGTACTGCTAATCGTTATGGGCTGAGCCTGAAAAAATAACTCCATTTAGTAATCGGGAAACGAATAATCAGCGAGTTGATCGTTTTGTTTTAATAAAGTGCAAATTTAAAATCCGCACTTATTTTTAATAATTTTATTTAGAAATTAAAGGAAAATTAAAAATTGTTACACTAAAAAATTTCTTAAATCGATCGTCGGTTTTAGGTATAGCCTCTAAAGTACTTCGATGCATTGTTTAACATTTATCATGGGTATATTATCTAGGCGGTTGCCAACTCCAGTCTTAATTCCTTGCCCTTGCCGGGTCTTTTAAAGTAGCAATTCCAGAGATCGGGATTTAGTCACTGCATATCACGATGAATATTTGCCTTCTATGTAAATCGATTTCTTCGCAGAAAGAAGCTTTGACATACCAATGCACATACTTACTATATATAAGCGATCTAAAATCAATATACATATTTCGTTCCTTTAATTTATACATTTAACCATAACACAGCTCAACAAAAAAGTCGATATTGTGGTGCAGCCCTGCTTGTAACTGCAGTTGGTAGTATACGATGCACTGATAAAAAAATTATAACAACTTTTTTGAATCGTACGTGTAGTTTTTGAGATATGAGCCCTTAATAGGTTAAGGCATATTTGGCCCGATTTTCTGCTAATTCTATCAACACACGTTTGATGCCGTTGAAAAGGCGACATTCCACCGCTTCTATCGGTGTAATCATTATTAATGTATCTTGATAAATGTCAGAGAAATTGTAAAAACCATCTCAAAAATTCAATTTTTTGTTAAATTTTTCCATTTTTTTTCATTTTTAATCACGGTTTTCTCTAATAATTGGTAAACCAGTGTATATGCAAAGTTATTTCGGTATAATCTCTGATTAATTCTGCTTTCAACGATGTATAACTTTTTTATATCCGCTTAGGCGTTCCTATGATATTCTACTTTAATCAATTTCTACTGTGAAATTTTTCATACTAAAGTATGGACCTCCCAGGTTAAGGTAAATATTTTTGTATGAAAAATTTCACAGCAGAAATTAATTAAAGTAGAATATCTTGGGAACGCCTAGGCGGATATGAACAAGTTATACATCGTTGAAAGCAGAATTAATAGATTATATCGAAATAACTTTGCATATACACTGGTTTACCAATTATTAGAGAAAACCGTGATTAAAAATGAAAAAAAATTGAAAAAATTTAACAAAAAATTGAATTTTTGATATCAAGATAAATTAATAGTGATTACACCGATAGAAGCGGTGGAATGTCGCCTTTTCAACGGCATCAAACGTGTGTTGATAGGATTAGCAGAAAAAAGTTATCGGGCCAAATATGCCTTAACCTATTAAGGGCTCATATCTCAAAAACTACACGTACGATTCAAAAAAGTTGTTATCATTTTTTTTATCAGTGCATCGTATACTACCAACTGCAGTTACAAGCAGGGCTGCACCAAAATATCGACTTTTTTGTTGAGCTGTGTAATTAATGCAAAATATTTTCATTTAAAAAATGCATATAAATTAACTTTATTAATTTTTATTAAATACATGTTTGTTATATTATGTGACATACTTAGTTAATAAATATTTAAAGTAATTAATTATTTCCTTTAGACTGGATTGCTTTAGTTGAAATAATTGAATGATGCTCTTTTATCTATGGCAATAGCAATACATTTTGAGAGAATTATTGTTAATGCAATAGCTCTGGCTTCCGTATAAATTAAGGCGACTAATGGTGTTGGTAAGTGTTTTTGTGTAACCTGAAATGCGAACCGTAGACTCAAAAACGGCCAACCCAGGTTTAGTTTGTATTCGTAATTTAATATCGATGCCGTATTCGTGGGTGATGTCCTTGATAATAGCACGATGAGGCGCTCCTAAAACTGCCTTTTGTATTGAGTTTAAGTAGAGTACACGACATTGTGGATATGGCTTCAGCTGGTTATTAATTAATTTAACTAAGTAACGTGCCGCTTCCTGTACGCGGCCATCGTTGGTTGGCATTTCAATGTGATGATAGCATGTACACCATTGTGCTGGAATCCCAGCATGCTCACAAGTACGTGTCTCGGGCACGGGAAGAAATAAACTTACACCACGGGGTATGACGTCGTTGTCGCGAAGCTCCTTGCTACGACTTTGTAGCATTGATGGATTCAAATGGTTCAAATTGAGAATATCTAAAATTGTTGCGTGTACATCGTAGAAAGTGGTTAGTCTTTTAGAATTAATTTCCAAATTTTTGATAGCGTCAGCATATTTCTGTTTAAACCAGTTGGGGTAGATAGCTATAAAGAGTGGTTGACGCTCTTCCATCATACCTTGATATGTACGACCGAAGGAGCCACCGCTTAGGCCATGGTCACTCATCAAGAGAATGATTGTTTTATTTACGATACCGGATACTTGAAATTGTTCGAGTAAATTAACAAAATCGTTGTCCAAAAGCTTTGGCATATAAATTAAATCCTGCGTCATTGATGCCAGCCAGAAGAAGGAAAAGAAATGATCAGCATGTATAAGAGGCATTAGTTTATTGATCATTTCGAATACCAAGTCAACGGTACGATGTCCTCCCATGCAAAATTGCTCATTTCCTTTGTAATATTGCTCAATATTATTTCTAATTTTTATAGGAATGGGCGGTATATAATAATCTGTTGGTTGATGTTTAAAAAATGTGTCCGTAGTAAATAAGCTGGCACGTGCTATATCCTCAACAAAAGCAGTTAAATATCCGCACTCTTTAAAACGCTTCCAAATAAACGGACAATCATCAACGTATTGCTGTATATCCTTTGAACGTATGCACGATAATCTTAGCTCGTCAGCAGCTAAACCAGTTAGAAGTGGAATTATATTGGAGTAAATGTTGTCTCCTACTTTATTGAAGCCCCAGAACTCAACAAAATGTAGACGTTTTCGTATGAAGGCAGCGGAGCGCTTCATGTGGCGCAAAAAGTTCAAATGAGACACACTGTCAATACCAAGTACCATGACCGAAAGTCGATCTATATTATCGTCGTTATTATTTCCATTTAAGCCGTTACTTGATGCATTCTGGCTTTTTATTTTACGTACTATATTTTTCTTTCTATTGCTATTTTCGTATGAGATAACTTTACTTTTTCTTTTATTTCGAGGAAAAAAGTGGTAGTCTTCATAAAAGTAATGCTTTGATTTGTAGTATGTACAACGAACACGTATAAATTCAATATCACCTGAGATTTCGATTGATTGATTATAAAGTAATTTAAATGGTATTTGATCAGCATACGTTGCTTTTGCTGTAGAGTGATTGTGTTTAAGTGCCGCATAATGACAATTAATCTTATTAGTATCGTTTATTTTGTAATGATGCATTAACTCTTCATCTGTCATGGGCCACCAAAGACGTGAGCCGAACTGGCTTGCGCGCGTTAATGGCTTGCCGCATGTTAGATTTGGAGGTGAACCCATATATTGTAAAATACGATAGTTGCTAACATCAAAATATGGTATATGACAACCTGGCGTATCCACGAAATATGATTGTGTAATATTATAATCGGCATCAACTCGCGCCATTAACTCGAAACGATCGCGAATTTGTATAATTTTTGTGCGAAAATTATAGTCAACGAATAGATATGTAACACAGCAGAGACATAATAATATAAATATAATTTTTTTACATTGTCGTTGATTATTTGTGACTTTGTGAATATAGCGATAATAATGTTGCAAATCTCCTTTCGTCATGTATTTTGGATCCAAGAGATATTGTCGCCTAGAATAAAAAAAAAATAAATATATAAAATACAGCTGAAAAATAGGATGATTGTTGGGTTTTCCCAATAGTAAGTACATGGGTCACCCGTGGTCAGTGGCAGCCTTTACCATCCATCTATACTCTTGCCTACACCGAAAAACTGCCATTCAGTGTATGATATGACATATTCGCCTAAAAGTATGCAAAGCCAAAAAGAAGGCGTTTACGTAAAATCATACAGTAGAAACTACACAATAAACATCAGGCCAAAAAATCTCATACGTTTGAGAAAACCTTAATTCTCAATTTGCTAATAAAGTTCTTCCCGCAAAATTTCATCAACGTTTGAGAAAAATGTGCCTTTTTGTTTGAAAATGCTATCAAGGGAAATTTGAGGTGCGTTTGATAACAAACGTTTGAGGTTTGAGAATAAGGTTAGTTCTCAAATGCATCTCAAATTGAGAATTAAGAAAAATGTTTGTGGGGTAATAAAGCAACACAACATGGATTGGGATAGCAGCTCGACCCAAAGCTGTTTAGAATTATAGCTACGCCAGTGTATATTAGTATTTTACTATAATTAGGTTTTAATTACATAATTAATTTATTAGTTTTGATGTTTGACCGGGATAGGCTTCGAAACTGGCACTTGTTCTATGACAGTCAATATTTAGCTCACGGAATCAACTCCAATATCCATACTTAGAACAAACAGCTTTACTATACATATACCTGTATGAACATACATATGTACGTATGTAACTGTATATATTGGCTTGCAAACAGCTATTTGCGTAAATTCTTACGAATTGCATCTCTATGAATACACTTATGTAGGTACCTTCAAAAAAATTTTAAGTACATATTCAATTTGTGTAGGTATGTCGTTTCCTTCAAAAGGCATAACCTACTTAAAGTATTTGTGCGGATTAAGCAAGACTAGCTGTTCCGCTAAAAAATGGTAAAATTTGTTAGGATAATCGGTAAAGCATCAGCTGTGGTGCCTTTGTCGCCTGAGCTCATAACATAACAGATGTAGGGTGCATTAAATTTGATTGCAAATAGTATAGTAATTTATTAATACTAGCCGGACCCGTGCGCATCTTGCGCAAAAAATAACAAAACATACGTGGCGCCAATCGCGCCCATTTTAAAAAACTTATTATTTATTTGGTTTGGTGGACCTTATGGAACTTTCAATGAATTACCTAGATATATGTTTGACAAAGATATCGCATAAAATGTTTTTATTATTCCTATATAGGTATGTGCAATATATTTTTATATATTTTATATATATTTTTATGTGCGTATGTGGTTCTTGCCGACTTGGGTAATTTTTTTCCACACGTTTGCCTTGGATTAATCAATTTATCTGCTACAGTTCCTGAGTTTTGACTTATAAATCTTTGAAAATATGCTCCTCTTGGCCCATTTTTCAAAATTTCAGCACGTTTCCTCATAACTGCATAACGTAATTTCATCACTCGGGCTTTATTAGTGATTGAATTATCATGTTTTACGTGCTTTTCGAAATACACACATATGCCTTATTTTCAACCCCAATTTTCTCTGTTCCCATTAGAATCTATGTACCAAATTTCATTAAAATATTTCTATTTTTGCGCAAGTTAGAGTGTATACGGCCGGACGGACGGACATGGTTCAATCATTTTTTGCATACTGATCGTTTTGATATACTCTTAAATATTAAGGTGGAGTGAAAATTTTTTTTTGGAAATTCAATTTGTTCCAAAGCCAGAACGGCACCTTTCTAGCCCAGTAATAAGCCTTTAAAATTTTATTGACCTACTCGCATGTTTAGAGGTGCCCTCAGCCCCACAAAGTTGAAAAAATAGCACGATCTGGTACAAATGTGAAATTTCTACAATTATGAAATAAAAAAAACCAAGTATGAGGATTGATAAACAGGCTAAGTTGAGTATAAAAGTGAATTTTTTTTTTGGAAACAACAACAACCAAAGTTTCTAAAGGTCAAAGTTTATACTATGCATTTTTTAAATTGCAATTACTTAAAAACTACTGAACCGATTTCAAATATTTTTATACCATTCTATAGGTATTTTGAATCCCTTTAGTTTGATATACATTTTATGTGGGTTCCATAACACTCCCCGCTGCGGGGGTAAACCCCCCTTTCACCCCCCTTACTTTTCATATAAAGTACCACGCCCAATAAAACACCGTGTCGCATGCCTAGCTAATTAATACCTTTAAAACGATGCCTTACTTATTAATTTTGGTAAATTATGTGAGCCGCTGTGGTGCAGTGGGTAGAGTGCTCGCCTGCTATGCCAGAGGTCTCGGGTTCAAACCACGGTCCGAGCCAAACAAATTTTTCTAATTAGTAAAAATCCAATTATTGGGTTTTTTAAGAGCAGCGGTCACCTCTCGGCAGTGGGCGGCATACCCTCCGAGAGTATTTCTGCCATGAAAAAGCTTCTCACAAAAAATGCATTCGCCGTTCGGAGCCGGCATAAAACTGTAGGTCCACCCAATTAGTAGGAAAAACAAAAAGGAGCACACCTCGAATTGGGAGAGAAGCTCGGCCATAAAACTCGTCAGAGTTATAATAGCGCCATTGTATTATTATATTAAATTATGTGAGCAGAAAAAGGGATATTTATAAAACACCAATTAGAAATAATATATATGATTTGTTTCCAAATTCTTGTTCTTAAAAATCGATACATAGCAGCTTCACTGAAAAACTTGAGGATGCGAAATGTTAAAAGTAAAAGTACACACACCACACAAACAAGAGTTTTAAATATGTACAAATCTGACAGTGTAATACTTTCCCATAGTTAATGTCTCCGTAGACATATTTATCTTTGGAATTATGTGAAGACTGCGTTGCCTTCATTTTCTTCAACATTTAATGTTTAATTGTTTTCTTAAACATTTAATATTCAATTATTTTTGCCTCTCCGCTTATTGCTTGCACATATGTATACTTCCTGCTTTTACTACATATTTGCAATCTTATCGCATGACAGTTCTTGTAAATTGACACACAATATGCATGTAGTATGTATGTAACAGCTTTGTTTTCGCGCATGAGCATTATATACGTAAAATAAAGAGGGATGCTGTAAATCGCGTTAAAACGTTAAAAGCATATTTCTAACAGCGTTTAGCAAAAGCAGTTAAGTGTAATTTGCAGTTTTTCAGCCAAAGTTCAATGCTATCTACATGTGTATGTATATTACATGCGCTTTCATATAAATTATCAAAATAAATAAATATTTATCTTATAGCTCAAATTTTCAAATATTTATTAATACTTATGTATGTATGTACTTATGTACATTTCTATGTAATAAATGGAATGGTAAAGAATTTATTCGTGTTTTTTTTTTTTGATATATATAATTGGGTCGACTTTCCATTAAGAAAGCATGCCCCAAGAAAAATCACTTATTCAGAGGGGTAGGGGGGCTCTCTCAGATCTCAAAACTGAAATCGGAACATGCCGGAGGCTTATAGTTTACGAGATATTTGTTGTTAAAATTGAAAAATTTACCAGCCATCAGATCAGCGGTGCTTTAAAAAGCATATTGGAAGAATATTTATAAATCCATAAAAAGCCAAGTACTTTCCTTAGCTTGAAATTACTTAGCGCATTCATAAATGAATATAATCTAATAGAGGCCTTTTTTGCAATAAAAATAAAAAAGATTGATACTTTGAATCCACGATTTTTCACGATATTTGCCCATTATTTCTATTAACCGAGATGAGAGAAAGGGAAATTGTCGTAGGAAGTGCGGCCTCTCATTTCATTTTCTTGCACAACTCAATTTTTCCACTGGATTGCTGGTTATATACATACATGATATATATGTCTATATGTACTCATGTAAAAAAAAAAACTGTGTTATTAAATGAAATAGTGCTACTTACTGTAGGCAGATCATAATAAATGTAAGCGTACTAAGTATGTACTTATGTATCAAGCATACACACATATATATGTACATACAGACTTGGGCATTATTCGAAAAAATTTTTATTTAGATAATTATTCGAATAAAAATTTATTTTTCAAATTTTATTCAGATAAATTCCCTACGAATAATTATTCTAAAGTTTATTCGTTATTTCAAATAATAAATAAAAACTCAGAGTACAACAAAAAAAACAACTGAGTAATAGTAAAAAAAAACTTTCCTTTTATTTTTTTTTTTTGTATGTTTGTTTGTTTTTACATATGTATATGAAAATTATCTATTTTTCGAATAATTTGGGTTCTGAATAAACGAAATTATTTATTATTCAAATAAAGATAAAAAAATTTATTCATCTATTATTCGTTATTCGAATTTTGCCCAACTCTGTATACATATTAAATGCATTCATATTGGCTACATACATACATATGTACGAAAGTACATTCAAATGTTTTTGCTTAACGAAAGTGCTTACCGCTCATTAAAAAGACGGTATTAACCTTTGCTCAAATCGCTTAAAGCGCTCAGTTTGCGTATGTTGTCAACAGGTTGTAGTTTTGTATGTTATAAAGTTCATGCTCCTTGGTTTCTTCCTGGCCATTCACATATGTACAACAACGATTAAAAGCACATGCGACACATTTGTGTAAATGTATAACATATTAATTACAACAACAACCGAAGAAACACTTGGATTCGATAAATGATGAATTGCAAGCAAAATTGTTGTTGGGAATATTACAAAAGCATTTCTTTGTTTGTCATGGCCATGAATAAAATAGTCGCCATAGAGCGAACATGTTTTAATAATCACATAAAAAATCTTATAAAAATGAAACCAAAAAACATAACACAGTAAGTAAGGATATATACGGACTATAAAAGGGCATATCATATCATATATTTACGCCAGTATAGCCATTGAAAGAGACGGAGCCAAACATACATGCTTTTCGATTGATCAATATAAACTGTAAGCGGCTTTTTGTGCAGCATTTAAGAATCATCATTATGCACAAATAAAATATTATGCTTATTCATGAGATGTGCGTCATAATTATTCACAGTTATCATACAAGTTGCATATGGACTCAACTCAATTATTGTGTGCACTCAAATGGCCACGTATCATCAACAAGTTGCTTAGTGTACCTAGATTAAAAGTGACTGAAAGAGTTTGCAAAAATGCCCAAAAATCACAGTACAAAAAACGTTATGGAACGCAAAAATCATAATGATCATCAAAAACAAGTTCAAGCCGGTACAACACCAAAGCACAAACAACGAGAATCTGCTGTATTTTTCATTGCATTAATTTTGTTGCAACATGTCGATTTGTGTATGTGTCATCATCATCTGCTAGCGGACAAACGATTATCACTAAAAACTGTTGACAGAACTGATGGCATAGATCGCATACAGAGGAGAGCGGCGCATACAAGCGGTGATAACAACAACGACAGCAACACTGAGAGTAATATTGCAAAAAGTTATAGTGACAGATTTGATGCAAATAAAAAGCGTCGAATTAATGGTGGTCAACCTGAGGAAATTTTCAGTATGGATGACCGTATTGAGGCTAATTATGATGAGTATCCGGTAGGTTATTGTACGTAGAAAATATTGACATTAGTTGGGTAACAGATTGTGTGCTTATACATCCTTGCATGCTAGAAGATACTAGCACATCGCGACATTCAAATTAACTAAATTAATTTACAACTAGTTTGCCATACAACTCAACTAGTTAGAGAAATCTCTCTTTTTTCCATATTAGCAATTACAATTTTAACAAGGGAATGGCTTACGAAATGGCAATTGTTCGCCTCCACAGCAGCATCGTAACACTTTGCTGACCAGTCAGTGTTGGCAGCAAAGTCATACCACAAATATGTACATACATTTCTATGTATTTATGTATATGTAAATAGAAGTATCCAAAGTTGAAAGTAGTAAGTAAAAATTACCAGCATAAGTCGGCCTCTGCATCATCAGCATTATGAGCATCTTTGCTGACTATACAGCGCCTTTACCATTTTGCTAATTAGTCAGTCAAGTTGCCTAAATATTCTAGTTACATAGCTAACTAACTAGAAAGTCTGCTGACTAGTTCTTAAGCCAATTACAGTTGCAGATTTAAAGCAAGCGTTAACTAACCTTTTATTGGTTACGTATACGCCCAGGTGCACTGTTTTCACTCACATAACGACGTTTATATTTACATATTTGCCTAAGGCCTTTGACGCTATGGCTATACAGCTAATTTATAATTTTATATTATAAATTTAGCTTTTAATAAATAAATAAATAAAATATTTACATACACTTATAACTAAGAATCTTCATGTTGTTTACACATACAATTCTAGATGGTAGTACCAAAACGAGCTGCTCTCATGCTCGATCGTCTCATGGTTGCACTTCATCAGGCGTTAGAGCAGGAGCGTCCTAAAAAATTAAAGGATTTCTATGCGCAACGCAATGACAATTCAAAGGAAGAAAATATTCTTAGCAGTGCTGATTATGATGCCGCAAAAGTCAATGCAAATAATATGTATAGCGACGATGATCCCACAGTTCAGATGGACTATGACTTTAAAGATTTAAATTCGATAAATCACGTCAACGGGCAAACTGTAAGTTGTAAAAATGAAGCATAATTTTTTATGTAATTTTGGGCATGTGCGACAGAAATTTTCAGTTAATGGCAAAGAGCTTTCAGAGAAGAGCAGACGCGGCGGCGGGCCTACATTTTGGTAAAAACATGGGCAATACAGATGGCATAGCGCTGCTAACTGCAGCAGCGGCAGGTGATGGAGATGTTGGCGGCGATTTAAGTGGTGGTGAAAGTGGTGTTGGTATTGGACGTAATAGTATCGGTAACAGCGGACGTATGTACTGGCGTTGCTATTTTAATGCAGTCAGCTGTTTTTAAGATTATATGTATATTTGTATTATGTGCATTTATGTATATTGTATGTACTCGCAAAGTATTATTTAAATACTTGGTTTTAATTATAAATATATGTATATGTATGTATGTATGTACAGAAATATTTTGCAATATGGAAAGAAAAATACTACGAAGGTGTGGCAATTTTTTATATATAAATTTGTATATCTAATCTTTTTATTATGTGTTTATACATGTGTACAAAATAATGTCATTACAGACGCATATCCTTATGCATTCTGCACAAAAACACACATACACACAAAACACTTGTAAGCAAGATTTCCACGAGACCTCGTTAGAAACTATTAAAATGTATTGCAGTTTTCAACTTTTCAACATCTTGATGGCCAACAAATTGATCAATAAAACTTTTTAATATATTCGCAAAGAGACGTTGTTCCCCATAATGATTACATACACACACTGTCTGTTTATTGCGTTGGCATAATTGCAATAACAAAACATCACACAGTAGTATGTAGGTGTTAATGCATCATCAATTTAGTTGATTTGATGGTTGGTGGATATGAGTGGGGAATGAGCAGTAACGGATAGCGTATGTATCTGTGCGGTGGAAGCAAGACCACATTAATTCTTCTTCTTGTTGGAAAATTGGTACTACTAGAATATTTTATTAAGTCCCCGATTGGGAGAGAAGCAATTCGAGATTTGCTCTTTAATTTTTTCTTTCTATAAATTCGGTGGACCTACATTTTTATAACGGCTCCAACGGCGAATGAATTTTTTTGGAAGAACCTTTTTCAGAGCTATGGTATGCTACTTACTGCCGAGGTATGGCCGCGATTTGTTTGAAAAATCTAATAATCGTTTTCTAACCCGGGACCTCTGGTCTTCTGGCATGGCGAGCACTTTATCCACTAAACCACGGCACAGGTACACAAATGTACATACACTCATGAAAACGGAAATGCTTTCTGGAACTTTGCGACGACGCTGAGTATAACCCATGGGGAACAGCGTACAAGATTTTGACCAAAAAAATTGAAAAGCGTAGGTATTCAGCACCAACGTGTCCCACCTTCCTGGATCCTGTAATGAACACTCTATTCCCCACACAGAGGAAGCTAATTTCACCCATCTCGTACGACATACTGCAAATCTTTTGAGAAAGTAACAGATGAACAAGCTATCCAAGCCGCAAAGAGGCTCAAAGGAAATAAGTCCCCTGGCCTAGGGCAGCTTTCTGTCATGCGCCTTCGGTATTCACTAATGGCGTTTTCTTTTCTCGAAATAATGTTGCCCTGTTAGATTTTCCTAGCCATTTTGTAAGTTTGTATGGTCCTTTCACCAAATATTGACCTCTAACTAAGTAAGAGAGCACACTTATCCACAAATTCAGTCATTTTACGTAATTCGATAATTGGGATATAGGAGGGCAACATTTTTTCGTAGAAGAGAAACGCCATTCTGTTTAACGCATGTCTAGCAGGGGGTACATTCCCACATCCAAACATCAAAGATTGGTGCTTCTGCCCAAGTCTGGTAAGGGTTTTACACTGCTATCTAGCTACAGACCCATATGTTTGCTCGACTCGGCTGGAAAGGTACTTGAAAGAGTAATTTATAACCACCTCGAAAGAATTGTTCTGGCATTAGGAGGTACATATGTATATCCAAAACGCAGTATGGTTTTAAAGAAGTAAGATCCACAGTTCATGCTCTAAAAAATGTAGGGCAGGACGCCATAAGTGGTACACGATGGCTTGCAGGCTCTAAATATTTAGTACTGCCTGGCAGTTACCCTCGACGTAAAGAATGCATTCAATACTGCCAACTGTGCAAAAGTCCTGGATGGTTTCGACCGCATTGGGGTACCAAACTATTTGAGAAGGCTTATAAGAAGTTACTTCGAAGACCGGACTCGAATTTGAAAACTCAGGCGGCACTAAGGAAACAAAAAGGTCGCTGGTGGAGTTCCTGCTCCGAAGAGGTGCAGCGACGTTAGAAATAGAGTATTTATGATAGTCTGCAGTCTAATTTGACATACATTTATATAAAAATATACATATATGTATGTACATAAGTATGTTGGTATATGTATATAGGTACATATATATGCTGAATTTTATTATTTAATAATGCTACTGTCATAAATATTGAAATTAAGTAACTCAACATTTTATATCATAAATCACTACATACATTTGTATGTACATATCGCTAGCTTAGAGTGCAAGTTGGCTAAATGGCTTTTTTTTTTCAAACCTTAAAAAGGAGAGACAAAAAACCAAAAGAAAGCAAAAAATGTCGATATGAAAAAATAGTTTTCTCTTCGTGTAAATATTTTGGACTTAGCCAACGAAAAAAGACACTGAAGATGGCGCATATTAGCCGAAACCGGTTTGTCTCCAAACCAAACTTGACAAGGGATGACGGAGGATCGTTCCACAATACATCATATTCCTACCCTGTCGGAAAAACAAGCAACCAAAAAGTATTTAGCCAATTTTCTTCGCTTTATGGACTTAACCAATTTGCGTATCACTGAATAACAACGAGTAGAAATATTACAGGTATCACAGACCTGTTTAGCGTGGTGCATATTTAATATTTCTAACATTCTACATAAAAATATTATTTTTCATAAAAGTGTACTTAGCTAGTTTGCACTCTATGCTAGCGATATATCTATTTCCTTTAACCCCCGCATTATAAATCAAAAGCGAACTTATCGCCGTTATTAAATTATATACAACGAATACATTTGCAAAAAAGGTTTGGGAAATAACGGCTGTTTTGCTGCTATGGAGTATGAAAACCATAAAATAGAACAGAGTTAATATGAAATTAATCGAATAAAATCAAATAAAAATAACAAAATTAAACTTTGCTTTCCAACGAATCGGGTTTACCCACAATTTAATGCCGATTTCGCACGGCAGATGAATTTTTGCGACAAATGGTCGACATACTTACATACATAAGTATGTATTGCACATGCCGAGGAGTCGCAGCTAGTTTTTGGAAATTAAAATATTTACGGTTTTGATAAATTTATTAATTTTTAATCTTTGGTTTTCCCAAACCAGGATTTGCACCCTAGATCTTGTGCGTGGCAGGCAGCACTAGTGCACTACACTAGGAGTTGCTAAGCATGGTAACTACTAAGTTCGAGCTTCAAGTGAAATTGCAGTCAAAAATCCATAAAAACAAACTGGTAGTGGAATTTCACAGACAGCTGTACTGAGTCCTTGCGCAACATGCTAGCAACATTTCACGCCAAAACCCAGCAAAAATATGTTCATCGCTATTACCTGTCAGGCATGACAGAAGGCCTTGCCATGGAACATCTGGCGAGTTCATCACTTCTCTCACGCATTGCCAGTAATGCAGAGTGGAATGAGCTTCCATTACCCATTCCACGTAATGCAAAGTAGAATGGAGCGCGAAAAATGAACTGGAATAAATACCAGTGGAAATTTCCATCATGCCTTACATTTTTCGCCTTCTTTCTCTGCTTCCCTGTAAGGTATTCTTTATTTAATTCACTATAAGGCTTGAGGTAGTGCGTGATTTATTCGTTCGGCGGTAATGCAGTGGGAAAGTCCTTCCCTCCAATGACAAGCCCATGCTAATGTCAGGCATTCTGTCAACGAATGTGGAAGCGATTGCCAGGGTTTTTCTGGATTACCCTCTTAATTCCACGGTCATCGAGTTTTTTGGTGGGAATAAACGCATGTTGCTGGCGTAATTTCACAAGCGTGAACTTAATACTAGACTTTATGCATCACTTCGTTGCATGTTTATATGTATGTACGTTGCTGTTAATGGTATCATTTATTCGTAATGGTGTACATACATATATATAAACATTGGGATGTAGGTATGTATGCACATTCAACAGGTATTTGAAGTGGCCAGCTCTTACAATGCAAGTTGCAATGCGATTAGCTCTGGTCCATAGCAACATGTATCCAAACATATTTACAGCTTGTTGTGTTTTTGTGGGGCGAACTCTTTTACAACCCCTCGATATTGCACTGCGATATACATACATGTATTTATGAAAACCAACGTACATACAGATCTGCGTGCTAGCACATACCGAATAAGAACGATAATATCTAACGAACCGAGCTCGAGTATAATGCTTAACAGCCGCTGTTTCTGTTTCTGCTGTTGTATAAATGTCTGTTGGTGCGACATTGGCAACAAAGGATCCGTTATCAATGCTATGCTCTGATGTTGTTAGTGGCAATACAAATGTTGCGGTAGAGTATACATCCCTGCAAAAATCATTGGATTATATGCTCCATTTGTGGTAGGTTGGAGTACTTTCAAAGTGACCACTAACATAGCCCAAACGACCGATTCGTGTATCTGCATCGGTTCGTAGTTAGCCGAAAATACCAAAAACCAAATGTTTATGGCGACGACGACGATGTGTGTATACATACATAACTACATACATACATATGTTTGAATGTATACACGTCATTCGTCGTCGTCGCGATAAACATTTGCTTTTTGTTGTTATGTTCGGCTAACTGTTAGGTACTCCATCAATTAATCCAATGTAGGTACTCCATGGATTAATTTGATTGTTATGCGGGACTGGAGTATATACTCCATTGCAATGACATGCAATGTTAAATGGACCATATTTTTTGTATGAAATGTGGCAAGTTATGGAGTAATCGGTTGGTCCATAGCGAGCACTCCATGGATTAGCGATTGGAGTACTCGGAATTTTTGCAGGGATACATATGTATGTATGTATATGTACGTGCATATGTATGTGCTTCAGTTGAGTTTTCGCGTTGCTTTGTATAAAAGGGTACGCAACACTGCGTACCGTGTCAGATTGACGGCAAACGCATTACTGCAAAATACACCAGCAGCAACAGCAATAACAAAATCAACTGCAGCAGTTCTTAGTGTAACACTCGCTTTTTTTTGATCTGTGTGATTCGGTCATATACATACATACATACATTTTAGCTGTGGATTCATTTTCAAAACTGTGTCTCATTATCACCGGTAAGTTAATTTTTTTTTTTTATTTCTTTTTTTTTTTAGAGATTTTTAATAAAAAGAAAACTACCTGCATCCGTGCACATCTTCCGCAATGCATAACAAAACATATGTATTTGTGCATAGTTTTAGGCGCAAATTTCAATCAGGTCAAAATAGTATAGTACAAATTGATTTTTTGGTGCGTCCAAAATCGTTTAGTTTAATATGCTTTTCAGAGCTTTTTGGCCGGTGAGTTATAAAGCAAAACACAAAGTTTTCTTTTTCCTCCTACGCGTTTCGGCGCATACTTGCGTCTTCCTCAGGGAGTCTATTTATTTCCAACAAATATATAAGAAGACATGTATACAAACATTAATTCCATTAATACAAAATATTTAAACAATATCACAACAATCGTTTAGTTTAAATGTTTTATTTTTATTAGAAACGCTCAAATAAAAGCGGCTTGCTTGCTTTTTTTATGAAAAGTGAAAAAAGAAAACTTAGATGGTTTTTATTTGATTCGAAAGTGCCCCTAAAGCAGAAAACCACCTGTTGTAAGTGGCTAGCAAATGCGCTTTAAGTACTGTATTATTCTAAGCTCTTTTATTTTTTTCAGTAAATATGTAATGCATAATATAATACAATGATTTACGCTCCATATCCCGCCCAACCGACGAGAGGGGCGCCTAACATGACGTACGAATTAGTCTTTCTTTGTGCCGAGTCGTACAGAAAGGCATTTGTTAGGTGTCGAGATCCAAAACTATCCGGCTACATAACAAAATGCATCAGCTTATTGTAAATCATTTATAAAGTGAGGTTAGAACTATTTTTTTTATAATAAAAAGTGAGTCTGATGTGTCAAACGTGCTGCAGTGAATGTTGTAGTCATGACAGATCCGATGAAATGGTTTCTTCAATTCAAAATTTGTTTTGCAATGTTTTAAAAATAGTCGTTTGATACACTACAGGCAACATTAAAATGCCTATGTATATCTCACTCAGAAGGCATGGGCCATTTATGACTTCTGTCATTAATTTAACCATAAAAGTGTGCCAAGCATGTCTCTACGACGACCAGCAAGTGAAGGCAAATTAATGAGTTTTAACCGACAAGTCTAAGGTGGAAGATTGTAATCTGAGTCTCACCGAAAATTAATTATCCTTATTTTAAATATTATGAGTCGCATTTCCGCTGGGCCTAGTGCAAAAATTTTACGGAAAATATTTTAAAGTGTTGTTGTGCATTAGTTACAATTCCATTAAATAAAAATATCACTGTGCTTCAAAATGAGGGTTCTTCTCTCCGTAATTGATGAAACCAAAAGAAGAGAAAAGCTTGCCCCTCTAGTAACAAAACCCGTAATGCATTTTTTCTTATGTCTGCTATCATTTTTATTTGCCTCTGCTTAATCCTCTGCCTTTGATGTGGCAGCAATATCAATAACACAGGTCGACAAAATTTCAACAAATTTTTGTTACAGAAATAAAATTCTACTTTTTTAAAGGATTTCGGTGCGCTGAATCCGAATCTGCACTCAGATTTTCGCGGTTTTATTTCTGTAACAAAAACTTGTCGACCAGTGTAATAGTAGCTAACAACAACAAAAACAAAAATTCACTAAAAATGCGTCGCTTCACGCTTAAAAAAACAACACCGCGCAACATGTCGCCAGCAACATTGTGGTAGCCGTTGAAGCCTTAGCAACATTGTTCTTCTGCTCCTTAAAAACGAATTATGTAAAAATAAACATCAAAAACGAATTCTTTGACCCGAAAACATTAATTTAAATACATTTCGTAAACAATTCTTTCATTTTTCAAGCTTGATCACTTTTTCTCTGTACTACCCCAACTTTAAATAGAAATAAAAATGAAAATGAAACCAGACCTATAAGCCAAAATCCAGTATGAGATTTTGATATCAGAGGGATAAAGTTTTGTTTTCTTTTGGTTTTTTTTATCAATTACGTAGAATCTTATTGCACTGTGTACATAATTAAATTTGGCGAAAAGCGATCATTGAAGCGGCCGATTCCGTCCAATCGAAACTAAGTTGCAACTTTTCGAAATTTCGCAGAATGTACCAAGTGTTTATTTATTTATGTATGTTTATGTATGTTTAAAAAAAAAACAAATATACGTAAATGTTTTTTTTTTTTTTTTGGGTTTAGAAAAATAGCAATCGATATTAACTGCGAAATCAAGAATTCAGCAAACTTCTTCTCTTCGGCAATCAGGCGAGTAAAAACTTATTGATTGTTTATCTACTAATTTGTAACAATCCAAAACTTTTCAGTAGCGCTCGGGTAATCTTTGTTAAATGAGTTAAGATATTCAATGCTCGTGCATTTACCTTTGATTTAACGGTTGAGTTAATTTTAAGAGTCGTA
This sequence comes from Urophora cardui, assembly GCA_960531455.1. NCBI lineage: Eukaryota > Metazoa > Arthropoda > Insecta > Diptera > Tephritidae > Urophora > Urophora cardui. The sequence continues at coordinate 9,352,371 of OY482674.1, forward strand.
AGCAAACGCCCACGGCAGTCATATACATATATATGTACACATGATTATGAGAATGAATGTACATACATCCATACATAGGTATGTGTGATATGTGTACGTACTTAAAAAGTACTTATCAGTAGAGTATTTGTACTTGTAAAATTCTTGCTCTGGAAATTTGAAGTACAGGGGAACTGGTACTTGTACTTGTACTGGTACTTGCACTTTACAGGAATGATTGATTTTAAGTAAATTAATGCGAAATGGCTTTTCTTTATAAAAAAAAAACTTAATTTTGAAATGGAATTCTGTGACAAAGAATATTCTTATGACGGGGTATGCACATTCGCGGCTTATTGATATTTGTACGAGTTTTTATTTTGATTATTATTTTTATTGCATTTCTTTCTATAAACTCTAATATTCACTATTTATTATTCCATTTATACAACCGCGATGTGTTATTGGTTCGATTAATATTACATTACCTATCCATAGTCAAAAGGTAGTTGTCGTTGGACTGCCATTTTCCTTGGAGGAAATATTTATATGTAGGTATGTAACCGTCATGATGGCTATTATAAATAAGCATCCACAGGTTCATATTAGAGGCATAGCAGAAAAAAATAAATTTTATTGGTTTGTGGCTATAAAATCAACTAGGTACACATGTGATAATATGAACATATACATACATACATACATACATACATACATACATACAAATGTACATATACTCACTGCTTCTTTTATAATTTACTACTACAGTCTTAAGGAATAGTTTATGGAGCAGATGGCTAATGCGGCCTTTGCACGGGTCGATTTTTGCCGACTGGGAAATCGATTTGCCAAAGGTTGAACGCAAGTCTACTTTGGACAAGTCGATTTTTGTCGACTGAGTCGGTGGAATTACTTTTTTCACGCGTCAATTTTGGTTGAACGACAAAAACCGACTAGGAAATCGACCCGTGTAAAGGCCGCATTGGCCATCTTCCACCCTAAGATTAACGTTTATAATAGTAACTCAGCTTTCAGCTTCACATTAATCATACGTTCATACATACATATATCCAGTGAGGTTTTAGAGTTTAGTTAGTTAACTAGGTCTAATCCTTGAATATTCAAAAATATTTTCTAAATTTTCTCTGAAGAAATTCGTGGTGGGACTCATCTCATAAGCTTCTTCCTTAAGTATTCCATTCGTTTAAAACTTATGAATATTCCGACCCTCGCTAGTCACAATAAAGTATTAGATGTAATTTTTATGGTCAAGATTGTGGATTTGTTATATACATTCCTATGTATAATATACATATCTTCCCCTCAATATAACAATAGCGTATAATTTTTTTTTGGGTTTTGAGAAAATCGAGTTTAAAGTTTTTGTCAAATCAGATATCTATTAAATTTTTGAACAAGAGATTATACACCATTTTTTCCAATGACATTTTGACCCACTTTGTGGAAGTAGAATTTGACGAAATTTTGACCAGACATAGAATCAATGATGGAGATTTTAAATATGCAATAAAAAAATAATGGCGTATGAGCACATACGCTATTGTTATATTGAGGGGACGATATGTGCATTAAAGTGCAGACATTGGTGACTTATCTGTAACCTTATAAAACAGCTGATTCAACCAACTTACGACAAGCTGTGTTACTAGTCATTGGTGCCTTATCGTAATTCTGTAGCTGTATCCTTAACTTACAGACCAATTGGATTTTGGTTAGCAACCCTAAATCCGTAAACAGCTGACACTTGTGAAAGCAGATATAGGAAGGTAGGCGAATTAGCGACTGCAGAAACTTCTTTTTTTATTTACAAAGGTAGATTATAATATCAAAATCAAAGCGAATTCACATCATGGCCAATAATAATGGGCGAGTCCCAAGCGAATTCAGATTTTTACAAGGAGAGATATTATTTTGACATTACAATCTACCAATTACAATAACAAAATACATAACATTAATTCGCCTATGCGCCTACCTTCCAAGATCTGCCTCGACAAGTGTCAGCTGTTTACAGATTTACGGCACCACTAACAGCTCACATGGATAGCGATAAATTTACAATAAGGTTAACGATACTGAAATACTTACAAGTCACCAATGTCTGAACATTTAGACCATATCACAACAAAGGAAATTCGCCGTAATCCTTTCATGGCGGTGTTAGAGGGTTAAAATTTTCCAGAAAATTATTGGGCATAAAATTTCAGTACATTGTAAAGCTGATTCCACATAGAACTTTGTGTTGCGCTACGTGACACTTACTGCGTGACAGCTGAGATTAAAATACATGTATCTATATGAGGTTTCTCACATAACAAAAAGTAACGCAACGCCGAAGTTACGTAAAGCACAAAGTTGCCCAAATCTCAACTTTTGGGGCGTTGAAATTTTTTTTCAGTTTCACTTTAATTCAAATGTAAATAAACAAATTTAAATTTCACACAATTGAAAAATAATTTAATAGATTTTTATTTTCTTATTTACTTTTTTGTAAATAAAACGGATAATGAAAGATTTTTCAGAAAATAAATATTTTTTGAGTGATGTTGCAGCGTTCATTGTGGCATAGTTTTTCAGTTTTGCGTTGTTTGACATAGAAAGCGGCGTAACGCAAAGCGGAAAAAGTTTTATGTGGAATCAGTAGTGAGTTTCTGTAAGAAATCGAGTGGATTTGTCTATTTTGATGACGTCACGTCGATTCTATCAAAACTTCTCTATTGATCGATAGCGAGTGTTTCTACAAGCAATAATCGATAAAATTCGGAACAGTGATGGAAATGAAACGCCAATCGAGAACTTAAACGCCAAAATAAATCTAATGCTCTAAGCACATTCGAACCGGCGCACAGTGGGCGAAATGGTCAATTTAGCGTAACGAAATTCATTGCTCAAACACTAAAGCAAATTTCACAATGTTTGTAATTATTTTCTAATATTAACCCAAAAGGGAACAAAACTAAATATTTTTTTTTTTATTCAAAGAAAATTAAAATAAAAAATAATTCATTAGTTCGGCCTTGTTCTGAACAAGGCAAATTCATTCATATGGTAATGGTAAGTGAACAGCTGACTTCTTCTTCTTCTCGTTTTTAACTCGCCGTGTACAGAAGAATACAGGAGAATGTCAAACAAAGAAAAATTTGACTTTGAGTTTGACATTCTGATGGACGAAAACTTAAAGCGAATCGAGGCGAATATTGCCGAATTCGCCCTGCCATTACCATAATGAATTTGTCTTGGTTCTGAAGACATGACATGGCTTTTGTCAGATTTGTCAATATAATTTTTTAATAAAACTACACTAAGGATTTTGATATGCGGTCATAAAAAACGGCTTTCAAAATATGTATATATTAGTAGAATCAGTTCTCCGAGTCCGAATCAGATTCCGATTCGTCAGGATAATTCAAAAGGATATTCCGCATTTCCTTGTCAAAAAAAAGTGGTTTGCTCGTGTTATTTGATGTAGATTTGGACATACTCGTTATTACTGGATCCGAGGAAACTAGCAACGAGTTCATTAGATCTTCCATCGTATTTAAGCGCGAATTTTTACGAGTATGTTTAAGGCGAAAATATCTTAAATCTTTATTTCTTGATTCCAAGGCTTCCTCAGACATCATGCCTATAGGAAGTGGTACCTGTTCAATAATATCCGCTCCATGAATCAGTATCTTGTGTACTGAGCATGGCAAGTAAAACCATGGATATTCACTTATGAAAATGCGTGCGGTGTCTAATGCATACGCGCGAAATATATCGGTATTTATTGAATATCCAGAGACCATGCAGCGCAAAATTACTCCAAGTCTTTTTATTAATTCAAGGTTAACTCCAGTTATTTGGGCAGATAATTGAGAATTTTCAAAAAACCTCCGAGCCGTATTACCAGTATTTGTGTTGCCAGAACCTTGTATTGGAATATCTACCAACAACCCCATTTCGAACTTGAATTTGTTTTGAATAACTGCTTTATGTCGATCGACTATGATCTTATCTGAGCCACGGACCTGCCATTTTTTAATCGGCAACCGATAACTAATATGTAACACACATTCAAAACAACGAATCCAACTATGCAAGGTCGACAGTCCGAATTCCAGTAAGTCATGGTTCCTTGGCAAGTTGTTAATGACATCTAAATTGTTCATCATTTTGGGCGTGGCTTTACATATGCCACATGTTTGCGGGGATGTTTCTGCAATTACGCTAAAAACTTTTCCGTCGATCATCGTAAGCTGCAAATTGTGTTCAACTTGAAACTTACTCAATTGCGTAGGCACAATTCGCAATATTTGGGATTTTATATTCTCAATTTCGGTTCTAACCAAATCTGTGGACTCTTTGGCAAACATTATTTTGAGAGGTCTACAATACCGAGTCGATGATGGGCGAGGATTTTCCCAAAGAGTGCAGCCTCTCAATATCAGTTTTAGTGGAACAATACAAACGAAAAACAAATCCTGATCCGCCATTTGAAGTTCATAATTCCGGAAACTTTGGCGATATGTTGCGTGTCCCGAACTCCCATCGCAACCCCATTTAGAAAAGAGCGTTAAATTTTCATAATTATCACCATCAGCTGAGATTTGGCTAATTGCATCGGGATGCGCTTCAACAATTCTAGATATTGTGTGGTTAAGCATTTCTTGCAACGGAACTTCTGCACAACATTCCTCTATTATAATCGAATCCGGATAACACTTTTTCTTGGCAGATCGCAAAACATCATACGTTGGGAATATATTGGCTTTTCGCGCCTTTGTACCAGCTTGTAAAAGCTTATATGAGTTTTTGGTGTAATCACCATCAATGTAAAGGGCCAAGGCTTCATTAGGTGTATATTTTATAGGCAGTTGCTGATCTCTATCCAGGCTTCTTTTTATTTTTCTAGATGCATCCGAATCTGTGTCTACCATTGAAACTACATCTGATGCACTCCGTTTTCCACATTTGTAAAGGCTAATACGTGTCGCTCTTAAGAGCTCATTGCAAGTGTTGCCTTTGACGAGACGCGACACTTTGGAACATTGACGCTTTGGGTGGCAATCAGAAACGTCTTTTTTCTTTCTTCCTGGGCAAGGTTTACTTTCTGAGCGTAAAAGGACTAAATCTTCCTTTAGTTAGCCAAAGTGCGTTGTTGACCTCGAATCGCCTTTTATCTCTTTTACACTTTCTCCATCTTTCAGTCAGACTTTTGCTGAAAATTTTGAGTCTACCAATAATGTAATTGTAATCCTGCTCAGTACATTTCGATTTTTCAATGACATGGCAAAATATAAATTCGACAAGTGCTGCAAATCTTTTCGAAGCATCTTCTTCTCCACGCCATACTGCAAAAAGTGCATGCCTACAGGCCGACATAGTTCCTAAGAGAAGCAATAGTTTTAGCAAGGGCAGCACAGGGCAGCTAATATTGGAAAATTCACACACTGGACGAACCATTATTTTAAATTGTTATAACTTTTTTACCGGCCAATACGCGCCTCACTAAGTTTTACTCTACAGAAAATAACATATGCTTACAAGGAGGCTAGTACAGAGGTTAGTTGCTACAAACCAAAATTATTATAACTATACTTTTTCACAGATCACAAAACACTTATTTTCTTTTAAAACATACCTTTAGCTTGTAAAAAATCAAAAACCTGATCTGAAATGGCAAAAGGAGAAAATTTTCAGAACAATCAAAAAACGTGTAAAAAATGCGAAAAATACTTCTATAAAAAATTGTGCTAACATATGTTGTCTTCCAATGATCACAGCTGCTCAATTATATCGGATTTATCGATTTTTATGTTATCGATTTTCCTATTGGACATTTGTTTATTGGAAAGGAATCCAATTTTAGTGGATTTTAATAGTTGAAAATTTGTATTTCGCTACGCTAGATTGACCATTTCGCCCACTGTGCGGCGAGCGAAAAGCAGTCAGCTGTCAAAAGTAAAATGCACACGTTCTTATGGGCGCACACATTTTAACGCCAGCACGACTTCACGGCAGAAGGGTTGCATTTGTCGCTGCCGCAAATATAGACCTATTTCTAATTTGACAAGCGACAATGCGCATGTACAGGCAGAAACGTGTGTATGTGTGCATTTTGGGAGTACAAAGACGCTCCTTAAGAGACTCTACAAATCCTTTAAATATATATTAAATATATTTAAATGTATATTCATTAATATATAGTATGTACATATATACATAAATAATTTGTTTTAATTAAAATATACTTACATTCTGGCTGAATTCGGCTGTTTTGTCCATTTTTTCGACCGGTGAAAGCTTTCTCACCGTTAAAAAAGTTGGCGAGTATATTGATAGATAATATATCGACTATTTTGCTTACAGAAACACCTTTAATCGATCATTCCTACTGAATTGGAATGGAACATATCAGCTGATTTGTCAGTTCTATCGATCCATTCGACTCATTTTCATACAGAAACGCATGCATCGAGAATGACGTCATGATGACGTCAAATCGACTATTTCAGTAGAGAACATTGATCGATATGAGTTACAGAAACTCACTACAGCTTAAGTTTCGTATGTATATGTATTTTAGTCCTTCTTTCATTTATTTAAAAGTCATTCAGACGAAGTTTAGCAAATTTAAAATGGCATTAAATTTTTTTTTCCAAATTAATAAAACAGTTTTGGGGTTTTACTACATATATGGATGAAAGACCACTCATTCTGTGTGGGAATTATCGCACCACCACAAAAGGACGTTCCACAGTGTTTTTATTAACTTGTATGAAATGAATTGTTTCTCCTTTTTTGCATTAACCTGCTTAGATAGGAATAGTACGCAAATGCCATTAACCCCATTAAAATAAGTCAACTACATATGTATAACAACTACATATAACAAATACATACATATTTACATACATATAACCAAAAAATCTAAGCCTTATTTAAGAATTAAAACAGCAGATTTAAAGGCTTACGAAATAACGCCTGAGGGTTGCAAGTTTGTATGGCGTAAGGCTTAAAATAAGGCTGATTTTCCTGTGTTGATGTCATCAGGCTATAAGAAGTACTCTCTCTCTGAGAGCACACCTTTTTCCAAAGGCTTATCCGCCATGCGAAATATGGCCTAGATAAGGATTAGAGAGTTAGGAGCAGACAGAGTGAGTGCATAACAGAAGCAGAGCTGCCAGCGTACTCCTTTTTTAGACCTGATTTGTCAACAATAAGCAAAACTTTTTGCCGGGTAGGTATATGTACATGGTTTTATATAAGTACAATAGTAACATATAAAATAATACTATTGTAATCCTGCTGTGAGGCAAATACAACTATCAGGTAATGACCTCTAACTACATGCAGCCATACTGAGCTAAATTTTCATAATCTCGACATATTTATTGCACTGATAAATAATGTTTATTAGAAATATGATATGAAAAAGTACAAGTCGCGTTGTTTATTCTACGTTGGTTGTTTGCCTGCAACCCGATCATTATTAACTAAGTATGCCCTTTTGTAATGACTACTTTTTGCTCTTAATATGTACATAGGTACATAATGCATTTATGAACGTATAAATTGCAAGTGAATTAATTTTAGCATTATTAAAATTAATGTTTAAACTTTGTCATATACTGATCAAATTTATTATCAATCTGCCCCAATTTTCGATTTTCTTGTTGATATTTTCCTCCGCAAATGCGTATCAGTTTTACGTTAACGACGAGTACAAATAAATATTGGGAGGATGCACCGACCCCGCACAAATTTAATAAAACTCTTTTAATATATTTATATTTTGTTTGTATATACTCGTACATACATATATTATATATTATAATTTTATGTTTATATGCACTGGTATTCAATCATGCAAAAGTTAGATATTACATTTGTATTTCGAAAAAGCTGTTAACCTTAAATTCCAAGCTTGTAATCAAAACCCTTGATGTTTAATCCATCAAACTTCAAATCTGTTTTTGCTTTTTGTAATATTGGCGCTTATTATTATGGAAGCCTCATTACACTGATTATACTGACATTTGATATTTGTACGGTGCCAAAAAATATTTCAAATTGTACCTCAAAAGTTGTCGTAGGCGACAGTGAAAATGTGCTACTCGTATTAGCACCAAAGTATGTATGTCGAGAGTGAATATACACATACATATGTATGTAGATGCATAAGTATGTTTTAAAACGCTTTATTTCTATATTTATTACAAACAATTTGATTTAACGCTAAACTCCAGCATCAATGAACTAAGATCCTTTTGCTAACTACTGATGCGTCAATTGTCGTTTAATAGAACATCTCCATGTTAGGTTAGATTGGAGTGGCTGCCGCATTAGCGGCACACTTAGGCAAAATATGAAGGCCCACTGTGATACCACGAGAAAACAGATTACTTTTCCTTTTTGAAGTAGTTTCAATACCTGATGAAGTTCAGCTGGTCTTTTACGTCAAGGAAAGAAGTCCCGAAAAAGCGACCTTGGGAGCCGGGACGTCTCCATGTTAAATGTAGAAATAATATGGAAAAGGATTACATATTTGTACATATGGCTGCCTGACTGATAGGTATAGTTACAACTAATTCTGTGTAAATATCATACAGTAGCTTATTTCGAAAGTCATAGTTCCAAGATATTCGTAACCGTAGAACGAGTTGTTTCCCTCAATAGTTCCGCTACCAAGCCTGACATACATATGTCGTTATCTTTCTGAGAATTTTTATTTTCGATTTGTGTAGAAATCGATTAGTTGGATGTCAATTCATGCCCAAATGCATCCGAAAGAAACAGTGCGAGATGAATATCTTTAGAGATTACTTGCAGTTTGTTGCCGAAAACCCCTAGTTTCACTGATTATTAGAGGTCGGAAACTATCGATAGTCAGCACCATCGATAGTGTACGATAGTTTTTTGGAAACTATCGATAGTATATCGATAGTTGACGATAGTTTCGGGTGATTTGGGAGAGTCTACGGCTACGCTCACACTGTAACCGCCTTTTGCCTTTTTACTAATCACACTGTAGGCTGCGTTATATAGTGCGCTTACCAGAAATGTATAACAGCTATTAAAAATCTAATATCGTTTGATACCCATATTGTAGGGTAATATTAATGTTTTTGGGCAATCACATTTTGACCGATAACTCAGTTATCGATAGATTTATCGAAATATATCGAAGTCCAAATGAAACCTGGGGCCATCCCCTTTTGTTTGATACCCATATTGTAGTGTAATTTTAATGTTTTTGGGTAATCACATTTTAAACGACCATGCGACTAGAACGCAATTCAAACCCTGCATGGAATAGTTACCGTTTGTTTGGTGCCTAGTGGTCACATTTCAAAAAATTTTCAATAAACTATCGATAGTTCAAACGATAGTCGAAAACCATCGATAGTGTAAACGATGTTCAGAAACCATCGATAGTGACGATAGTGCCATCGATAGTTTCCGACCACTACTGATTATGTATAACAAACGCAATGTATGAGCAAGTGTTCATCGAGCACATGCCAAAAACACCCGCTTTGTTATGGATAAGCCAAGATACATAAAGCACTTATTCCCACTAATTGACTTTATGCGGGGATTTAAATGTTTGCGCGTTGTTCAAAGCAGAGGAGTCGTCACATTACATAGATATGTATGTATCTATGAATGTATATACGCGTATGTACAAGTTTTAGTCTATTTTTCTTGTTTTTTTCTCTTCAATGCGATTTTATTGACGCGCAAAAAAAGCTTACGCAAGCAACACTGCCAATCTCCACCTTAAAAATTGTTCACTTTAAAACTGCAGCACAACTATCATTGAATAACCACAAAGCTAATTCCGTATGAGCTGCAGCGTACATACATACATACGCATTTATATACATATGTAGTATATGCCAAGGCACGTGGCATTTATTTTTCATTGTTGAAACATTGAAGTGCATATTGAGGTATTGAGGTATTAAGCATTGTTGTCAGAATATATGAAACCTTGTCGCAGCATTGCAATTAAACTTTTTATCCTTTTCATAACTGCAATTTGCCATTCGTCCTGTGTTCTGTAATATAACCAATGTTGCGGAAATAAAACTTCGCTTCTACATTGAAGTGTATACATTTGTACATACTCGTAGTTAGAAAAATATGTATATAATTTGTACATAATATGTATGTATGTACTGACATTTAAAAGTGTAGAAAAGTTACAAGCATGCAGTTTGTATGTACGGTAAACTGGATAGGTATGTACATAATATGTAGGTATGTATATGATTATGTATTCGCCACAAATTAATAAATTTTCATACGATTTGCGATGTACCACTCAAAATTAAGTCCATCATATGTACTTACATATATGTCTCACACACTTCTCAAAAAAGTCGAATGCACACATGACGAAGTAAATATATCCGCGGAGCTGTGAGAGTTGAGAAACAAGTGCAACAGTACATTTCCAGTAAGAGAATGAGTATTGTAGAAGTCCCCGGGTTCCGGAATAGTCACAGTTTCTGAAGGTCATACACCTGTACGAGTGTGACACCTAAATCCGCGTATTACACTGTGACACAAATTGAGGGTTGTTGTCTGGGGGCGGAATAATTCCCACACAGGACGCAAGATCACAATCCATATAGTAAAACCCCAAACCGTTTTGCTCCCTGAGGTATATTTTTTTTTTGCCATTTTAAATTTGTGAAATTTCGTGCGAGTGATTTTTAAATAAAGGAAAAAATCGCTAAATACATATCGTAAATAAAACATTCAGTAAAATTGCACGAGCCTTAATTTCGAATATAATACTTTAAACCTCTAACACCTCCACGAATAGGTCGTGTTTGTCCCTTTTTTATAAAGTTCGAAAAAAATAGTGTTTTGAAGGTCGATGGAGGGTTAAAATGTTCTAGAAAATTATGTGTCATAAAATTTCACTAGGGGTCTCCTTAGACAAAATCTTTGTACAAAGAACGCAAAAGACGACAGGACAGAAAGGATATCACAAATCATAATGAAATATTTATGTCATTATCAATAAGATAAGAGCTACTCGTATTTAGTAATGCGATTTTACGGCTTTTATGCGGTATTGCCGATCTACACACACATAAATATGTGTTAATTATATTATTTATGAATATCAGAGCTGGGCGATAAGAATTACATTTGTAATCGATTACATTTAATTGTAATTTTAAATTTTTTAATTGCAAATAACATTTTTTTAAAATTATGATTAAAGTAATCGTAATTTCAATTTCATTTTTAAAACTACGATTATTTTAAGCGTAATCATCTTGCAATCGTACGCCTTATTGCCCAGCTCTGACGAATATGCAGGTGGTGGGTGTTTCTATTAATTAGTGCTTTCGGATTTGTGGTTAAATGCAATGTATGCAACGGAAAATGTCCTTGCTTGTTTTATAATTAATGCTTGTACACTATTAAGCACATAATAAGTAAGTTTGTATGTAGGATACAAATATTATAATCAAGGGGAACAGGTGTTAAGCCAGTCACATTACAAAACATTAACAAAGGCGTAAGCCGAATACTAGCCTATTAGGATATATGTATGTACATATCGACCTATCACGTCCTTATCATTGAGTGAACATTTTATAAATTTTATTTTTTTTAAAGAATGTTCCATTTATTTACGCATTTTTTTATTATTGCCTCTAGTTTTAGCTTTTTTCACAATATACAAAAATGATGGTGCACATTCACATGCTGGTGTCTTGCGTTTTGCTAATGATGTTGGCTATTAGTAAAATCGAGATGCGCCCACAAAACGGTCTCGAGAACAATCAGGTAAAAATATAATGATATTACATACATATGAAAGCACATTAAAACAGAATTTCTACACAAATACAAATAACTTATACAATTTTTACAGAATCTCGAAAATTTGGAAGATGACGTCGAAGAGGCACGTAATAGCTACTACGAGCTGCCAGCGCCGGTATCCTATTCTGGAGTTCCCTTGGATCGTTTACAAATGTTAATCGCGCAGTATAGGCCAAGGTAGATTTATATAAACTTAATCAACATGAATATAAACACATACATATGTACATATTTATGCTAATTTTATTTTGTTCCTTTCAGTAGTGCATACCTGCGAAATTCCGGCTGGGGTAGTGGCATGAATGATTTGTTTCGCATGCCCGAATCAAAACGTCAAGTTCGATATCGGCAATGCTACTTCAATCCCATTTCTTGCTTTAAAAAGTAAAAAAACCTTTGCTAGATTCAAGCACAACCGATACACATTATATAAGGCAGTATATACATATATGTATATATGAAAACATACATATATGTATATAAATCGATATAATTTGTAAATACATATTCTAATACATACATACATATAGAGAACCAACATTTGCAGCAGAAGCCTATGTATTATATCACCTATGTAAATCAGCTATTTAAATATGTACCTACATGTATACAAAATTAGTATTAGAGCATATCGTTGTTTAATGTACAAAATCGCGTATCTGTCTAATACACGTACGCGGTTTTGCACTTTAAATAACGATATATATATATGCAAATATATGTATATTAGTAAATAACCAACTTTAGAGCTCGCCCACATTTTCAGACAGCCTGACAGCCTGACAGCCTATCCTCAAGAAAATTACATTTGTAATAGGAAAATAAACAAAGACGTTAATGAGAATAAATTTGTGTTATACGAGTATCTACAAAGAAACTCACCAAAAGTACTAAATACTAAGGATTCCTAATTTCCTCAAAAACTGAATTATGATTTTTTATTATGTTGCTGCTTAAAACTAAGTTAACATTTCTCATTTTAATTATAAAAAGCTCATCTAATTCTATCCCTCTTAAGAACACTTAAAAAAGTTCTAGCATCTGTTTAGTCGCATTTTAAAACTTGAAGTCCCATGGGGCCGATATTTCCCGGATTCGGATTTCTCGGATTCCCATTTCTTATCCCCCAGGTTGTCGGAAAATGTGTGAGTAGAGAAAAATGTTGTATGTTTGGAAATTTCCATATAGCATGTATAATATATTTATATATTTTTTTTGTGGCCGCTGTGGTGCAGTGGGTAGAGTGCTCGCCTGCTATGCCAGAGGTCTCGGGTTCAAACCACGGTCCGAGCCAAACAAATTTTTCTAATTAGTAAAAATCCAATTATTGGGTTTTTTAAGAGCAGCGGTCACCTCTCGGCAGTTGGCGGCATACCCTCCGAGAGTATTTCTGCCATGAAAAAGCTTCTCACAAAAAATGCATTCGCCGTTCGGAGCCGGCATAAAACTGTAGGTCCGCCCAATTAGTAGGAAAAACAAAAAGGAGCACACCTCGAATTGGGAGAGAAGCTCGGCCATAAAACTCGTCAGAGTTATAATAGCGCCATTGTATTATTATTATGTATAAGGAAGTATGTAATTAATGTCCACCAAAACCAGAAGTATTGTATTTAAAGTAGTGTTTTATTTATAAGGTTCTAGTTGATTTTGTTTTACTGTTATTTCTTTGAATATGGAATGCATTTGATGTGGTAAATAATATCTATAAATACACATATTTACATACTAATATAGTTACACAACTTTTAACTATAAATATTTATGTAAAAGTCCAAAAAATCAAACCAAATTTTTAATAAAATAATAAGATATTTGTGTAATATATAATAACGTAAAAATGCAAAGAGTTTTACTCTTTTTTATGATGACGAAATGTTGTGATTTATAATGTTTCCAGCGCCGTAGTCCATCAAAAAACTGCATATTTTTCCCTCTCTTTATTTGCTTCCGAAAAAATTTCAAATACAAAGCCAATGCTGCAAACTGCAATATCGTATAATCTGTTGCAGCATTTTTAAACAAAATGCTACCCCTTTTGACTATTCAAAAATGCGTTATAAATAAAATTTGTGTGGTTAAGGTAAAGGCCCAATGTACGCTTGCTTTTCTGGCTTTGTTTTCTTCAGTTTGCTTTGCTTTACTTTGAAAGCTTCTATAGCCCAATGGTAGCTTTGAACGCTGTCATATTAATCAGCTGAATCGGCAATCCAAAGAAATAAAACAAAAGGTTTGTTTCTTATTACATAGCTAGCTATGAATATTTATCCAAGTTCGTGCTAGCAAATCGTTTCTTGAATCAAAAAAGCCGAATGAGAGCCAAAGCGTGAGAGTAACAATCATAGAGAGCTCCCAATTTCAGCTAGTAAAATTTTCACAAGCTGAAATGAGATTTGTTCAACAACTTTACTTGCAAGAAGAGCGTCAGTGACAAATTTAGTGTAAAAACGAGAAAAAGGGAAAATTATCAACCAAAGTTATTGAACACAAAATTGTAAACATTTGCAAGTAAACAGCTGATGCGCTGTTTCCACAATTATATTTTTAGGTTAGATTGTAATTGAAATCTTTGAAATCAGAAAAAAATAATTAAAAGCCAAAAATAGCATTAAAATGATTTTTTGCTAATTTTAGTAGTTTTCCGTTTCTTGATTTCCTGTCTGTTTTGCTCTTTGTGAGCGTAATTCTTTACATTTTTTTCTTTTCATTTCACTTGACAGCTAGCTGTTAGTTTCCTAAGAAACAACCCTAAAATGTTGACTCGAAGTGCTGAACAAGTTTTGAGTTTTTTCCTCTTCTGCAAATTTTTTGCTTAACAGGTGATATTTCTTACAATTTTTTAATAATTTGTAATAATTTTCTGTTAGGGAATACACCTACTACCTAATATCAGCAGCTATATTGGAAATTGAATTGTCAAAAATGATGCCAAAGCTTTCAAAGCGCTGTCAAATAGAGAATTGGGCAATTCGAAACTTTGCAGCGCTTCAAGCGCGTGAAGTAAAGCTGACATTTGGCCAACTTTTATACATTTTAGTAGAGCTCAAAATGATTTTGACATTTCTCACAACCAAGCAAGCAAAGCAAGCGTGCATTGGGCCTTTACCTTTAGTCGTTTGCCATAAGCACGGACGGCAAGATCAGATGAGATGGCACTTGGCACTTAAGCCGTTCAGGGTGCTTATGATTCTTTCGGTAAGACATTTAGGCATGACAATGGGACTTCTTTATTCACTGCAGCTATTTTCGTCGAAATCAAGTTCTTGCTTCATCCTAGAATCTACTAAATTTCTCTGTTTAAGTAGTTTTGTAATTAATGAATATTTTTTTTTACATTTACACTTCTTTTGATCTAATTTAAGTAAGATAGCATTTGACAATTTGATATTTACATACATATTAAAAATGTCTTACTTTTTCTTGTTTTTATGTTATGTACATGCATATCTATGTACATGTATCTACATATGTATGGACCGCGCTGTGAATGGGTGTAGGTATCAGATACCTCATAAATATTAAATAGACAGAAAACCAATTGAGATTGCTGCACTTTTTGTATGACCATATGTACAAAAGTACATATGTATGTATGCATGTAGCTGAGCAGGTAGGTCAGGGCAGTTAAACACATCCAGCCATCAAGTTAACTAGTTGTTAACAGCACACACATTTGATGGTAACCCCCCAATCACATCAGTAGCTAGCTTGTTTCCATGCAAGCACTCTTAACGTAGTGTTTGGTGTTCTACGAGAAGTCAGTGGTTAGTTTTTAATCAAGAAAGTAACACTTTTTAAACATTATAAAAAGACAAAAAGAGTATGTATTTGTAATATACCAACATTTTGCACTGATCTTAGAAATATAAATATATTGGAGTTCCAGATATAATTCTAAGCACTAAGAACCTAATTGGAATTTGATACATTGGATGTAATTAATCTGCACTTTATAACTGATGTGTCGCTGGTACATGTTTTCCATCTAACTAGATTTCAGACAGGAAATTCTAGCTGTACACTAGTATTTTTCTTATCTTCTTCTTCTTGATTGGCGCTTAACCGTCTAGACGATTCTGGCCGAGTCCAACAGAGCGCGCCAATTGCTTCTGTTTCGTGCAGCATGGCGCCACTTGGGAACACCTAGGGAGGCAGCATCGCTGTCCACCTGATTTTCCCAACGCAGTGGAGGTCTCCCTTTTGCGTTCAGCGGGTTTCGATAGAAATGCTTTCTTGGCCGGAGCGCCTTCGTCCATTCTCACGACATGACCTGCCCAACGCAGCCGCTGGATCTTTATTCGCTGAACAATGTCGATGTCTGTGTAAAGCTCGTACAGCTCATCGTTAAATCTCCGTCGATACTCGCCCACGCCAACGCGCAAAGGTCCACAAATCTTACGAAGAACTTTTCTCTCGAATACTCCAAGTGCCATGGCACTTGGAGTATTTTTCTTATCTACACTCAGCAAAAAACGCACGTAAATCTGACTATTTACACCTTGATTTGACTATTTTTACCAATGGTTTTGCGCCTAGGATGAAAATAGTGATTCTGACTACGTTGCACTTCATACCATCATAATAAATATTAAGTAGTTAAAATGAAAATTAACCATACTCGACTTGAAGTGTTGTCATAGTAAAAACAACTATGAAAAATAGTTGTCCTAAATATGTGGAAAAATGCAGCATATTCAAATTGAATATTTTTATAGTCAAGTTAAAGTTACAACATAGTTGTTTTAAAAAATGTCCGTATTGTATGTATTCACGTGGGGGGAGCGCTGTAGCTCCAAGGTTCAGCGAGAGTGCCAACCTCTGGGGTACGAAAAATGGCTTTAAATAAGCCAACTCATTTCCCTTGTAGAAAATTAGTTATATTTGAGTTGCTCAATCATGCAATATAGCTCGAACAATGTATAAACCATCTAAGAATTACGGAAATTTGAAATTAGCATAAATTTCTTTTACTGTGCTAAATATTTAAGTTTACTATGAACCATATTCAAGTTGAAGCATCAACAGTAGTTAAAATAAATATGTTTCAACTTGAAGATGACTATTACAAATTTTATAATGACAGTTGTTAATACTTGTCCAGTTGGATTAGTATTTACTAGTCAACTCAAAGTTTTTCATATTCAAGTTGAATATCTTTCATACTTGAACGGTTGAAATAATACGTTTATATTCAGATCAAGTTGTTTCATGGTCATATTTCCTTGCTTTCATAGTAAAAAAGCGAATAGTGAAGCTGAATATTTTCATAGTCATTTTTACGATGCGGGTTTTCTCTGAGTGTAGTTTAATTCTTTAGTGCACAGGTACATACATACATAAGTTACTTATTTATGTACTTATGTCTAGATACACAAACGCATCTAAAAACTCATTTACCGTGTCCGTTATTATTACACTAAACATGTATGCTTATACCAGTGGCGGACGCTTCATACAAGCCTAGAAGCACGGCTTGCCTAAATATTTTCGTTCATTTCATTTTACGAATTTCTTTAAAATCTGGCTATTTTACGCTTGAAATTTGTCATCCATTTAAGTTCATAAATCTATTTACTACTTAAGTTCTCATGGCGCGTTAACTCACCAACAGCATTGAGGTTTCAACGTAGCATTACAATAATACAGCCCACACTGTAACATCCGACAACTTGCGCCTAAATGGCCTCTACGAAAATAGCGCAAATGTATCACCTACCCATCTTATAACGTGTATTTTGTTTGTACAACCAATCACAGCACAACCTGGGTTAGTCAGCATGTTTTAAGCGCTCCACACATCGGCTTTTATGAGACTTTTACCAATAATAGTGTTCTAATTAATTACACAATTTTTTTTGTTGCTTTTTCGGACTGGGGTTAGCAGCCGAGATAGCTGGTATGGCAGGCGAGCACTCTACCCACTACACCAAAGCAGCTACATAGGCTTGCCCATTCAATTTATGCTACGGCCGCCACTGGCTTATACCTAAATTAGTATATACCTACATTTGAATGTGCGTAAATATTGATTTTTGCAGGAAAATTTTAGAAGAAGAAGAAACGTTGCTAACGATTACCTTCGTATATGAGTGTTAAAACAAATATTGAATTCCAACAAAAAGATAATTGAAAATACCAAGGAACGACTCAGTCTTCACCTGATCTTTCCAACGCAATGGAAGTCTCGCTTTTCTTCTGCGTTTAGCGGTATCGAAACAGAAACGACTGGCGCGCTTTATTGGACTCGGCCAAAATCGTTTAGACTCTAGATGGTTACGCGCCAATTAAGAAGTAGAAGAAATTGATAAGACTCAACAACTCACTGATGCAAGAGCTCGCGGACAGCCAATGGCCTGACATTATAGCTGCGGCGAACGCAGTGTGGTATAGCTGGGCAGCATTGACAAAACAAGCTACAAACACGCAGAAAATGTAATTTACAAGGCGTATAAAACGCTTTTAAATTGCGAGCAACTGCTCAATCCCGGTCACTGGTTTCTTGCTGGCGGATGCTGCAGCGTTGCTGTGCTTCCAATGGCTATGCATGTGCATATGTACATGCATACATAAATATGAGTACATTTGTTACATTTTTAAAACTTCTTTTGCTTTTCCCCATTTTCTCCCTCCCAATTCTTGTACATTGTAGCTCAAAACATCCTGAAGATTTTAATTTCGCTTGGTGAGTTAATTTTTTTTTTATACATACAATAATATATGCACATATATAAGCACATACATATGTACAAATGTATGCAGCTCCTGCTGTCGATTTTTGTTGTCTTACTAGTTTCTGAGTTGCAACTCTCTGTTAATTTGTGCACACTTTTTTCCAACTAAACATTCTTCATCGAATTCCTTGTGTGGTGATGGCGGCATTCCAGTCAGTTGCCCGATGCCACTTACTACCATTTGAAATTGTAACAGCGGCGCGCACGTTCTTCCTTCTTGTTGTTAGTGGGCAACGGTCAGTGTTGCAGAAATGTTATGGCGAGACACACAAACGCAGTGGTCAAAGATCCCACTATGATGCCACCTATTCCATAAACAATCAACTCAGTTGCTATCAAGTCACTGTGTACGAGTATTGTTGCTGTTGTTGCTGCTTTTGGTGTATGTCCATAGTGGTCTGCAGTGATTCGGTAAACAAGTTGAAAGCTTGTTGGTGAGTATGTAGGTATGTATGTATGTATGCTCTCGGTGTGGCCAGCTTTGTTGTTGTAATTGTTATACATACATACATACGTATATCAGAAGTTAAGAATTTATATTTGCCCTTTTGCATTGCCATGACATGCAGTGCAACTCCTCTGAAAAGTTCAGTGCACTGTGTAACTATTCGATTTGACGGTTTTTTTTTTTCTTTTTTTAGACATGGAAATTTAATCACTTTATCGCATTTGTAAAAGAACAATCTCAGCGGCGCCTAATATTACAGGCTCATGTCAATGAAGTACATTTCATGACAAAGTTGGTCGTTGTGAACGTTTTCTTGACTTGACTTGATTTGATTTGATTTGATTTGATTTTACTTGATTTGATTTGATTTGATTTGACTTGACTTGATTTGACTTGACTTGATTTGACTTGACTTGATTTGATTTGACTTGACTTGACTTGACTTGACTTGATTTGACTTGACTTGACTTGATTTGACTTGACTTGACTTGATTTGATTTAACTTGACTTGACTTGACTTGACTTGTCTTGACTTGACTTGACTTGACTACTTGAATTGACTTGACTTGACTTGATTTGACTTGACTTGACTTGATTTGACTTGACTTGATTTGACTTTACTTGACTTGACTTGGCTTGACTTGACTTGACTTGACTTAACTACTTGACTTAACTACTTGATTTGACTTGACTTGACTTGACTTGACTTGACTTGACTTGACTTGATTTGACTTGACTTGACTTGACTTGACTTGATTTGACTTGACTTGACTTGACTTGACTTGACTTGACTTGACTTGACTTGAACCGAACTGAATTGACCTGACTTGACTTGACTACTTGACTTGATCTGACTAGACTTGAATTGACTTGATTTGACTTGACTTGATTTGACTTGACTTAACTTAGATTAATTATTATTCGTCATTGCGAAGCAACGGGTATTTGCTAGTATAAAATAAAAACGAAAAGAAATTTATTTCCTATTGCACTACAATGTTGCAAATATTCTATGTATGTACCACTGTGCCACCTTATACCACAATGTTGGGGCTCTTTCTACAGTTGCGCACGTTAATTTTAACTTCTCCCGCAGCCATATTCCAATGAAGGTGCATACAAAAAAGTAGAAATTTACAAATAAAGAAGTAAACAAAATAAACGCAAATAAACAAAAACAAGACAAAGAAGCCTGCAACAACAACAACAGCAAAAAAAAAAACAGAGAACTACTGAAAGGCCAACAAAGGCCAAGTGAAATGATCTCGATGACCAAACTGCTGTTGTTTGTTGTTGTTGTTGCTTTTGCTACCGCCAACGGCTTCTGCAGTTGCCTTTTTGCATTAACCATCCTACTGACAAGCGGCAACCGGCAGCCAGTCAGCAGGCAGCAACTAACAGCCAGCAACATTATTGCCCCAATGTTTCAACTTGGCAAAAAAGCAACGACGACGAAGACGACGACGACCAGGTTGATCGTAACAACTAAGCAAATCTCCCCCGCCCCCTGCCAACTCTGCATTCAGTTCAAGCTGATCGTACAGCTAACAAAAAAATAATAAGAGGACAAAGTGTATTACCGCAGTGATGCAAAGGTTAGGGCGTTGGACGCTGCGCATGCGCAAATAGAATACGAATACATATAGTATAGTATATACTTATGTTAGTATGTACGTGTGTATGTACATATAAATATTGTATATGCATTTGAAAATATACATACGTACATATGTATGTATGTATATATGATATACATATATATTATATACATAATAATATGAGTATAACAGCCTTCGATACAAAGTATGAGATTATCTTTCCATCTAGGAAGGACTGGAGAGATGGTAAACTCGTTCAGAGATTCGATGTTTCAGCTTTCATGGACGGGTTCAAGGTGGCGGGCGAAGTGGCAGCAGGTATCTTCGGAACTCAGCCGGATTCATCCATATCGATCGGGCTCCCGGACACGGCGACCGTTTCTCAATCTGAAGTTTTCGCCATTTAGCGGTGTCGGAGGCGGTGTCGGAAGCAAGAGATGAATTTTCTCCGATAGTCAGGCGGCTTAGAAGGCTCTGGTTTCTGCAACGGTATCATCAAGCTTGGTCAGGCAGTGGATCATGGGCTTAGCAAGTCGACACAGCGTAGCTCTGATTTGAGTGCCGGGGCACCGCGACATTCAGGAAAACGAAATGATTGATGAGTTAACCCGGCAAGGCTCGGCTCTTGATATTGCAGATGTTGAAGAGGTTCTTGCGCTCCTGGGTTTCATCAAGGGCCGAATATCTCGGCACTGGTTTGAGGAGACCAAAACAAGATGGAAACGGTTGCAGTGTCTGCAGAAGCCTATGGCCTTCATACGAGTGCCCTTCGCACTGCCAAGGCAGAATGAAATTCCTTGGCAAGCCATTCTTCAACAACTTCTCGGTTGTTGGCAGGTCAAGCCTGAGGAGCTTCGTAGATACCTAAACCGAACAGTATGGATATAGAGTTTAGGAATTGCCCTGTTTCCGAATTGATATTCTCCTTTACTCCATTCTTCTGATTTCCAGTGACGAGTCGTGGTATCAAAACGGTGCTTAGGCGCTGATTGGAGTCAATGGGACTCGCCACTCTAACCAACCAACATAATAATACACTAGCGCGAATAAAACTCTAATGCGTTTTAAGGGCAAACTGACAACGCAGGATCCTCAAAGCCTAAGCTTACTCGTTTTGCCCGTTTGAAATCGCACTGACAATTCAACTCCCCCCTTTGCTTGCTCCCTTTTACCACAGTCAAAAGCTAGATATTTCTTATTTTCTCTCCAATATGAGCGATCCAGTTGTCGCGACCTCTAAGTACATAATATGCACCCAATAAGTATAACGGATTCGACACGAGTTCGCTTGTCAGATTATATTATCGCGGCTAGAGATAGGTAGCTACTTCCAGACGATAGATCGACGAATCCGAATTAAAAAATGAAAAAAGTAATTGCTAAAATAGATTTTTCTCGCGCCGAACTCGAAATCGACACGAGTCTGAAAAATTCACATTCACATTCATTCACCTCCGCGAACTGATCCCCACGCTTTTGTGTTTATTGGGTAGGTATATGTACATACTCCACCAGATAGATAGACAGGTAGCAAAACGTATTTATGTACACACATATCTATGCACATAACACACTGTGCGCTCACATCAGATCGATTGACTGTCCACCAGTTTGACCGCCGGGCCATTCGTCGTTCATCCGGTTTAATGCCACGACTTGCTCTTTACGAAATTATTATTAAAAACTTATTCACGCCATCGTACTGTTCGAATTACGTTCATACATACATATGTATGTATCTACCTATGTATATGTTAGATATTGTGCAGATAATAGGTTTCGCTACCGTCACAGTGGCGATCTCTTCATCAATTGTTTGCAATGCTACGCTATTACACTTAGGTACCAAATGTATGCATATATGTATGTATATGTATGTACGTATGTACGAGTATATACTACTTATATGAAAGTAAGTAATATACAAAAACTAATTTCTTTAACCTTTTAACAGGTGCAAGTATGACCATCATACATACATAAATATGTACTACGTGCCGTACTGGTGTAGTGGGCGGAGTGCTCGCCTGTCATGCCAGAGATTTCCGGATCGAACCGAGCCCGAGCCAACACCAAAAAATATAATTTGATTAATTTTCTAATTGGGGCCCACCCAATCACTGGTCACTGCACTGCCGTGGAGGGCTAGCAAAGGCTGTTGTCCGGCCGAGTAGGTCCTCTCATGGCACGAGCGAGGTAGGAAGTGCGAAACGACCTCAGTCATGGTTCAAGGTGCGTGGCGGAAGGCCTCGACCTACTCGACCGGACCACAGCTTTTGCTAGCCCTCCACGGCAGTGCAGTGACCAGTGATCGAGTGGGCCCCAATTACGTTGTACAAAATATCGAAAAGGCCCTTCACTTCACAGGGAGTGCGATAGGTGTCCTTCCTGATATTTCGGATGCCTTTAGCAACGTCGCTGCTGAGGCGCTGTTTGGAGGGGCTCGAATAGATCGGAATGCCCTCAATCATTCAGCGCTGGATCGATGACCTTTTGAGTTGTCGGACGGTGACAGGTGGGTGGGCCGTTTCGACGATGCCAAGGAGGGCACATAGGGGCACCCCACAAGGGGGAGTACTGTTGAGAGAATTGTGTTCGAGTGGGGAACAAATGGGGCCGGAATTCGCTAGTAGAATTTTTACAGATAAAAACAGGCCTTCCACCTTATTTATAGGCCTACGGAAGGTGGCGACACGAACACCGTTACCAGTTCACAGGACTCGCACCAAAAGGGAGACAAAGTAACAAGTGCTGTCAACTAGTGAGTCGATCACAATAGGGGTGTCACCCAGCGCCGGGCGCAATAGTTACCAATTGGGTTAGTTTTTTCCGTTGCAGGTTTACCCAGAAATGGTATACGTACGTATCAAGGTTTATCCAAAGAGAGGTTATATTACTTCCGTTTTTATGTGTGTATTTTCTTTAAAAATGTCAATGTGAAAGAGGAGAGAAATGCTTTTCAAGGTAAATTTTTCCCAATTGGTTTTGTCTGACATTCGCACTTTTTAGTATACATACACAATTCCAATCAGCTTATCTACAGCAATGTCCTTCTTTAGATAATTCTTGGTACGTACGCATATGCAAGATATTGAATATCATTAAAACTGCTTTAGTAAGAATTTTTATGTTGTACGGTGTATTTGTGTTGGAATGAAGAGCACAAAATAAGATACAGTGCACGCTCGATAACGTGTACTCTATTTGAGTTCAAAAACTGAAACGTTTATTGTTCGTTTTATAAAGCTCTTAGATATGTCTTGTGCACACTTTCTCTGCTTCGTCTTAATTGGCACGTAACCGTCTACATAGACGATTTTGGCCAAGTACAATAAAGCGCGCCAGTCATTTATGTTTCGCGTTGCCTGGCACCAATAGGAAATGTCAAGCGAAGTCGAATCGGGTTTCACCTGATCTTCCCAACGCATTGGAGGCCTCCTTTTTCTGCTGCCTTTAGCGGGTTTCGTTAGAAATACTTTCTTAGCCGGAGCACCTTCATACATTCTCACAACATGACCTACACAACGCAGCCGCTGGATCTTTATTCGCTGAAATATATATGTATGTTTGTCAATGTCTGCGTACAGCTCATCATTAAATCGCCATCTTCACATGAGTTGAACTCTAATATGCTGAGCTCGGCATGCAAGATCCAACATACTAGAGTTCCCCGCATGTGAAGACGGCTGGTAAATCTCCGTCGGTATTCGCCGTCTCTAAGGCGCACACTTTGTCGCTACACAGTCGATACACAAAAATGGTAGTTCACGTTTTGGAGCGTGCGCTGTACATACATATGTATAGGTAAATATATACTCTTCAAATTACACACTACCTAAAGCTTAAGAGAAAGAAGAACGGAATGAGTGGAGCAGTGGAGCAGTTCTTTGGCCGCTTCAACAATGCTTTTTATTTATTTTGCTTTAGTGATTATAGCAAGCAAAAAGCCTTGAACGAGGGGAAAGGGTTGGCGATCATTTTTTTCAACATGGGGAGCAGCAAAACAGATTCTCGCGTTTGTTTTTAACGATCAGTTGTTTTTGCAACGCTTTCGCGTGGAGATCGCTGTCTGCTTGGAGCGCGCATGAATTCGCAGCAAATATCAGATATTGAATTGAGTAGATATTTTGTGAGTGTACGGATGTCCGTACCTACTATCTACTTATATAGTACATATGTATGTGCATACATACACTCGCGATAAACAATAAGTGAATACATACATATGTAAAATAAATCGTGGGGGCAGAATATGTCAATTCGTGTCAATCAATAACTCAAACCCGAGGTACTCGTATCTACCCAATTGTGCTGAGTTTCGTTGGCTATTAGAACATTTCGAATTTGTTCTGCACAAAGTAAAACTAAAAACAAAAAAAAATTATAGAAATTTTTTTTTAAAAAGAAGTGTCGAATCATACATACATAAATATGTATGTAGGTATTTAGTAAAAACAAAAAAGAAAAAAACGTACCGCTCAAAATTATACATATGTATGTACTTTGGAATTTCTATTAAGTTTTGCAGTGAAGTTAAAAAATTAGGGAATTTGTAATTGGAGTTATTTAATGGCAAATGTGATGCTTGGCTTGTCACAAATGGTCGTCGAAGGGGCAGTGAGTACCTATTTACATATATGTACCTATAAGAAATGTGTGAAGATATACTCACCTACTGTATGTGCCTACATATTTACATACATACGAGTATATATCGTTTGAATAATGAAACAACGTTTAATGTATGACTCCTCTATACATTAAACGTTGTTTCATTATTCAAGTGATGATATGCAAGTTATCGAAAGTACCCATGAATGTAGATACGTATATATACATACATATGTGTGTACCTACCTACATTTGAGCTTTGAATATTATTTAAGAATATTTTCATACATACACACACACATGCGCCTACATATATAAAAAAAAATCATTTGAAAATGGAGTAGAAGAGCTACGATAGCGTAATTTGATAAGGCTGATAAACATAATATTCAAGTCATATGTATGTATGTATGTATGTACATAATTGTTGGTGCGATTATTACAAATTCACTCTCTGAGTAAACATACTGTATATGTAGGTACACTTACGGTAAAAAAATGCTGACAAGTTTTTCGCTCTTACGGCGCTTCTACTGTAACTACAGCTATGTAACGGAACATTTTGATTTTTATAGTGAGCGTTGATGAATTTAAAACTTAAATTTAACTTACCTTAACCACACAGCGGTTCAACGAATGAAGATCCAGCGGCTGCGTTGGGTGACTCATGTCATGAGAATGGATGGTGGTGCTCTGGTCCAGAAAGTATTTCTATCGAAACGCGCTAAAGGCAGCAGAAAAGGGAGACCTCCAATGCGTTGGAAAGATTAGGTGAAGAACGATTCGGCTTGCCTTGGTATTTCCAATTGGCGTCAGATAGCACGACACGCGCTTCATTGCACTCGCCGATAAGATTGACATCATTGATACGCCAACATTAACATCAAAAATAATGCCAGCACTGAAATCCAACGCAGAATCACTCTTGCCAACAAGTGTTACTTTGAACTGAGTAGACAATTGAAAAGTAAAGTACTCTCTCGACGAACAAAAGTCTTGCTCAACAAGACGTCCATCGTTCCAGTCATCATCTACGGCACAGCAACATGGACAATGTCAAAATCAGCTGATATTACACTTCGAGTATTCGAGAAAAAAAGTTTTTCAGAAGATTTATGGACTCTTGCTCGTAAGCGATGGCGAATATCGAAGGAAATTTAATGACGAGAGCTTTAGGCTGACGATGACACAGTTCAGCGAATAAAAACCCACCGACTGCATTGGGAAGGTCATGTCGTGAGAATGGATGAATGTGCTCCGGCTAAGAAAGTATTTCTATCGAAACCAGCTAAAGGCAGGTGAAGAGCGATTTGGCTTCCCTTGGTATTTCTAATTGGCGCCAGGCATCACGAGACAGAAACGTATGGGACGCTTTATTGGACACGACGAAAATCGTCTTGACGGTATGGCGCCAATTAAGAAGAAAATATAACAAGTATTGCTATAACAGTGGATAATGCTTTACACAGTTGTCTGAAGGCAGTTGTAATTCCGTCTTTTTGCGGCGAACAAAGTATCCCAAATCTGAGCTGAAGAGATTTATTTTGCATTCATCAGAAAGTATAACTCGTTCTCAATGGTTTCGGGCGATGCATTTTTGTGATGAAAAGCGGCCACTTAGCCGGTATAGAGGACATCGCCATCAAGTGACGCTGTACCGTTGAGATGCTAAGTTCTATTTAAGTCGCATCGACTTCTGGAGCAGTTTTAAATGGATCTCGCAGAGTTGCCAATGATCGCGATAAGTTGCCTTTCGTGATTGTCAGCTTCCAGTTGATTTGAGTATATTTCTTCCACAATTTTCTTACGGAGAATTCATTGCAATCGAGAACACGTGAGCTTTAGCTGAGCCTACGGTAGAAGCGGCATAACAGGGAAAAATTGTTACAATTTTTTGAGCGTAAGTGTACCAACATGTGGATTTTATGAAGTTAAATAAAAGTAGTAGATGTGTGAATGTATGTATAAATATCCATATGTACTTACCTACATATATATATGCGGTTACATGCTATAACCGCTTAAATTCTATTGTATGGTACAGCAATTAGGCGGTTATAAGTGATTTGTAACCACATATGGATATGTATGTGCATTTGTATGAAAGCGTCTGCGGGAATGGAATAAAAAAGAAGTGTATACCTACATACATACATATCTGTGGACATTTGGAAAAGCAACCTAAGTCTAAATTTGCAATTTTACAGGAGAGCAAAAAAACAGTTTTGCAAGTGCACAGAGCCTTTCCATCATATATTTTAATAGAAGTAATAGGGGCGTCAGAATGAATACTTTTCCGTCAATCCAGCAATCCGTTTAACTGACAGCAGAGTGGAATTACATGTATTTGAATGACGATCGACACATTCAGTACTTCAACTTTGCCGTAACAAATATATGAAATTGAAGTATGTGTCAGTTAAACGGAGCTGGATTGCCGGAAAAGTATTCATTCTGACGGGCCCATTAGAGCGTGACATGATAAAACAATCTTCTGTTATTCATTTTAAATTGAATTTTTATTTCTTGGCGTAACGGTTTTTATTTAAATGGATTTTAAATAAAATAAGTGGTTTTTCCAAATTGTTTTTTGAAAAAAACACCAACTTATCTCAATTTAGGTTCTTTTTTCGAATTGATCTTCATCAAAATTTTATAGAATTTTAGCCTCCTAATTGGAATTAAGTTCATTTGGCAAACTGAAATATGATAGAAAATCGACTTAAGTTGCTAATTAGGTTGGTTTTTCAAAAGCATATTGAAAAAAATATGCCACCTAAATTAAATTAGGTTCTTTTTTCAAGAGGAATTCTTGCAATTTTTCTTATCACTTCTATCTCATCTTAAGTTAAGTTGCTTTGGTAAAAGCATTTGTGAAAAATATAGACTTAAGATGATTTTCGATTCATCATATCTCCTGAACCCGAAATGATATCGTAACACCGATTAGACAGAAAGAAGCGTATTTTAAAATGTATATTTATGATAAAAAAAAGCTGAAAATGCACCTAGGTCGACTTAGGTTGTTCTTTCAAATGTCCACAGATATGTACATAGTAGGTACATATCATTCAATTCATTTATAAAGTGAACTTGGGATAAACATTGATATTGATAGATATTGCGTTCGTTTTATATTTGAAGCGAGTACATATCGCGCCCTAAATCAAAAAGTGGCACAACTCATAATTTTCGAAATCGAGTTTTTTTTCATAAACGGGTATACGGGTATGTATCTCTAGCGATTTCCAAAAAAAAAAACTTTTGAATAACTGTCTCTTTCGACCGAAAAATAACCATTATACCTGGCCCTTTGCCATACGATTGCTTGTAATGAAAAGAAGTTTTTTGGCTCTCCTGAAAATTTTTGAATTTTGAGTTGTGCCACTTTATGATTTAGGGAGCGATATGTATCTTATATAAATTTACGCAAAATATTTTTCTGACAATTTAATATATCGCCCGTTTTATGCAATAGGGATTTAACTCGAAATTTTCGATTTCTGGGATTTTGCCATATATTTCAATAACTGGTTAGTGCCTTTGAGTCTAGTCTTATAAAATACTCAAAAAGATAAAAATGGCGGAAATAGAAGTGATTTTGTAGTTAGCCGTAGAAGGAAACTATTTGAAATTATAAAACTTTATTTGCGTTTTCCCAAAAAAAAATTTTTTTGAGTTAAATCCCTATTGCATAAAACGTGCGATATGTATGAGTATGTTAGAGTGGCCCTTACGCCTATGGAAAATTTTTTTTTCTACTTTTTTGAGACGTTACCCCCTGAAATGGTTTCAATGACCGTTCAACCGTTTCATGTACGAAGAAAATATTCCCTGTTTAATATTTGCTCGATTGGGCAACGTTAACCCGTGCCACAATGTGTTGAAATAATGAACCAAGGGGTATATGGTTCGGTGGACGTTTATATTGGACGAATTCTCTTATATTTTTGAAGTTTAGTAGATTACAACGTTGTTATTTATTAGACTCTACAAATAAATGTTTTATAAACAAACTATAGTGATATTCTGTATATTGAAGTAGTGAAATGTCACGGATACTTATTTTCTCATATATACAAACAATTTAAGAAAATTGAAATTTGTAATATATATTTTGCTTGTACTCGTACATACATATTTATATGGGAAATTTTAAAAATAAGTGACCCTCTAACATCCTGACGATGAGCTCGCTTTTACTCCTTTTTTAGAAAGTCCAAAAAATATTATTTCGAAGTATGTTAGAGGGTTAAATAGTTATAGAAAGTTATTCGATATAGAATTTCACTAGATATCCACAGACAAAAGAACCTACACTCAAAAAAAAAATTTCTCTCGATCAAAGACATAATTTTCCTTATTTTGAACACGCGTCCCAATACAAAATGTTCTTTGTTTTGTGTAAATTTTCTCAAAAATGTGGAAAAAACATAAAAAAACATTCAAACAAATTCGTTGCCATGGGGATTTGTATGGGAATTTAATTTCTCAAAATTGAAGAAATCAAGTCTTCAAAACAAGGAAAGTTGGGAATGGAATGGCGCTTAAAGAATTTTTCATTATTTTAATGTATGATTTTTTTCAAAACAAGTATATGAAACCATGGTAACGCATGTAACAACAATATTTTATAAACCTTTTAACATGTTTTAAGGAAAATTTACTCAAAACAAAGAAAGTAGTGTTCAAAATAGGTAAACAATTTCTTTGACCCCTCCATATATTTTTTTTCTCTCAGTGTATATACCACAGTCCAGGGACTTTATGGAGGTGATTTTTGTGACAAAATTTTATTTTGGGATTTTTCTTACTATTTCCTTTATATCAGAATTTAACTAAAATAGTGTGCAAATGTGGAAAATTGGAAACTTTTAATATTCTAAGTGCCTCCTCGGATGAAATTCTTACAAAATGACTCGAGGAAGATGAATGAGAAACCGACATTGAGGACTCTATCATGAATAGTGCTGGACCGTCTCGATATTATATTTCTGAATCATTTTCAAAGGACAGTTACGCTGACTACGCGTAAAATAACCGTGATACGGACACAAAATTTCCCAATGCCGACAGATACTCACTTTTGCTATGTATAAAAAACTCATTTGTTTCACATGTGCTAAAAAGGTACCTACGTGTGGCATGTGCTTCAGTACACTGACTTCACCAGTTGCACGTTTTAAAATTGTTGTATTGGAAGAAAAGCATATGAGTTTAAATTAATACACTCTTTTTGAGTGAAATGTTTGATTTTTTTGTTTTAATACTATGTTGCTTTATACGTAAGAAACAAAATTTAATGTCATCTACATACGTACATACATCTTCTACGAATTCTGTTACTCAAGCAATTGTATCGGTAAAATAATAAAAGTATTTTGATTAATTTCATGCAAGTTTAAACTTGTAAACATCTCAGAGTTAGGTTTTCGGGTATACTTACGCACATACATATATTTATCACTGCATAGCCAAAAGAAGCGCTTACTAAAAGTGATGTTACCAATTTTTCAACTTCAACCCGTTGTGGCACGGGTTAGAGTTGTTCAATCGGGCCAAAATTTTCAGGGTATTATTTTTTTATTAAACAAAAACATAACAACTGCAAATTTCCGACTTTCGAAAATAAGGGCCACTCTAATGTACATATATATGTAAATATAATATATGTATTTATCTACATTGGTCTGTTATATAAATACCTATATATACAATGTATATTATACATGCATATGTACGTATGTACATAATGAGTTCTTTATCTATAATTTTTGTTCGGAGTGCTTATTGCTCTCTTTAAAAATCCAACTTCATTAATGATGTTAGATATCAATGAAAAGGTGGTTGGCTGTTGATTGCGACAATAAAAACCGGAAAGACTTCAACCTGCTGATGCCAGACACTCCTATAGAGGTAGTGATATTGATAAAAGTGTGTATGTACATATGTAGGTATGTATGTCTGTATATACGTACAGTGGAATGGCGATAACTCGTAATACGTTAATTCGAATATCTCAATACATAATTCTTAACAGGTCGTTGGTCCATTAAGGAAGTTGCATTTGTTTGACAACGGAAGTTAAATATGTATATACAATACGGATATGTACATATATGTACATATGTAGATATGCCCAGCCTGTTGTAAACGATAACTGGTGGTGAACAATAACCTTTCAACTTGGCTTTTGCATTCAAAACACTTAAGGCCCTTGGCAACTTACAATCTGGATTGAGAGGAAGTGCATATGTGTGAGTGTCGGGTGATTGACGCAAATATCAAAAAGTGTTGATTTTCGTCGCCGCAAGCCGACAGCGAGCCGACAACAAGTACGTGTAGCACGACGGCTGCCGATTGCACTAACACACACAAAAAAACACTCAAATTTGACTAACTCACTCAAAAAAAAAAACACTCAATCTGGCAATCCAGATTGTAAGTTGCCAAAGGCCTTTACGAATTTACAACTAAAATATCTTTCCTTTATTTTGTAATTTTTTTTTTATATACAAAAATATATGTACATATTTAATAATTTCAAAAACTTATATTGATAAATTATTCCCTTATTACTTGTCCGAACTTGAATTTCTATTGTTTTTTTTACTTTTGGTTATTCTTTTTCTTCACTTTCCATTCACAATAGAGATTTTTCAACAGAGTTGCCATAACAAAATGCCCTAATTCGCTAAAATTTTGGCCACTAACTCAAGTGATAGTCCGAATTACCTTTAGTTAATTCTCATGTTAACTACGAATTAACTAGATAGTCCGGATTATCGCCATAGTCCCTCAATGCTATTAGAGCCATGCTTACCTTCTTGGACCTTTTTGTTATGAATTATCAGTATAGTACCTACGTCTGACAGCGAAACAAAGTGGGAAAAAAAAATTTTTTTGACCCGCCCTAATGTCCATGTTTATGTGCATACACATCTTTATATATATTACGCTAAGCGATTTTTTGTAAGCACCATAACTTTTACACCGTTATACCGATTTTCGAAAATGTGGTGTCAGATGAAAGGGCTTGACCTGTAGATGTGCAGGAAGGTTTAATTTTTTTGAAAAGGGTTGCCAGATGTTTGAAAATTTAATTTTGCTGTATAGTTTGTTTGATTTTAAAATTTTTGGCACCATATGAAAGGGCTTGACCTGATATTAAGTAATTTAATAAAAAATTTACAAAAAGGGTTGCCACCTGTTCAAAAATTCAGTTTTACGCTATAGTTTGTTTGATTTTTAAATTTGAGGTGTCATATGAAAGGACTTGGCATGGAAATGAGTAATTTATTAAAATTTTTACAAAAAGGGTGCCACCCGTTCAAAAATCCATTTATACCCTACAGTTTATCTTATTTTTATATATATTACGCTAAGCGATTTTTTGTAAGCACCATAACTTTTACACCGTTATACAGATTTTCGAAAATGTGGTGTCAGATGAAAGGGCTTGACCTGTAGATGTGCAGGAAGGTTTAATTTTTTTGTAAAGGGTTGCCAGATGTTTCAAAATTTAATTTTACTGTATAGTTTGTTTGATTTTAAAATTTTTGGCACCATATGAAAGGGCT
Source organism: Urophora cardui (assembly GCA_960531455.1). Classification (NCBI taxonomy): domain Eukaryota; kingdom Metazoa; phylum Arthropoda; class Insecta; order Diptera; family Tephritidae; genus Urophora; species Urophora cardui. The sequence continues at coordinate 9,385,174 of OY482674.1, forward strand.
TGACCTGATATTAAGTAATTTAATAAAAAATTTACAAAAAGGGTTCCCACCTGTTCAAAAATTCAGTTTTACGCTATAGTTTGTTTGATTTTTAAATTTGAGGTGTCATATGAAAGGACTTGGCATGGAAATGAGTAATTTATTAAAATTTTTACAAAAAGGGTACCACCTGTTCAAAAATCCATTTTTACGCTACAGTTTATCTCATTTTTAAATTTGAAGTGTCATGCAAAGCCTAGCACTGAAGATGGGTAATAAAAGGAAAAGGAAGAGGAAAATGAAAGGGCCGGATATGGCGAAGGACAGGAAGCGAAAGAGGAAATATGAAAAATAAAATGGATAAAGGGAAAATAAAGCGCAAATAAAAGGGAAAGGGGAAGAGAAAGAGAACTAGAAAGAAAAGGAGGAGCGCGCCAAATGGCCTTTTGTAGGTCGCTTTAAGGTTACCATAGTCTAGAAAAATATTCGGCACAAAACTTCACTATGGGGCTCCTTGGTCAAAATCTATGTATAAAAAATCTAGGTCCACAGAAAATAAAAATAACCAGTAGCTATGAAGGTATATCAAAAAATTTTCAAATGTGGCAATAAGTGGTCTTCCACCCTCAAATTGTCGCACAGTGTAATTGAAAGCCACAGCATCGCGTGGCCGGGTTTACTAGTTTAATAAAGGCCCTCGGCAACTTACAATCTTGCATGACAAGCAGTGCATATGTGTGAGTGTCGGGTGATTGACGCAAATATCAAAAATTTTTGATTTTCGTCGCCGCGAGCAGATAGCGAGCCGACAACGAGTACGTGTAGCATGACGGCTGCCGATTGCACTCACACCATCAAAAAAACACTAACACATAGGTATACGCATACATACAAACATATCGCCTTTTAAACTTCATAACCGCCTAAGTGAAACTTTCATAAACGCCTAACCGATATTAGTGTCATAAATCACGCCCTACGCTACGTCTTCAGAGCTGAAAAGGAAACTAGAGGGAAATATAAAGCTTCCCGAGCTTCCCAAAGTACCAATTTATGGTATGAATCGATAGAGATGGCGCCAATTTTGGCATAGCCGGTTATGTAAGTTTCACTTGGCGGTTATCAAGTTTAAACGACGATATGTAGCTGTTTCATGCAGTCAAATAAACTAGTTCCATTTCCATATTAGCAACTAGTATTTTTAGTAAGGCGATGTTCTATGTATGAAATGACTGTTGCCCAGCCCTTGCATCATAATCATCTACATATATATATATGTATCTACTCACTTACTAGTTTGTGTTTAAATAAGAGTACATACATACATATTTATAAACTTTTATATGACAGCAATGTTGACTTAAGTGAGGTGTTCCTTCATTTCATTGCAACTAAAAATACAAGAAGTGAATCATTTGTGTTTAATTCATAATTATTAAGAGATAATCAAGTTCTTATTCGCCTTCTCTATATATGTGGATATATGCAATAATCGCCTAAGTCGTAAACTATGCTTTGGAGATGCAATAGAAATCTAATGATTTTCAACAAGGTAAAAGAAATAAGTACTCTCTCCAATCTTGACAAAGGGCTAAGAAAATGGGTTTGGTGGTCAATGAGGACAAGGCGGAGTAGGTACCTACACCCATCACACAAAAAGTCAGCATATCTTGGCGGCACCATTACCGTTGATAGCAACAAATTCGAAACCGTTGAGGAGTTGATCTATTTGGGAACCAGCATAAACACCAAAAATAATGTCGGCACGGCAATCCAATGAAGAATCACTTATGCCCATAAGCAATTGAAAAGTAAAGCCCTCTCTCGACAGGAACAAAATTCACGCTCTACAAGACGCGTATCGTTACAGTCCTCAATTAAGGCATAGAAGCATGGACGATGTAAAAATCAGATAAGGTGGCACTTGGAGTAGGTTTTCGAGAGAAAAGTTCTTCGTAAGATTTATGGACCTTTGCGTGTTAGCGAGGGCGTGTATCGAAGGAGATTTAAAGATGAGCTGTATGAGCTTTACGCAGACATCAAAATAGTTCAGCGTATAAGAATCCAGCGGCTGCGTTGGTGAGGTCATAGCGTGAGAATGGATGAAGATGCTCTGGCGAAGAAAGTATTGCTATCGTAACCTGCTAAAGGCAGCAGAAAAGGGAGAAAGGGTGTTGGAAAGATTAGGAGAAGTGCGCTTAGGCTTCCCTTGTTATTTCCAATTGGCGCCCGGCAGCATGAAACCGAAACGACTGACGTGCTTTATTGAAGTCAGCCAAAAACGTATAGACTCTAGGCGATTTCGTGCCTATTAAGAGGAAGAAGAAGAACTGTAATCTTTTAAAAATTCTTTATAAATGTGCAAACAAGCTCTAGCGTACGTTTACATAGCGTACGTATTTTGATACATAACCAGTGCATTAACCATACTCAATAATAGATTTCAATTTTATGTTTTTACACATTTTATTGAAACCTCAAAATTAAAAATGTTAACCTATGATCTACCTATAATCTGTACATTTCCAAATCTAAAAAAGTTCCTTACACTGACCACTTTATAAATAGATTTCATTTTCATTTGAATGCCTTGATGCTTTCGATGTTTTCAAATTACACCAGCCGAGGAGATCTCTCATAAAGTCAACGCATATTTCTAAAAAAACAAAAAAGAAGAATCTATCTACTGTCACAGGGACAGATTTTTATGGCATGGTGAGCGTGTTCTCACAAATACTATGTACATAGAATACATATGTCTCGAATGCGACGACCGCTCGACCTGAGCCGTCACCATTAACATGTATGTATTTTTAGATTATTTTTCGCAATTCAAACAAGCGAGCACAAAGAGTCACTATACGTACAATGAACAGCGTCTAAATACTTTTAATGCACATCCATGCGAACATACATATGTAGACATATATACGATGTACATATGTATTTACATATAACATTCAGGGCAACTCAGGGCATAAACTTTGTCATGCTTGTGCAGCAGCAATGTGGCGATCGCTTCGACATCCACAGTCGCTGCCACAAAACAGTCTCACCAAAATCGAAGGCAGCCCAAGCAGTTACCAAGCTTTGCAAACATACATATATGTACCTGCATATAGATACGAGTATGTAAATTTGTGCGAGCATGGATTAAGTAAATGGACAAGAGGTCATAAGGTTTCTCGATCTGCTCGCGAAATTCGAAATACGAGTAAATATGTAGTTTTATTTTTCTTCCAAACGCAAAAGTTTCGAACGTTTTTTGCGAAGAAAGTCAAGTTAAAAAATAACGATTGAGAATCTATAAGAACGTACATATGTATGTATGCAGGTATACAAATGTACAGATAACCCACTTATAACGAACACCTTTATTAGATACACATCTGGCTCGGGCGGACATTAATGCAACAAGTTTTAGGTACAATTTTTAGAACAAATTGCCTTCTATTAGACGGACACTCTTGGCCACATGCGAATCGGTATCTGAGTATACCACTGAAAGGTATCTCAGTATACCACTGAAGTCTTTTAAAAGGCTTCTGGAAGGGCTCTGAGTATATCACTGAAGTCCCTCATAAGCCTCCTGGAAGATGTCTGAGTATACCACTGAAGTGTCTTAAAATACTCTTTGTAGGGCTCTCAGTATACCACTGAACTCTTTTAAAAGCCTCCTGGAAGGGCTCTAAATATGTCACTAAGGTCTCCCGTATACGTCGTGGAAGCCCTCTGAATATATCACTCAAAAATTAAACCATCTTATAGGAAGTCAATCCGGCACCGGAAGTCAGCCATGTCCACTCTTCGTGATATTGAGACATTTTGGCTATCTCGTTCCTACACCTTTCTCCCGTTGATCGTGTTATTGCCTTCCTCTTAATTTAAATAACTACCTTTCACACCACCCTCGATGATCTCGTCCATTAACTTATGAGGTGCTTTTTTTGGAAGGCTGATCGTTCAGTCTGTCCAAGGTTGAGTAGAGGTCCCACAAACCCCCATTGACTAAGAACATATGTGTTTGTAAGTGTTAAGGTCGAACACACACATGCACACATAGCCGGTGGTGCTGAGAGGGCAGCAGCTTTCCGTAACTAGAGGGAGTCAGATGGTGAGACGAGAGAAGGAGAAGTTTCTGGGCGTGGTTAGAGTGGTTGACAGCGGCTGTTGAGCGGCAATGGATACAGGGGTCATCAAAGAAGCTGAGAGCGGCAAACGGTAGTAGTAAACGGCGAAGAGCGGTCGTAGTAGCAGAGAGGTGGTAGTGCGATGGGGGGGGAAGTGTTGCGCCAGGCGGTAGTGCGACGCAGGGGGCTTCCAACGACAGGGCAACAGTCGGGCAGGGGCGGTGACGGAGCGGGTCTTTCCCTTTGATGCTGGGTGATGGCCAGCGTGTATTTTACCTTCGACCTGCGTAACTCCTAATCGTAGCTTCCTTAGTGGTATCGCTGGAGTTTGCCTACAAGAAGCTACGGAGAGGAGATTCCGGTTAGTAACTGGCTCTGCTGCTGGACACCACACCTCCCTTGGCTGTAGATCACTGAAAGTTGTTGAATGGAGGACGGAGCTGTACCAGCCCTAGCCTGTAGGCCAGATAGTAGACTGAGGGAAGGTGTGTCCGACCGGCATAACGATTTCCCATTGGTCATCTGAACCCACTCTCTTAAGCGGACACCTCTCTTGAGCGAACAAAATCTAACCAACGTTGAGTGTCCGCTCAAGAGAGGTTTCACTGTACGTATGTACATATGTATAAAAATTTGGTTTATCAAGTCCCCTGTCGATTAGTCATCCTTCTTGAACTCTGACAAGGTGACCTTCATTAAACCTCTTCTATATTTGTGTGCTTATAAATATATATAAATACATATATATGTATGTAGGTGTATGCATGGCTGTGTACATAAGTGTGTATGTGGGTGTATGTTTGCATGTATCACGGTTTGCTTGCATGTTCTTACTACGTTTGCGTGCCTTTTGGGAACGCTTTCATTCCCAGTGTTGAATGCGGATTCTGCACTACTGGCTACACTGGCTGGCCTTTGGGCGAAATGTTCTACTTGTATGACCATTGTGACCTTTTGGTTTGGGAATGCTCTTCAGCGATTTGACAATTTTAAATAGCATTTCAATTGTAACGTTCGGCTAAATTTTTAATTCTTTCGATGGAACTAGGTATGTGCATATATAGTTTCTTTTTGGCACTTACTTTAGTATTAGACCTTAAGCAGAACTTTCAGTCAGCAGTTATTGGTTCTATGCCGGCAATTGACCCTTGACATATGTACGTACATACATAGGTAGTTACTTTTGGCTATGTGATGTCTATTAAGTGAGTATAATATGAGGCTACGCACATTAATATGAACTCAGTTCATTGTACCACACCTCGACCATATCTCGTACCTAATACTTACCTACACCACAAAGTGTTTCGCATTCATGTCAAGTTTTCAGTTTTGTTCTTTTTTTCATTTGGTTTATTTCACTTAAATGCCTAGAACATTGGTTGTTGGGGGCATTCAAACGAGCATGTCACTTTTATCCGCATCATATGTTTTACAATGGCATATGGGAGTAGGGTAGGGAAACGAGAAGAAGCGGGCGAAGCTATGAAAGCAAACATTTTCAGCGCACGTAGCAGAAAGAAAGAAAATCAGTGGTGAGTAGCGCGAACGAAAGAGTCGAAGTGCATTTTAATGTCAATGTAAATGAATTTAAGAGCACCACACTCTACGTAAGTGCTGTCCCGAACGCGGCCATTTGAACATAAAAATGTACGTAGGTAAATAGGAAGATAAAAATATGTACATATTTATATACATAAATGTGTTGCATGTGATCACTATATATCAGTGATAGGCGTTTCATAGATCAATTGATCGCGCTCAAATCACACAGAAACGTTATGCTCTTTCTTTTGTAAACGATTTAGTCGTCGTTCAGCAAGTGGCGCAGCAACATCGTGGGTGAATGTCGCTTGTTTGCGCATATTTATATATGTAAAAGCATAATTACTTATACATATGTGCGTATGCTTGTCGTTTTTATAAACGACCGCATTCATTGAGGGCCAGCAAGCGACTAAACGAAAAGGAATCCATTGATTTGCGCTATTACGGCGCTCTCACTAATATAGTTGCATTTCAATTTTGCCTATCACTGCTATATATCAAGGCCAGCGTTGCCACTTTGGTTATTTTTAACCAAAATTGGTAATTTTTTTTCTCTAAAACCGATTTTGGTAATTTGGTAATTTTTTTTCCGGTTTGGTAATTTTTCCATACCTTGGGATAGTACACCATTATATGAGAAAAATTTTGGTGTTAAACATTTAATTTTTTTTGGGAGCTGTTATGCCTAAATATATTTCGGAGATCACCACATCTCTTCCTCAGACTACTTTTTTTTCTGGGCGCCCGCCGAGATTCGAACCTCAGATTTTTCGGTTGGTAAGCTAATGGCATCACCAATAGGCTACCGCCACCTTGCAATTCGCTTGGATTAATTTTTCTTTTGTTTTTTCTTTTTAAAACCTACCAGAATCAGTGAATTTGTCGACATTTGTCACCAGTATGTTGGCGGGGTTGTGTGCCTTTGTAACCGTAGCTTTCCAGAAGAAAATGTGTAACTTTTGAAGTAAGTTAGTTAGTGGCCGCTGTGGTGTAGTGGGTAGAGTGCTCGCCTGCTATACCAGAGTCCGGACAAACACGAAAAAAGTTTTTCTAAATAATTAAAACCCAATTATTGGTTTTTTTTTTTAAATAGCGGTAACCTCTCGGCAGTGGAAGGCATACCCTCCGAGTGTATTTCTGCCATGAAAAAGCTTCTCACAAAAAATGCATTCGCCGTTCGGAGCCGGCATAAAACTGTAGGTCGACCCAATTTGTAGGAAAAGCAAAAAGGAGCACACCTCGAATTGGGAGAGAAGCTCGGCCATAAAACTCGCCACAGTTATAAACGCGCCAGTGTATTATTATGATAAGTTAATTAAAGGGTTTGGTAGATATATAATATACGATATTTGTGTACTAAAATGAAAACTTATAGTCAGAGATGGGATTTTTATTATTTATAAGGAAAATGGTAATTTTTTGGTAATTTATTTTTTAATTTTTGGTAAATTTTTTATTTTGGCTGTGGCAACGCTGATCAAGGCCCGGCAAATCGACTCACGTGAGTTAATGAGTATAACACACATAGGCTTATGGTTCCAACAGTCATCAACGCCCGCACATAACCGTGTCAGCTGACACGATCTATCTTATGGGAGTTGCATGTAAACGAAATCTCACCGACGCTGACATAAACGCCCATAGCCGCCCGTATCGCAGAAATCAAAAGAGTTTTGATTTTTCCCATAACAACGTGTCAGCTGATTGCTTTTGCTCAACGCGGTGTTGCCGAACGAACTTTTTTAGCCAATAAAACATTTGAACGGTATTTTTCATTGTATTATTAAACGAAATCAATGCGAGTGTAAAATGTAATGGAATATATCTTTCTTTATAGGAAAAACAGCTTAAGTCTACTTAAGCGAAATATGAGTTATTAGATAATTGTTTATCTCATTTATTGAAAATAATTGTCGTTTATGTATGTATATGTTATTAGTTCACATGAAACCATTTGTAATACGTTTATTTTAGTTTCAAATAAACTTAAAATCGAGATTATCCAGTTATAACTTTTTTCGGAGCATAAATTCGCACAGGATGAAATAAAAAAGTTACATAAATGATGTTATATTTGAAAAATTTAAATGTTTGAATGAAATCATATCCCTGCTACATAGCAAACGGATAGCGTATTTTTCAAATAAATGAGAAATTAGGCAGTGAAAAGAAAAGAGTAATTTACGATAAATAAAAGTAATTTTTATTTCAAAATTATCCCTATTTACCATTTTTGAACGGGTCAACGGATAGCGGGTCAACGGGTAGTGAACAACTGATATTTTCCGTCATAAAATCCACACAGGTAAACAAAATTGCGACGAAGGTAGCTTTTAGAAAATTGTTTGTGTAAGCACGAAATAAAAAATGCGTATGGTTATTCTTTTATTTATTGCCAAAAAGTGTATTTTCTTTTACTTATTTTTCACTGTTCAACAAGAAAATTACAAAATGCATCAGAAATGCAACTCTGACTCCTGAGGAGGGACAGGACCACACCACTCAAAAAAACTGTTTTTACCCCGCCGTCTTTTGTTAACAATTTTTTATTGCGTTAAAAAATTAAGGTCAAAACGCGTCGATTGACACCCCAGTTCTTGAAAATTTACCAATTTTCACCATGTCACCTAAACTAGATAATTACCAAAACTTTGAATACAAAATCGCGCATATTTTTATTAAAAATTTTCGCCTACGTCTTTTTTTCTGAAAGAAAACAATATATTTAGAAATTTAAATCGAGAATAAATATCGGTACTAAGTTTGGGTATTTCATGCAAAATTTTTGTGTCTTCCCATTATTTCAAATACGGCAACACTCACACGGCTGTTCAAAATAGAAAACAGCTGATTTTTGTGTTGGCATGCGGGCATGAAATTCGTTCAACTCGTTATGTTTACGGGTACTCGATTCGTTCAGTCGACTCGTTGATGACTGTCGGCACCCTTACTGTGTAACCTAAATCAAACGCAAGTCGTCAATTTAACGCACGCACGCAAATTTTTCATATGCGTTGAACCGAAATTGACTTGCGTGCGTGTTCAGATAAAGAAATAGAAAAATACAGAAAATCAGAGAAAATCTTGTTATTTTGTGGAATATGTACCTAACAGACACGATATCAAAAGCAAGTGTCAATTTTTTTGCAAACAATCACCCACAATGCTTAATTTCAACTGTCACGCAAAACAAAAATTGGGCGTCGAATTTGCTATTTACGCACGCCGTTCAATTTCGGTTACTCCCATACAAGTTGTATGGGCATGAGAAATTTTTGACAGTAAATTGACGGCGTGCGTTTGATTTAGGTTACACAGTTACGCTCTGTGATTCAGTCGTTGTTTAGACAGCGAAGAAGCAACACAAGCACTGGCTGCGTTGCTTTGTTTGTTATGCAACAGTGTGCCATTGCGTATGTATGACCATGAATAATAAATCATTTTGTACTGCAACCAAATTTTCAAGTTGCAAAATTGCAATGCTTTATTTTTCAATTCATATAATAAAATTTGCTTATTCTTAAAGGTTCTATTAAATCTTCAGTTATAACTTACGCCCCATCCTTGCATACCTTAATAAGTTTAGTTATGTACTTTTGGAAAAATTTCGTAAATGATATCAACTCTCAACTATTTCTCAATGAATATTCTTCAAATAAATTTATAATGTATATTTTTTACACTAAAACCTCCTTATAGATATTTTTTTATTATTGGAATTTCCAATATTTTACATTGTTGAATCCAAATTAATTTATAAAACATTTTTTTAAGTTAATTTCCAATATTTTAGATTTGTGAATCCAAATAAATTTATAAAACATTTTTTCAAGTTAAAAATTCCTAAGTAATACATTTTTCATTATTAGGGCCGATTTCATAATGAAATTATTAAAGCTCCTTTTGTTAAAGGAGCCTTTTAGTTAAAGAGCCATTTAAATGTTCTTTAAAGTGGGAGCGATTTCATAATAGTATAATATTAAAAGGCTCCTCTAACGTCAAATGATTGTCATAAATTTAAAAATATTAAAATTTGACATTTGTTTTTTTCTGAAAATAAATAAATTTTTTGATTGTGGCTTAATTTTTTTTTTTTTAAAGAAAAAGAACAAAGAAGCATAATTTGGAAACCCAGTTCAGAAAAAATAGAAGCGGTCATCCAACCTCACAAAAGAGGAAGAAGATGAATATTGCATTATAGAACTCAACAAACAAAATCGGTTGAAAAATTTTAATAAATTTTTGATATTTGATTTTGGCAGACTGCAGAAATGAAATTTTTTCTGGCAAAAGGAACCTTTAAATAACTTAAATGCCCGTTTTTGGGTATTTAACTTTAAAGGAACTTTTATCTTCAAAAAGCCTTTATGAAATCGATCTGCAAATTAAAGGCTCCCTTAGAATTTAAAGGAACTTTTAATTTGATTATGAAATCGGCCCTTATTCAAATATTTATTTTATTTTCAAAATGTTGCTATTTTGTACGTTTGCCCCATATGCTTAGTTCTTACACCACTGTTGCATAAATCTCTCTGTTCTCACTAACACAATCTCAGTTTTAGTTTTGCCGGGGTCTGCTATATATCGATTTTACTTAACATATGCTATAATAATAATATAATATAATACAATGGCGCTATTATAACTCTGACGAGTTTTATGGCCGTGCTTCTCTCCCAATTCGAAGTGTGCTCCTTTTTGTTTTTCCTACTAATTGGGTGGACCTACAGTTTTATGCCGGCTCCGAACGGCGAATGCATTTTTGCGAGAAGCTTTTTCATGGCAGAAATACTCTCGGAGGGTATGCCGCCCACTGCCGAGAGGTGACCGCTGCTCTTAAAAAACCCAATAATTGGGATTTTTACTAATTAGAAAAATTGTTTTGGTGTTTGGCTCCCACCGTGGTTTGAACCCGAGACCTCTGGCATAGCAGGCGAGCACTCTACCCACTGCACCACAGCGGCCACCACATATGCTATACTTTTCAATAATATACCTACATATCGTCTTTTAAGCTTCATAACCCCCAGAGTGAAACTTTCATAACCGCCTAAGCCAAAATTGAGATTTGCCAGACTTTAACAGCTGGAGCCCAGCTCTATTGATCCATGCCATAAATTTGGTTTTTGGGAAGCTCGGTAAGCTCAATATTTCCATCAAATATCATTTACAGCTCAGTGGCCGCTGTGGTGCAGTGGGTAGAGTGCTCGCCTGCTATGCCAGAGGTCTCGGGTTCAAACCACGGTCCGAGCCAAACAAATTTTTCTAATTAGTAAAAATCCAATTATTGGGTTTTTTAAGAGCAGCGGTCACCTCTCGGCAGTGGGCGGCATACCCTCCGAGAGTATTTCTGCCATGAAAAAGCTTCTCACAAAAAATGCATTCGCCGTTCGGAGCCGGCATAAAACTGTAGGTCCACCCAATTAGTAGGAAAAACAAAAAGGAGCACACCTCGAATTGGGAGAGAAGCTCGGCCATAAAACTCGTCAGAGTTATAATAGCGCCATTGTATTATTATTATTATTATTATCATTTACAGCTCTGAAGTCGAGTTGGGCGTCAGTACTACCAAATCAAACTATTTTAGTTACTGGGAATACATATTTTGCTTGGTCTTTGTTTTACTCCTATTTTATACGTACTTAATCTGAGCTTGATGAAATAAAAAAGAATTATTTCGGTTTCTGGAGATCATATGAAGCAAAATATGTACCTCATATTTGTACATTTATGTACCTACAATATACAAAAGTACAATAGGAATGTGCCAAAGTTCGCAACAGCCGACTAATGCACTGGGCACCAAGCAAAAGCCAAAAGGTTGAAATGTCAAATATGTTACATACCTACATATGTATAATATACTTACATTGTATATGTATGTTTGTTTGTATATATGTACATTCGTATATATGTATGTATCTTTGTAGCTAGTAGAGATAAGAAGAGTGAATAATTAAAATTCTCTTATACGAAATTAAACGCTATTAAACGAATAGACTCTTAAGAAAAGTTGCTCAGAATGATCCTAGAGTATTTTCCACATACTATGCGATTTTTCGTTCTATTAAGTAACCTACAAGTCTACCCGCTCTAATGTAAACATATGTACTTATGTAGATAAATACAGACATACATATGTACATATAAAATCGAGTGACAATAAAATTAAAATTGGTGAAGTGACTCGAGCATGAGACGTGCTCGCCTGTCAAATGTTTTCTTTAATTAACAATGAAAAATTCTACGTTTATTTGGTATTGACGATTGGTTATGTGTGAAGGTAACTGCCGCTTTAAGCACTCCACTATCTAGTCGCGACCATTGTGAATAATTATGAGCGAAAAACTTAGTAATAAACCTCAGCTGAGCTTTATTGTGACTGAAAAAGAGCGCGTCAGTATGGCTTGACCATTCACATCGTTGAAGTTGTGATACCTACACTTGTAATAATTCACAATGGTCGAGACGAACCAATTTTATACCTAATCTGAGCAATTTGAAGCAAATCGAAAGCTTTGATTCAGGTGTGCCTGATTAAATTATTGTAGGGAATGCGTTTACCAAATTATACCTTACGCTTTGGTCTCGAACATAGAGAGGGTTTCAATCAGGTTGTTGGTGGCACATTTCGAATGTTTCACACAAAATGCTTCTTAGAAGCTTCCAAAGGTGATTCCGGCTTGGTGGCACGATTATGGCAACACTTCTTCTTTCCAATAGTAACTGCGTGCGCTCGTCCGACCATATTTTGCAGGGGCATAGGTATATAGATGCACATAGATGCACCTTATCAACACCTCGCCGCGCCAACGACTAGAATAAAAGAGGACTAGCACTTTCGTTGTTTTAAAAAGTAACACTCACAAATATTGACACTCATATATGTAAATACTTACATTCATCTTTATACATATATATATTCCATATTTAAATATGTATGTATTATGAACATTATATGTATATTAAAGCTATCTACTTTGCGATTACAGAAACAATGTATATATATATATATATATTGGTATATAAGTATTATGGTTTGTATATGTATGTACACTAGGGTAGTCTCCAAATGTATGGAGACAAATTGGATATCATATTTCGTTAACGTCATCCCCTAGGTCGATGCTAATATTTATAGTGGAAGATACCACATATACATTTTTGTCCCGATCGGAGACAGTTAAGGGGTGTCGCAAGCGGTCAAAATTTATATTACCATATGTGACCCCTGTGCGACACCCTTTAACCATCTCCGATCGGGACCAAAATTTTTAAGTGATATCTTTGAGCGTGTTTTTACCGATCTAGGGGGTAAGACCGAAGAAATTGTGATTTGATTTGACTGCTCGCTATACGATTTTAAGGACCGCCCTAATGTACACACATATGTAAGCACATATTTATACATGATGATTATAAACGATCCACCACAACCTTCCACATATGTACCCCTAACGCTAGCAGTAGTTTTATGCGTTTGTACGAAATGTGTAATATTGGTTTTGTTTCGAAAAGAGCGATAAGCCGGGGCAACGTTGAAAGGTTTTGAACACTTTAACCTTACAGACATGGGCGGGTAGCTGCTTGCGAAGAGGAACTCGATTAACTTATCGCGCTGAACTGCTACAATTGAATTTTTTTCATGCCGTTGAAATGTATGTAGCTATTTGTGTCATACATACATATGTACATATCGTCGTACCATACGAAAACTATGTAAAAAGTATTGTATGTAAACGAGAAACTTCTAGGGTCAATGTTATAGTTTTACTTATTTAGGATTTTATAAAATCGATCTCGAACAATGCTTTCGATTTGTCAACGCGTATTGTGATCCGTGCTATTGAGACTGCCTATTATCCTTCACGGATTGTTCTTATCAGTCATTTGTATATATGTATTTATTTAATTACTTTTTTTTCTAGATTTTATTTGCTTACATTATATGGAGCCTAGTCCCACGATGACTTGGCAAGTTGGTTTCAACTTTAGCATAGATCCGATTTGTTTCAAATTTACGTATTTTTTAGCGTTCCCGTTGAAGTGGTATCCGTACTGAAGTTTTCGTTCTGAGAAAATTCTTCAATATTTTAATGTTTAAATTGTTACTTCGCCTTGTTTTCAAAACAACCGATCTTTATTATATTTCTATATACCTTTTTGTATGTACATATGTACATGTTGTGGTATGTTTGTAATACTTTTAGAACTAGGTTAGCCTCACATAGACTAGATAAGGGCCGATTTCACCACCTCCGGTTAAGAACTTAGCCAGAGATTTTTGCCCGGTTAAGCAATTTATTTGACTGCTCGCTATACAATTTACGTCAAACTAACCAGCGATTGAATTAACCGGAGATGGTGGAACCGGCCCTTAGTAAGTCTGTAGTGCTACCAGAAGAGTTCTTGGACATCAACATGTCTACATTAAACGTCTGAATTGAAAATGAAGCATAACCCCGTCGATTTGGCAAATACCAAGAGTTTCTTTACAATAGAAAGTCACCTAGTAGCCGAAGCTGAAGCCAGCAAAACACAAAACAAGAGCAGAGCACATGCTCTAACGTATCTTCATACAATCCACATCCACTACATTCACTTACACCAAATAAATAGTCCCTTTTTGTACTCATGCCATGCTAAAGGATAGTGTATTCTAAGACCAGCCACACATGACGGCAGAAAACGCGCAGAACTTGGGCAGAAAGCCATAAAAACGCGCGTCTTCATGTGTGCACATTGGCAGAAATACAAGGAACTCGAGGGTTTTTGTAAACCGGCGTTTTCTGCCTGCCCAAGTTCTGCGCGTTTTCTGCCGTCATGTGTGGCTGGTCTAAGGGTCCCGATGATAAGTTTACGTTCACCTCTACTCAGGGATGCCAACTATTAGCGAGTGGCGAATCGAACACAACATTGGTTGCGAAAACCGAGGCAATACTGTATTTTCAAGCATACTTGCATATCGTATATGAGTATATATGTATGTACAATGTACATTTATACATAAGTGCCTTTGTCTGTATATGTCTTTAATATCAAATTCGAACACGAATATAGTATGAATGGGTCACCGCACATGAACCTACATAAATGCATCGTTCGCTGCGCTCACCTAAGCACGCAATAATTTCTATGCTGATTTGTTGACTTTCAAGTGTAAATCTTCTGCATGTTTAGAAATCACTGCTTCGGTTAATTGCCAATAAAATTATAGAGCAATATATATTATGTTGAGATAAAATAAGATTTAAGAAACCACTACATCATTAATAAAAAAAAATATATATATATATATTTAATTTACCATACAACAGTTTTAAGTCTTTGGAAAGACAGTTGTCAGAATAGCGTAGTAAATTTAATTTTTGTTTTGGTGTTGGTCAAGGCTGGTGGTTGAACCCGCAAAGCCTGATATGCAGACGAGCACTCTACTCACTACAACGCAACGGTCGCCAGCAGAAGATATCCGGAAAATTGTTACAATTTTCATATTCAGCTTCAATATGCTTAGTGTTACTATGTTGATGTGTTACCAACTAAAAGTGGAAAACAAAAAATTTACTTATTTGCGGTTGGGCATCTGTGATCAATAATCTTTATGGTGAAAAGTTAGCGAACCACTTTTCCACTGATGCATTAAAATCCGTAAATTTTTCTGCAATTGGAAATCGTGGTTAACAAAAAATGTAT
The DNA here is from genome assembly GCA_960531455.1 of Urophora cardui. Lineage (NCBI taxonomy): Eukaryota > Metazoa > Arthropoda > Insecta > Diptera > Tephritidae > Urophora > Urophora cardui. Next base: position 9,400,524 of record OY482674.1, read on the forward strand.
GTATGTATGTATGTAGGCAATTGCTGGCAGTTGCTGAACTAACCAATCAGTGCTGGTGTACAATAATCACACCATTGACGTTTTTCATTTACCAGTTAGTTTGGTTTATTGTCAATGCCGTGTGCCAAGAGATCGAGTTAGATCTAGGTGATGTGCTCACTGCACTCATAATTTCCGCGAGCATGATTATATGTACATAGCGTTAAAAATAATACTGTACAGATCTCAATACCCATAATTAATTAAAAACATGAAATAAGTATTAAATGTACGCCCATCGCACTAACGGAATGTACCCACATATGTATATACAAATATGTTCGTTTTAGCAAGATTTATCTATCATGTAGATGGCGTATGTATGTAAATATTAGTTACTGCAGTAATTAAAAAGAATAATTTTTCGTTTTAAGAAACACCATAATGTGTATCTACCTAATTAGTTGCACCAGATTCGTATACTTGGGCATTAAAACAAGTAAATCACCAACCGTAATAAGCATCCAAGCATTCTGAGTTATCACGCAAGGAAATTTATTATACGAGCACACGCCGAATAAGTAGAGTGAAATGCATTTATGTATGCATGCTTTAAGAAAATGTGCATAGTACTTTAATAGATAGCAGTTTGAAGTTGAGGTAAATTTAATTAGTTATATGTAGCTTTTGTTAAAACAAGTTGGAAAATAGTTGCGCCTCTACATAAATACATCAACTAATATTATATATTTTTATGGATATTAATTACATACATACATGCATACTTAAGTATTACCGCGAGACGTCCTAAACGCACCTTTACTCCAGGGCAATTGCTATATTATGGTTAGGTGGTTAGGTGGTACATTTAAAATCAGGAACGACTGTGAATTAATTAATTTCTTCTTCTTCTTCTTAATTGGCGCGTAACCGTCTAGACGATTTTGGCCGAGTCCAATAAAGCGCGCCGTTATTAAATTTTTTTACACTTAATAAACCTAGGCGTGTGACAACTTCAAAGGAGGGTTTGGCAATATTCAGCCGTAATCCGAACGAATTTTTGCGCCGTTTTGTTACCGTAGATGAAGCTCTGATCCATTACACTACACTAGAAACCAAGGAACGATCAAAACAGTGGGTTTATCCGTGTGAACGTGCATCAAAGAAGGCATAGGTGGATCTCCGAGTAAACTTGCACCAAAGTGGGACTGTCGGCCATTAAGATTATGGCCACAGTTTTATGGGAAGCCCGAGATGTCATTATCTCCAAATGTGTAAACCACTTACCGGCAATTATAACTGGCAGCCTTTGGGCAGATTCGATCTTGATTTGAAGCAAAAACGACCGCATTTGGGAAGAAAAAAGAATTCTGTTTCATCATGGCAATGCACGAACGCATCCGTGTGTGGTCACCATGGCAAAAGCTCATAAATTGCACAGAGCCAAAAAGTTCACCTATAATCAAAGAGACTGCCATCTAAAAAAAGCTATTTGGCCAAGAAGAGCGAGAGTAGACAAAATTGAAGAAATTTTTGCTAGAAAATCTTCTAGATTTTAGCTTGAATTTCTTCTTAAATTTATTGAAAACGATACCGTCTGAAAACGAGGAGATAACTTCTTATTTATTAATTTTTTATGTCATTTTGTCAAAAAAAAAAATAAATTGTTAGAAGAAATCTGCTTGTTTTTATGAGAAAATTTTTATAAAGCAAATCAATAAGGACATCCTCTAATTTTTACAAGAACCTTTTTGAATTTATTAAAAAGGAAAACTTTTTATTTTTAAAAGAGCCCTTATTAATTAAAATTTTGCTATAAACATCTTAACGTACGTACATGTATGGATATACTCGTACATACTAGAAATATTTATTTATTTATTTATTTATTTAAGTCTATGATTACATGAATCTTACAGACTAGATAGAAGGTTGTATAAAGGTATGATGACATTATTTACATATTTTAATTCAAAAAACAATGTAACCAATATACAAATAATAAAAAATACCATGTAGGTGGCGAGAGTGTCATAAAGGGCACATTGGGCCAGAAAGGACCCAAACTAGGATAGAATTCTGCGAAGTTTAGTGAAATTTAAATGAATATAAAATGTAGTTAAATATACCCAGTAAGGGGCTAGCGTACCATAAAGGGCACTTGGGCCTGAAAGGACCCTGTCAAAGATTGAACTTTAGCATTGACTTAAAACTAGAGATACAAAATTTTTTACGACTATGCTATTTAAAAAGAAAGTATAATCAAATAACCTAATTAAATAATTCATTTAGCAAAAGTTTAAATTTAGATTTAGGCATAGAGAAGTCGAGAGTAGTGGAATTCATGATGGAATTATAATCCTTAAGCGTTCTGTAAACAGGAGAGTTAGAAGCGTAAAGAGTTCGGACTCGACCTAGATAAAAAATATCATGGTAACGAAGACTTCTTGTAGGGATATTGAAATGAATGCATCCAAGAAGGTAAGTACAATCAATAACTCCTCGTAAGATGTCGTAGACAAAAATGAGAGAGAGTACTGTCCTTCTGGAGCTTAACGATTTTAAATGAATAAGCTGACATCTAGCACTATAGGAAGGTATCGGATCAGTAAAGTGTAAGGAGCGCAGGGCGAAACGAAGAAAAATTTTTTGAACTCGCTCAAGCCTCCGGATGTGACAGTCGAAATATGGCCGCCAGATGAAGATAGCATATTCTAACTTAGAACGTACAAATGCAGTATAGAGAAGTTTCAAAGTATAGGGGTCAGAGAATTCAGAACTAAATCGACGGAGGAAAGAGAGCATAGAATATGATTTTGCAAGAGTACAGTTCATGTGGCTATGAAATAAGAATTTGGAGTCGAAGACAACACCAAGATCAGAAATTTCATCCACGGTGCTCAGTAAAGAGCCATCGATGAAGTATGATGTAGGAACCAAAGAACGAGATTTACTGAAAGACACATGAAAACACTTCTTTAAATTTAAATGCAGTTGATTTTTGCTACACCAGTTAGCAACATTATTAAGGTCAGATTTAAGTTTGGTAGAATCTAACACACTTGAAATATTCAAGAAGATTTTTAAGTCATCTGCGTATAAAAGGAATTTCGAGTGATTGAAGCAACCCGAAATATCATTTATAAATAAAATGAATAACATGGGACCTAAGATACTTCCCTGCGGAACACCAGACGTGGCCATAAAAGCTCGGGAAGCTGCATTATCCACAACGACGTTGCACAAGCGTGAAGCGAGATAAGATTTGAGCCAAGCAAGGAAAATGGAATGAAATCCTAACCGTTCTAGCTTAGAGATTAATATTGGATGGCTGATTTTGTCGAACGCCTTTGAGAAGTCTGTATAAACAGCGTCGACTTGCTCACGATTATTGAAAGCCGACAGACAAAACTCAGAGAAAATTGTGAGATTTGTCACGGTAGATCTGCCCGACATAAAACCATGTTGGTTATCTGAAATTAAACGTTTAACTTCGAAGTATACTTTTTGCTTAACTATAAATTCAAACAGCTTAGAGACTGTCGACAGTTTGGCAATTGGACGATAATTAATATGCATAACAGTTATTGCATCAGCCACTTTTTATGTATGTGTGCAATAACATGTTCAAGAAATTAAAAGGGAGAACTCTTTATTTTTAAAAGAGCTCTTATGTGTTTCCTCCGTTCGTCAATTTCACTACGGCTTTGCACATTTCTACAATTCTCAAACGATTAGTGAAGCACTTGGTATAAAGAGTTTATTATGTCCATCTGCACTTATATGAAATAAAATGTTGCCCTTTGTCTGAATAAGTCCTAGGAAAATACTAGTTGACTAATTATGTTTTCCGATGAAAATCAAGATTCTCTTCTTAATAATATTAAACAGGGTTTCTTCTTAATTTTACAGGTTATCTGTTAAATTTATGTGAAAAGGTTTCCATATTTATTCTAGGAGTCATCTTCTTAATTTTATATAAGAGGTTTTCATCTTAGTTTTATAGGTTATCCATTAAATTTTACTGAAAATGATTTCATCTAAAATCCACGGGTTATCTTCTTAATAATATTGAAAAGGTTTTCATATTAGTTTTACAGATTATCTACTTAGTTTTATTAAAATGAGATATCCAGTCATAATAAGACGGGCATCTTATTGGAGAGAAAGCGTAGAGAAATCCGCTAAACTTTGTTCTGATTTACAGGGCATTTTAGGTGGTCTTATGGCTCTGTGTGGGTTACGAATTGCTACCTTACCCTACATGTTCTACAGATTTAGCCCCCTACGATTATTTCCTGTTTCCAAACCTGAAGAAATGGCTGGATGGTAAGAGATTCGAGTCAAATGAAGAGGTCATCACAGAAAACAAATGCATATTTTGAGTGCCTCGAGGAATTCTAAGTATTTTTGGAAGGAATAAAAATTGGAATAAAAAAGTGTATTGAGCTAATAGGAGATTATGTTGAGAAAGAAAATGCATTTTTTGCGGAAAAATGTTTTCTTATTCAAAATATCCCGGACTTAACAAATAACCCTCGTAGGTATGTCAAATATTAAACACGATTTCATTAAATAATTCTTCTTTAAATTTTGAAAAAGTATTTCTTACTAATATAAAAATTGCTTTACTCTATAAGTATGCACGCAAATGTGAGTTTTACACTCCAACGCCGCCCAGTGCCTAACTCATCGAAAATAACTTATTTTTCCTTTTGATTGTCTGCCTTTGTACGCTTGCAAGCAAGCTTGAACTGCCAAGTGAAAATACGACTGGAGTTACTATTACGCATTAGTGTCTTTTTACCATAAATTCATAGCCAGATCGCCAATAAGTTTTTACCGCCACCACGTCCCTAACTTCTTTATTCATTGTCGTACATAACCACAATACCACATTGAGTAGTTAGCAACATCGACTCAATATGCGAGATTGAAGCAAAAACACCACCTTGCATACAAATTAATATAAAATACATATATATATGCATATAAGTATATAAGTACTTATGTACGTAATAAATATATACTTATACACGTCTGAGAATATCTACCTATTTTCAATTTATCCGTATTTGTGTGTTAAAGAGTTAAAATTTCAGACGTTCTTAAGTGTAGCTTTGTATACTTGAAACAGAATTCATGTGGAATCGAATACCAGCTACCCAACAAATAACTTCTTTATAACATTTAGAATTTTAGTTACTTGATATACATATACAACATACTTGTGTGCCGCATAGGTTAGCTTAGGCTAGGTTGGACGGATACAGTGATCCTTCACATAGACCAGACCACATACCAACATTGGAGACGTTATGCTAAATTGGAAAGCAAAGCTTTGCAAGTTTTAATATTTTGTGTACTTTCCGAAGAGTATTTGTTCACCACTAGATTCCACAACAGGGGTGAGAATACTCCGCCTTGTGCGGTGCTCCTATTTGCCCTCCTTGACATCGTCGAAAGGCCCCACCCACCCGTCACCGTCCGACAACTCAAAAGATCCTCGATCCAGCGCCGAATGATTGGTGGTATTCCGATCCATTCGAGCCCCTCCAACAGCGCCACAGCAGAGACGTTGCTAAAGGCACCCAAAACTATCAATAAAGACACCCATCGCACTCCCTGTAGTGAAGAACCTTTTCGATATGTTGTTGTTGTGATTCTTTAACTTGTTTATCCTCCATTACGACAAGATAAATGCGTTTTATGCCTTTCGACCGGCACCTCGAACTATGACTGTGGTCGTCTCGCACCTCCCCTCTTGGCTCACGCTTTGAGGAGACTTACTCCACCGGACAACAGTCCTTGCTAGCCCCCAGCGGTCTCCCGCCGCAGTCTTCACTGGCGCAAGCACCGGTAATAAGCATCGAGGAGATACGGAGGTCCATCGCCCAGGCAGTAACCTCTTGGAAGTTTCAGCCGAGGCTTTTTGCCGTAGTTAAATCGTTGGTCGTGCGGAAATTATCGTCATCTGGCACTGGATTCGAGGCCGATCGACGATTGAGAGAGCGAACGATTTTATGAGAAGACATGCTATAAGCGGTTTCAACTCAACTAGTTAGCTTAGTTTTTCTTGTTGCTTTACATGTTATTTGCTAAGCTAGCTAGTGTTTTTTTTCAACTTGTTTACAAAAAAAGCGACTTATAATACATACTTACCAATAAACCAAATACTTACAGGACTGTATTTTTTATTCGATTGCGTTCAATGAACATAACAATCTTTCAATTGCAAATTGCATATTAAATAAGTATCATAAGAATATATAAATTTATGCTGAAATTTACTCTTCCTTATTAATAACTACTGTTACTACGTTTCTTTCGCATAAAAAGTTTATTCATAAATACTTATCTAAATCTCATTTTACATTCTTTGTAGGTTTAAAACAAAACAGCATTTTAAAAAGTCTTGAATTACTGCCAAATGTATGTACATTTAATCAGTCAACGGCATTTTGACGCATATGAGCAAATGATAAACACACACACATATTTTACTTCGCAAAATCTCTCTTAAAATTCTGCCGAACTTCAAATGGATGAAACGCGTTTCAATAACATTTTCATAGGTTGAATCAGCGGCGTCTTTTCCGAATAAGACACCCAAAGGAAACAACGGCACATCAAGCATATTACAACAGTTCAATGCAGCATTAACAGATTGAACTACTGCCCACTATTGGCAATATAATCAACAGCTGAACAAATAACGATTATCCATAATAAATAATTTGCAACTATTACAATTTTCCATACCGCCATTGGTACCGTTTGTAGTAGGTAACAGCAGAATCCACTGCTGCTGCAAATATCTTTTGTTGCTGCTAAGAAGATGCTTAGTGAGCGTTCGCTGGCAACAGCTTGCGGTGGTGGATTCAATTCAATCGATAAACAATTGCGTGGCGTGGTTGGTGGCAATCTGGTTGACGTCGTCCCAACCAGTTCGGCGGCCACGGCAGCCGCTTTCTTTTATTTAGATAAATTGAGGAATGATGATAAACTGTCGACGCTTCTAACAGCAGCAGCAGCAGCATCGGCGTCGGTGTCGTCCGAAATGCAAATTGACTCCTCAAAGGATATTATTAATATGGAATCAAATACGATTAAAGGCAATAATGATAAGAATAGTGGCAAGATTAATGAACACAACAACAGCAACAATAGCAATAGCAATATTGGCAGCAGTTTAATGACTAATCAAGTGCGTAGTGCACTCAGTGGCTGTGCTAACACCATTCCTAATGTGTCTAGTATGGATATTAATCAGCAAAATCATAATAAACATCAGCATCAACTACAGCTTGGCACTGTAAAAATGCCACAAATCGCTCAAAATCAAAACCAAAAAAATAATTTTAGCAGCACTGGCGGTGTGAAGAAGGAACGACTAAGCCCAAGTACCAACGGCGATATTCTATCGACAACGTCTAGGTAAGTGGAAGCGCTTTTAATGTAATTAGGGTAAATGAAATAATGTAAATATTAATAACATTAATTTAAACATTAATAAGAATAATGTTAACTAGTAACACTGTGCAACAGCACTTTTGGAGGCGGGATAATTCCCACACAGAACGAAAGACCACCATCCATATAGTAAAACCCCCAAACCGTTTTGCTACCTGAGGGGTTTTAAGAAACTTTTTTCATACTTTGTAAAATTGCACGAGCATTAACCTCGTAGAATACTTTAACTCGCAACCACCACCAAGAAGAAATCGTTTTAACAACTTTTTTAGAAAGTATGAAAAAATAGTATTTCGAACACCGCTAGAAGGTTAGAAGGTCTTCTCTACTAAGGCTCTGATTGGAACCTTTTATTTGATACCACTAATGCTCAAAAATATTTCAGGGTCAGCTGAGTCCATATAGTCTCCTAAATCTCGGGAAGGGGTTGAGATACCAGAATTAAATGTGGTCTAAATCCTAATCTAATATCAGATGACCATAGTGCCAAAATAAAATTTTTATGTGATCTGCCCGGTAGTTTCGGCGTGCATACGAAACAAACAAACAAAAAACAAACTTTAATTTTTATATCTATATAGACATGCGCATTAAGGTGGAGCGATATTGTATGCGATTTTTTTTAGTTTTTGAAATAGCTTAGAATTTAAAAATTGATTGATTGATTGACAAAATAGTTTCTTCTTAGGTTGACGCTTAGAGGTGTCCCATCCCATTAGAAATAAGAAAATAAAAAATAAATAATGACAAAATGTTCCAGATGCATAAAATTGCGATAAAAATATTCAAATCAATGTCCTCTATAAAAATTCTAAAAATGTCAAAAATTTAAAAAAAATTTCAGCGTATTTTCAGAATTTTTGTGTAAGTTTGGAGACACTGATTTCAATGTTTTCTATTGAAAAATCATGTATAGTTTTATAAAAAATTAGAAAATCTATTTTATTTAGCTAATGAATTTTATACATTTGGAACATTTTGCCCATTTTTTCAAATTTTTAAAAGTACTAGGCAAATAACATTTTGTAGTCTTACTTCTCTGCTAGAAAGACAACTTTCTGTAGGTGTGCCAATAGTGATTTAAAAAAAACAAGTAAGGAAGCCTAAGTTCGAGTGGAATCGAACATTAGATACTCAGCTGTATGCATTCATTAATTGTTTGCGTTTGATGGAAACACAGTGTACTTTATATAAAGCGAGTGCTGCATAAAGTGGGCGTAGACACGCCCATTTTCTAAATTTTTATCAGTCATCCAACTAAGCTTATGAATATTATTCTTTGTGCAAAATTTCATCCCTTTATGAGTTACAAAGATGTCACGTTACAAATTCCCAAAGGGTGTTCCAGAAATATCTTTGTTAAAAAGTAGGCGTGGTCATAAACCGATTTCAATAAATTTTTGCGTGTCTATTAACACAAGTTATAAAAGTGTATAAACCAAGTTTCGTCATAATATCTCTATTATTTGTCGAGTTATGGGCTCCGAAATCTCGTTGATTCCTTTGTCTGAAAAGAGGCGGTGCCACGCCCATTTTCCAAAATTTTTGTGTTTTTCGTTTTATGTCCGCAGTTGGACTCCTGCTATAAAATTTCAATGATATATCTTTATATTTGACAGAGATATCGCTTAAAATGTTTTTATTAGGCCACTTTATAATAATAATAATAATAATAATAATAATATAATATAATACAATGGCGCTATTATAACTCTGACGAGTTTTATGGCCGAGCTTCTCTCCCAATTCGAGGTGTGCTCCTTTTTGTTTTTCCTACTAATTGGGTGGACCATATATAAAAGTGGGCGTGGCCGTCAACCGATTTTGACAATTTTTCGTCCAAACATTTGCCTAAGTAAGTATATCACGCCTACCAAATTTCATCGATATATCTTCAACGGTTTCTGAGTTATGACTCATAAAACTTTCAATGTTTGCCCCTTAATAAGTGGGCGTGGCACCGCCCGTTTTCCAAAATTGCACCATATTTCTTCATAAGGGCCTGAGCTCAGTACGTGTGTGAAATTTTATCACTCTAGCTCTATTAGTGACTGAGATACAAAATTTCCGATTTTTACTATATAGGGGAGGTGGGCGTGGTCATGGTCCGATTTCGCCCATTTTCAATACCATCCGTTCCTGTCTTGATACCAACTTAGATTTCAAATTTCATCAAAATATCTCAATTTTTACGCGAGTTATCGTGCGCACAGACGGACAGACGGACGGACATGGCTCAATCGATTTCTCTTTTCACCCTGATCATTTTGATATATATAAGTCTATATCTATCTCGATTATTTCATTCTGTTACAATCCACCGTTAGGAAATCAAAACTATAATACTCTGTGTACTAGTACAGCTGAGTATAAAAAAACAAATCGCTCCGCCTTAATATACATGGATATGTATGTATATGTAGTATGTACATTACGGTGGTGAATGCATAAAAGTCAAGATGATCATTAACAAGTATATAAAAAATTCTATTTACCGCTCACAACAGATCACGCAGCACAACCCCGTCAACTTTTCGTGGCACATCTCCACAGCAGCAAATTTCGACGGAAGCACTAATACCGCTCAGTTCGCTCTTGCGGATACAACAGGTTCAGGCTACAAATGATAGTCAAAATTCGTCTGCTAACGCTGCCACAATGGATGCTACGAATTTACTTACCGCGACAGTTTCAGCGCCAAAAGATTACTCAACACGCAACTATTCCGACATAATGCGCAGTTTAGCAGCAAAATACAATGATGCTGGCAACATTAAGTAAAAATATAATACATACATATATAATATTAATAGGGCTATTCTGGTAACTGCCTTTCCTCCTTTCTTTTCTTTCTGAAGGTTTTTTATTCCTTTCGAAAGATAGTTTGGAAAGACAGTTGCCAGAAAAGCCTAGTTAGTCAGTAGCTCAAATCGATTTAAAACTCTTCAATTTTTGTTAAAATTTATTTATAGTCCACCTTCCGGGCGCCGTAATCCGTTCTTTGAAATGCCACTGGCAACACCGCCAGCCGCCGCTGGTCATAAAAACGTGAATCAAATGAATGCTAATAGAAGCGCGACAATGATAACAACAACACCCACAACAGCAGCTCCTTTATGCAAAAAAGGCGACGAACAACAGTCACATTTACTGCCACAATTGTCAATGTCGCCGAGTGAAGTAGCTGTCGCTGCCGCTGCTGCATCCTTTTTAAGTAGTCTGCCTTTCTCACAAAATGTGTGTCCACCGCTGATTGACATGAGCAGCACACAGGCTTTGCTAACGCTGGTAAGATACAGGATAATTAAAATTGAATAAATATTCAACTGCTGTTGCAATTGATATAAAATCTCTACTTAATAATTTTCAGGCGCGCGCAGCGAAAGAAGCTGAAATTCATGCAATACTTCAGTCTACACAACCAATTCCAAAGTCATTGAAATCATCGCCGCATCCTAGTCTGAGCGTAGCACTGCAGCAGGCTTCACAATATGTCTCATCCGCGTTTTATTCTGCCCAATTACAACAGCAACAGCAGACGCAATCCACTAATCAATCTAGTCCTCGACCAACAGGAAAAACCGCGTCAAATTGTTCAAATGGAACTACGACGAACGCAAGTAATTCTAAAATGCCTACAAATGCAGTTACCACAACTGTACCACTGGACTTGAGCTCCCAACCGCCATCAGCCAAGCGTTGTAAAGTGGAGTCTAGCACTACTACTGTAAACAGCAAAGCACGAGAAGAACATAAACCGAAGTCAACTGCATTTCATGTAACAGAAAAAGCCGAATTTGTCGGACGAGGTATTAGCACTGGTTCACGTTCGAGTACGCCAGAAAATGCCATTGAGCTTAAGGACTCAACAGCACTAACAGCAATACGTGGACCACCACCGATGGCTCAGCAATGCCAAGCTCATAGCGAAGAAGTAGCGCGATGGTCTGTTGATGATGTATGTGCTTTCATTGGGCAGATTGATATCTGCGCAGATTATGTACAGGTACTTGAAAACACTAGAGACACCTAAATATATAGCTATTGCACATATACAAGGTATCTTACATAATTACATTTTTATTTGTAGTTCATTTCGAACTTAAGACAAACATAAAGGCTAAACATAGGTAGGCGCCAGTTTTTAAAGCTAATCAATAAATAGGTGTTCAACAAGTTTGAATTAAAAATTTAATTATTACTAAATACTACCTGTTTACTCGTAACATATTCATACGCATGTACATTAGACCGTATCGCAAAAAAAAAAAAAAACTTAAAAATACTATTTTCAGACTAACAAAAATGAGAAAATAACCTTTTCGTAGGGGTTTTAGAGTATTAGATTCCTCTAGAAAATTATTCGCCATAAAATTTCACTTGAAAATAACCTTAAAGACCACATAAAGCAAAAAAGATACGAGGGTTGTTTGATAAATCCGTGAACTTGGCAAGCAGTAATTTTGAACTCAACATTGCCCACGTCAACTACCATATTTTAAAAGACTACTGTAAAAGTTTGAGCAGCCTGCGCAATTTAGTTTGTCTTTGAGAGCTATTTAAAGCCGAAAGCCTCGCATGTTTTAACGAAAATGGAATTTCAAATTTCGTGTGCTAATTAAGCATTATTTTTTTTTCGTAAAAACTCCATGAAGGAAACCAAGCAAAGGCTTGATAAATACTATGGGGACTCCGCTCCATAATTTTCAATGGCTAAAAAGCAAGGATGCATCGCAACGTTAATATTAACGATAACCGAAGTGTTAAAGTCGTTTCTGTTGAAACGACTCAGTTTTTCAACATTATAAAAATTATCAAAATAATTTCTGTTTCGTTATCAACGTCAACGAAACTCAAGCGTTAACGTTCAAACGTTGAAAAGTTGAGCGCTCTATATTACTGAGAGAATTGTCACTCGAACGAACCATCAAAGCGCTCTATGTTTATCAATGAGAGCATTGTTGCTCTACGCTGCTACTAAGCACTCTCAACTTATTGTGAGAACCGAAAAAACGCTCATTTCAATGATAATTTCAACGTTAATTTTCGATTCAACGAAAACGATTTCCTTTCTGTTGATTTTGTTTCGTTTAAAACCAGGGACTCATAATAATCACTATTCGTTATAGTTTCAGTGAAAAGAATCAAATACTTGCAAAAACATCGTAGAAGAGTATTGAGTTTGTGTATGTGCATGTCTGAAAGAGCACTATCCGAATCCACTATGAGCTTTATTTTTTTTTTATCAAAAATAAAACTTATTCCTTGAGTGATATATTTATCGCTGAGAAATAATCATTATTCTTTGAGTCTTATTTTTTTGCTAGGTCGAAAAACTCAAATCGTCTCTAAAGTGCTCTGGAACATAATTACTAAAAAATTCCGATCGATTTAACTTCGTGAATGAGTGATATTTTTGATCGAAAAAAAAAAATTCACACAATAATGATTACTTCTGAACGGTAAATATATCACTCAAGAAATAAGTGTTATTTCTGATAAAAAAAAAAATAAAACTCAAAAAATAATGATTATTTTTGATGAAATATAAAAAAACTCAACATATAATGATTAAATGGCGATTTTTATTATAAAACTGTCCCTGTTTAAAACGTTAACGCTTGTATTTTAGTTTCGTTAACATAGCATGTTAACAAACGGAAAAATATTTTGATAGTTTGTTGAGCATCCTAGAATGAAATAATGAAAAATTAAATAAGGCGAGACGGCCTAATGTAGATACACATATACTTCCATATATAAAATATGACATTGGGATGTTAGAAAATGGTTATCGAAAAAGAAAAAAAGGGGGTGAGGGGGATTAAACTTTCAGTAACGACCATGACATTAGCAGTTGCGTAAAGATCTCTAATATGGTAAACAGACTTAACAATTCACATATATATGTAGTATATGAGCTGAAACCTGGAAAATTTGTCGTGAAAAATCTGTCCTTCCAAAGAAATTTGACAGCAAATATGAAATGATATTTATAATTACAACAACGTTGGTGGAAAGTCTTATTTTTGCGCTTCAATCAACAGCGTTGTTGTTGTTGTTGTTATTACTTTAGAGTAGTTTTCGCATTGACTATGGCCTCAATTCGTGCGCTTTTCGAATACCTGATATCATTGTCCACCTTTGTAAAACCACTTTTGTAAACTTGTATTTGCAATTTTATACCTTCGTTATAACAACATATGTATGTATGTACACATTGTGCGTATATAATACATAGTTTATATGCATGTAACAACGCTGCGCCGGTCATTTGCTGGACTAGTTGATTCACCTTCATGTCTCCTTGCTTTTGTAAATTTTTATAAATTATGCGTATACATTTGTACATGTGTTATCAATGTACATTGGCCGGTCCTAGCAGTTGGTAAATCTAAGCGTGCTCTAGTTGCATTAACTTGTTCCGCATGCGTGCTTTTAGATGTTAGTGGAAGATGGTATTACATCTGTGTGTATGTATGTATTTTGTATAAATACTGTGTTAGAAATTGTCAGAGCAAATAATCAAACGTATGAATTTCTTCAAAAAACAGCTAAAATATCTCGTAAAATATAAGCCTGCGGCAAGTTTTGATTTCAGTTTTGAGATCTGCGAGAGCACTTCTAAATCACTGATAAAGTGATTTTTCTTGGGGCGTGGTTCTTTAATGGAAAGCCGAACCGAAAAATATTCTTTTAAGTAAGATTACATGTTTAATATAAAGAATATGTTAGTATTTGGCCTATTTACAACATTATCGCTTATTATTACATATGCATATTTTTTATATATTCTACAGCATTTCCGTGATCAGTGCATTGATGGCAGCGGTTTACCTTTGTTAACTGAGGAACATTTGCTGAATTCATTGGGCATGAAATTAGGTCCAGCGCTAAAATTACGTTCGCTGTTGGCGAAAAAACTTGGTGGTCCCTGTCCATGTGTGGCGTGTATTTCGCAAGCCCGTCAAAGGTTGGCATTTCAAGAAGTAACTAAAAGTGCCGTAGTAAAGTCAATTCCAGCAGCTACAACCGAGCTGCTTCTAGCACCATCGATTACTACTGCACATGCAAAAGAGGAAAGTGCTGATGTTCCAAATGTCACCACCGAGGCATGTGATAAATTGCTGCATTGCCTAAAAGAACGGCAATGCGACGACGAAAAAAAGCAACAGCAAGTTAGGGAATCAGAAAAATCAGAGCAACCATGCTTAAATAGCAATAAGGATAATGATAGCTGTGCCGCCCTTACACTGCAAATACGTGCTAATCTTTACAAAAATGAGACAAATAACAACAATCCAAATAATAATGAGAATCTGAGTAGCAAGAATAACAACAGAAACCTTTCAAAAATTGCAAACGAAGCGTCGGCAAAAAACAGCGCTGACTCCGATTTGGATCCAGCTCATAATTCTGCAAAAAGTGAAGACTGTAAAAACAACAGCAGCAACTTTGGTAATAGTAGCAGCACCAAAAACGGAAATCTTCAACGAACCGGAAGTGGCGATATCGCCGACGTTGGCAGTTAGGATATGTACACATGTCTGTACATGCATTTGGCATATGATTTTCGTTGTGGAAAAAACTCCTATTTATCAGTAGAGATGCCCAGGAGAATGTGAGAATCAAAAATGAAAAAGACGTTTAACCTACAACCAAAGAATACATCTACAAAAGCATGTCTCCACATAACGTCGTTCGTTCTCTTAATCGTCGTTTGAACTCGAGACCAGTGCCGAACTACGATAATTTCCATACAAAACTCTGAGAGCGAATAACGATTGAGCAACATTGTTCGCTCTCGACCCTCTCGCCAACGCGGTTAGAATCAATGCCTTCTCTAATTTTGTATCGAAAATCCATCGAAATCTGACAAACAGACCAAACTACACCTTTTCCAGTTTAAGTTCAGAAAGTTACAATTGAATTTCAGAAAATTACCAGTGCCGAATGACGATAATTTCCATACAAAATTCTGAGAGCGAATAACGATTGAACAACGTTGTTCGTTCTCGACACTCTCGCCAAAAATCGATGCCTTCTCTAATTTTGTATCGAAAATCTATCGAAATCTGACAAACAGACCAATACAAAAACGCAAGAATAAACTAAAATACATATTGAATGAATTGATAAGCTCTGTTGTATGTATATAAAATAACACATATGTATTTTTATTTATTTTGCACTTTTTTGCATCGTAAATTTTCAGCAAAACGATTCAGCTACAATAAAGAAGAAAAAGAATTAGAAATGTCAAACTGAATAACGATAGCTTCGCGGAGACTGGTTTTGCAGCGGCAATACTGATTCTCACATTGACCCATAGCGGGTAGAGTATTGAGCGATAGGTAGGATCGTCCTTTCGATAACAGAGTTTTGCTTCTTATAGAGATATTCTTCGCTCTTAACATTTCTTTTAATATTTATGAACCCAACACCATATAGAAATTTGTTCGATCAGCTGTTTCAGTTACTCTTAATGATCGAATGTTTTTATGCCAATTTTTAAAAAAACACTGCGCGAAAAAAAAAACAATTTTTTTAAAATACTATAGTATAGTCTGCACTACACTTTTTTTTTATTTAATTAAGTACTTATTTACCGCTGATATAATAAAACAGCTGGTTAACAAATAGCGTAGAGTACTTTAACCCAGTGTTAGAAAACTGTTGAGGCACAAAGTTCTATGAACCGCTCTCTCTAACGAATTTTAAGTTAGGTAAGGTCTTAAAATGTAATACGTATGTATGTACATACATATGTATATTACGAATTCTGTATTTAAATCAGAAATCAATAACTTAGCATTTAAATAAATTTTTAATAAGCAATACACAACTCACAATATTACTTTCATGTTTCTACTCTGAAAACGAAAAAAAAAAACAAACAACAAAGCTGTTGTGGAAAATATTTACATACTTTGCTCTTGCTTCAACTGTTTAACAGTCAAATTAAATACGAAGTACTATTTAAAACAAATATTTGCACAATCAGGCAACAGTGACGCATTTAAAAACGTATTTGAATCAAGAGCCAACAAGTTGCTCAAAAAAATGCTTTAACGTAACTGCAAAAAGTATTTGTGCTTTTCTTTCTGGAGTAATCGATTCTATATTTAGTTAAACTATAACTTTACTTGTATATACGAGATAACTAAAGTTAATTGAAAGTATAACTTATCTTTTTTTTTAATATATAGCATTTATGTAATATTTTAATAATAACTTAATATAATAAAGAACAAAATATCACTGTCTTCCGGCAAATACTAATTCTGTGTATGCACATAAGCAGATATCGTCGCGGCGCCATCAGAAACATTTATGTAGATTTTTTATTGCATATTTTATTAACCCTATCCACTGCCCGCATTTCTGCATTTGCAGTTTTTTTTATATCTGTTTTGGTTTAGAAGTTATGAGCTAATGATTTCTAGCATAAAAATCAAATTTAAATCATATAGGAATACAGATATGTACCCTAAAATGGCGCAAGTGTGACTATAAGTAAAAAAAATGTATTTATTTTCCATAATTCAGTGACCTATATGTATATATACTTAATACGATTTTTGTATGGACACCAGGAATAAGGCCATCACTCTGTCGTTCTATTCGAAAGCGAAATTCGTATCGAAAGCACATTGGGAATCTATAGAGTACATGGGACTACAGAGTGAGATCAAAGTCTCTTTTTCTCTAACGAAACATTTCTGAAAACACAACTGATCTTTTGGCTCAGCGACGTTATGTGCATGTACAATGTATATACCATACATATTAAGTTAATATGTATACATAGTAAATATACAATTTTGATAGAAAATATGTTGCTTTTAATTTTTTTTTCTATTATTATTATTATTCAAAATACCTTACAACAGTTAGTAATAATTAGCAATAGCTTAATGGTATAGATTTTTTTTTAAAATATCGAATGATAATACCTTATTGCCACCCCATAAAAAAGTGTACTTAATTTTTAACAATATTTTAAGCAAATCAAAAGTTGTGTTTAAAAAAAAATTAATAGTCAAGTAGTCATATAAAATATAAAAGTTTGTACCGCGTTAATGATAAGCTATTTATTACTAGTCAGTTTAGGAATATCAACAATTTTTGTTATGCAAATCCATGTTTTGTTTATTATTATTATGAGTTGTAAAATCTTTGTATATTAAAAACGTATGTATTCACAATAGAATTTGTAGTTTTTCTTTTTGCCAACTGGGTCAAATTTTTTCTTGGTGTTTACTTATTATAGAGATTTAATAGTCTACAAAATATAGTTAACTCTTTTAGAGTCTAAATCATAAAGTGGAACAACACAAAATTTTTGAAATCGGTTTTTTTTCATAAACCGGTACCTACACAGAACATCTCTAGCGACGCTTGTGCTTGATACAACCAGCAAGGAGACCTTCATCGGATTAGCTGGTTTCTTCCTCTTCTTCAACAACACACGCACACGATTATGTTGTTATTGTTAACGTATGTGTGTCACAAACACACGCATACTAGCATTTTCTTGAGGTAACGAACTGTCAAATTCTTTTGCATTCATGTTTCTGTGACATTACGTTTACAGATGCTTTCTCCTTGCTAATTAATTCATGAGCTTTTGCGTTCACTGGCGTTTACTTCTTCTTTTGATATTCGTAAAAATGGCCATCAAACGGTAATTACCTATTTTCTTTTGGTTGCTACGACCATGTTATTATTAGTTCACGAACAATCAGGTGTCCAAAAATACAGAAGCTCTGCCTTGCGATTATCGGACGATTCTCTTTTGTTGTCGCTATAGGTTATGTTCAGAAACGCAGCATGAAACGCAACAGCGGCAGTAATTACTTGTTTGATGATTGTGATGAACGACGCTTCATGCAAAATTTACGTTTATGAACGCTCTGCTTGTACTACAAAAGCAGGTTGCGCTTCAAACTGAGTTTCTGTCTGTTTGTTTAAACACATCAACTCGTGCTAGCTATACTTTTTTTGTTCATTATGTTTTGTTCTCGCATTCTTCGAACGCTCTGATTTGTCACTGGCGATAAGAATGACGGCACAAAGCGTGTTGCACGAGCAACAACGACTTGGTGCCCCCCTCCTTTCCTTGTCTCCTTCTCGTCCACAAATGCGAGTTGCTCAACTTTTTGTCTCCTTGTTTGGACATCGACAAACGATCAAAAAGCAGCGAGTTGCGCAACAATTGTCTTCTCGTTTAGACTTCCACATTATAACAGCTGATTTAAGCCTAAAAAAAAAAAAATTTTTTTGTCTTTTGTTTACTATACATTTAGTTATAGTGAATTCTTAAATTGTGATTACTGCATTCACATAGATACATACATACATAAATACATACATAGTATATACGAGACATGGATTTTTCGAATTTTCAAGTGCAAAAGGTAAATATCCTTAATGAAATCAAAACGTCCACTAATAACTCTCGAAATCACCTTAGTGCCCACCGTCAGCAATTTATATTCCGAACTTTATAACATCGGACGATGAGAATCGTATTTTGACCATGGTTGAGAGGACTCCAAAGCCTAAATGGACACAATTAATTAATAGACGGCTTATAAATTACGGAGGCACACCACATGCAAATGGAATGGTGGCTGAAGCAATACCCGAATGGTTACAAGACTTAATGGATAAAGTTAATAATTTGAGTAAGTCGGCATTTTTCGGCTAAACTGTAATAGTATTTTGTTATCGTTATTGATTCTTGTTTTTTAGATATCTTCGATTCTCGAAGAGCTAATCACGTGCTGGTGAACGAATATAA
This sequence comes from Urophora cardui, assembly GCA_960531455.1. NCBI lineage: Eukaryota > Metazoa > Arthropoda > Insecta > Diptera > Tephritidae > Urophora > Urophora cardui. Next base: position 9,419,782 of record OY482674.1, read on the forward strand.
ACCTGGACAAGGTATCATGCCACATACTGATGGTCCACTATTCACTCCAATAATAACAACTATCTCTTGCGGATCGCACACTGTGCTCGAATTTATGACACGGGAGCAGAAAAACTTAAATCAGCAGCGTGAAGAGCTTCAACAAAAACAGGACAATTCTTATCCAAAATGTTATAATCGCGAAGTTAGCTTCAAAATGATTTTAGAGCCGCGAAGTTTGCTAATACTAAAAGATAAACTTTATACTGATTATTTGCACACAATCGATGAAGTTGACCAGGATGTTCTCTGCGATCGTATATGTAATTATGAAAACTGTGGAACAGCGCATAAGATGGGAGACATTTTGAAACGACAAACTCGTATATCTTTAACTATACGACATGTACCCAAGACCAGCAAAATGAAACTAAAATTTTAATAAAAAAATATACATACATATCTATCACGATTACGTTTTAGTTATTTTTAAGTAGAAAATTATTAGACTAAAGTGTATAACACATCAGTACCCTCAGAGAAAAAACGCATCGAAAACATAATTACGGAAATATTCAGGTTTACTATTCGCTTTTTTACTATGAAATCATTTCCAGCGCTGAATATGTTACAAGCGTGGGCAGCAAGAAATGGGCAACGTGAATAAATCAGTCACTATATATTTTGGTAAATACCTAACTTGCATGATATCATACAAAATATTGATTTATCTTATCGCTATGCAATCATATGGTCGATAATAAAATACTCTACCAAAAAAGTTATGATTGCAACAAGTATATTAGGTTGGTCACCAAATGTTTGGAGAAAATTTTTTATAGCATACTAGCAAATACCCGTCGCGCTTCGCACCGACGAAGTTATAATGAGTCTTTTCCTCTTCCTTTCCCTGTTCTTTCCTTTGCTTTCCCTTTTTTCCTTTCCTTTCCTTTCCTTTCCTTTCCTTTCCTTTCCTTTTCATTCCTTTCCTTTATTTCTATTTAACTTTCCTTTCCCTTTACCTTGCATCTTCGTTCCCTCCTTTTTGTTTTCCCTATCTCTTACCTTTCCCTATCTTACACCCTTCCCCCCTCCCAAACCCTTTTCAATTCCATTTCCCACTCCCTTTTCTGTCCCATTTCCTTTCCTTTTCCCATTCTTCTTTCTCGTCCATCGCCATTTCCCTTTCTCTTTTAATTCCTTCTTTCTTTTCCTTTCCCTAAGGGTTGGAGATTACATCGAGGGGAAGCCCTGATTTGATACCAATATCGCGAAGAAAAAACATTCCAGCGTTATCTAGGCCCACGTCTAGGGTCTACATTTGGGCCTATATTCCAGGAAGCTTCCACATGAGTCTACTGTGGAAATTTCATAAAGTTTGGTTGCTTACTTTAGGAGTCCATAAAGGACACGCACTCATTCATTTTAATATAACAGATGTCCTCACCTCCTACGCCTATGCTAATATAGTCGAAGATACCACATATAAATTTTTGTCCTGATCGGAAACGGTTAAGGGGTGTCGCACAGGGGTCAAAGTTCAGACAAACAAACGGTATTAGATTTAATATAAATTTTTTGGGTAGTCTGATCTTTGAAATCTGTGCGACACTCTCTATCAATCTCCGATCTTTGTTATGTTATCTTTGACCGTACTTTAACCGATTTAGGGGGCCAGACTGAAAAAAATGTTAATTTAATTTTTTAGAGACCACCCTAATACACATACGTCATCAAAAAATACTTACCCAACAGACCAGGATGTAAGCGAAATGTAATAGGACTTGAGAACAAGCTTATAACAATTGTCCATTGTAAGCTTATTGCAATACAGTTTTTATAAGCTTAATTGTAAGCTTATTCACAATTGTAATAATTGAGGAACACTTACTTTATGTAAGCCTTTCTCAATACTCCATATGTTAAAAAGCTTGGAAACAATATTACAATAAGCTTACTTTACACTTGCAATGAAAGCTTGAAAAAATATTAATAATAATATTGTTATAAGCTTGCTGTAAAATTTTTTTAAATTTTGGTTTTACAATGATTCATATAATTCATTGATTCCTTCTTCGAAAAGGGAAGTATAAAAGCCTCAATAATGTTCAATATAATGTTGAATGTACCACTATATGATACCTGACGAATTGTAGAGCCTTTTCTACAATTTTCTTTCCGACATTAAAAAATCTATCAAATGAAAATTCACGTATGTATTTAATTTGTCTGAACAGGTTAACAATATATAGCCAACTGAAATTGAAAGCGAAAAAGAAACTTATTCTATCACTTCATATACATATTTTACATAATCAAAATTTATGTAGGTAAATACCAGGTGGCGTGATTATTAGAATATGTAATTGTGCTTATACATATGTGTACATACATATCTACGAAGAACGGCACAGGTGGCGTGATTTTGGAAGCACATTTGTATGGACATATGTACTTATATACATGGCAGTAGGAATGTACATAGGCTGCTGCAGCAGTTGGGAGAGACAATTGCAAAGTAGGCGACGAAATGCATTATGTTGAAGTAGAGCTCTGACGAAGACGAAAAACATTATGATGCGAGAGCGATGACGATAACGATGACGTTAGCAGCGACTTTTGCTGCTGAGTTATTTATGTAGGGAGTGCGTGTTATGTATGTACATAGCGACGACGATGAGTTTGGTACGCATAGGCGGCGATGATAAATGCTTCTAGGAGGGGTTGGGCGCGAACATACTCCCCCCCTTGAAAGCTTGTGCTTTCAAAAAATTTCTTCAGCATGTTTCGATAGGGAGTTTGCAGACGCGAGATGTGGCTCGTTTGAAAACTCCGTCTGGCGTTTTTATTTCGACCACTCTTACCATGCCATCGTCGGAAAAACCTTTGTGATTCTTCCAAGGGGCCACTTAAGCGGTGGCGATGCGTCTTCCTTTAGCAGGACTAAGTCATTTACCATAAGATTTGGCTGCAATGTGTGCCATTTTGTACGCTTCTGAAGTTCCTTCAAATACTCCTGATGCCAGCGCTGCCAGAATTGCTGATGGATGTACTGAACAATTTGGTATCGTTTTAGGGTATTAGTCTTCTCGGATGTTAATGTAGGCTCTGGGATAGTGGTGAGCATCCGGTGCACCAAAAAGTGGCCTGGTGTCAGCGGGCGAAGATCATTTGGATCTGATGAAATCGGAGTGAGTGGTCGACTATTTACGATTGCTTCTGCTTGGCAAACTACAGTGTGCAGTTCATCGTATGACAAAATATGCAGACCTACGACACGACGAAGATGATGCTTCGCCAGTTTAACAGCGCTTTCCCATAAGCCCCCAAAATGAGGCGATCTCGGAGGTATGAACTTCCATTCGATTGCCTCATTTCTGCAGAAACTTTCGACGCAAGCGATGTGCTCCTCAGTAGTGAAATCTGTCAACAATTCTCGCAACTCTCGATTGGCTCCAACGAAGTTAGTCGCGTTATCAGATACAATAACGCGACATTTTCCTCGCCGGGATATAAAACGTTTGAGCGCTGCAATAAACGCTGCTGTTGATAGGTCGGGCACCAATTCGAAGTGCACAGCCTTCGTGGTAAAACATATAAACACCGCGATGTAGGTTTTGATTGGAGATCGCCCTCTAATTTTTTGCGTAATCAAGAAGGGTCCACAGTAGTCAACCCCTGTTGTCTCAAACGGGTATGAAGCGGTGATTCGTGACGCCGGAAGAGAGCCCATAATTTGTTCGGTTACGACTGGACGAAGGCGATAGCAGATGATGCAATTGTGGATTACTTGTCTGATAATATTCCGACCACTGATTATCCAGAATTGGTCGCGAAGTATGTTTTGCAGAGTTTGTGCCCCCGCATGAAGATGCTTTCGATGATGATGTGCAATGAGTGTGTGAACAAATGGGTGCGAGTGAGGCATCACTAGTGGGTGTTTGGCATCAAATGACAGTGTTGAGTTTTTTACTCGTCCACCTACACGGATTAAACCTTCGTGCAAAAATGGCGAAAGTGATGACAGCTTTGAATTCTTGTCAACAGATTTGTTGTTTTGCAGTCTGATGTATTCCTCACGAAAGCATTGTTGTTGAATGAATCGACAAATCATGAGTTGTGTGGTCGCCATTTCTTGAGCGTTAATCGATGACGCCCGATTTTTGGTGCGGAACCATCTGACATATGTAAATATTCGAAGAAGTTTACCATAGTTGTTGACATGCTTGTGTTCACCTATTATATCATGTTGTTGTTCTGTTAGCAAAACCAGGCGCTGCTTACGTTGTTCTGGTGGATCTTGTGGAAAGTTGTATTCTGATGTCGGCCAGTTGGTTTGAGGTAACTTTAAAAAGGTAGGCCCCTGAAACCATTGTTGATTGGTTTTGATTTCTTCCACTGTTGCACCGCGAGAAACTAGGTCAGCAGGGTTGAGCGTGGACGGTACGTGATGCCAGGTATACGATGATGTAAGCTGTTGAATTTTAGATACGCGATTGGCTACAAACACGGTCCATCTAGATGGTTCACCGCGAATCCAGCATAAAGCGATTGTCGAATCAGTCCAACAGTGAATGCCGTCTGGATCGACTGATTTTATCATTGTGACAGACTGGAGAAGTTCTGCTAGCAACATCGTAGCACACAATTCCAAGCGGGGTAAACTCACTTCCCTCTTTGGCGCCACACGGGACTTGGCACACACTAGCGATGAACTGGTTTCTTGCGTTGTTCGGGTAACCATGTAAATGCACGCACCGTAAGCCTTAGTACTGGCATCTGCAAAGGCATGAATTTCAGTATGTTTGTTACATGGTACGTACCTCGGAATTTGTATATTGTCGATGAGATTTAATTGATGTTGGAAGTTGCACCAATGAGTGTACACGTCCTGTGGCACACTTTCGTCCCAATCCAATTTTAGTTGCCACAATTTTTGCATTAGAATTTTGCATGAGACGATGAGGGGATTTAGTAGCCCAAGTGGATCGAAAAAACTGGCTATCTGTGACAGTATTGATCTTTTTGTTGTCCTTGAATTCGATGTGCGAGTGTTGTAAGTGAAAATAAAAACGTCTTGCCTGGGTGACCACTTAAGGCCGAGGGTTTTGATGTATTCAGAATCGCCGAGTTTCACGATTTCTTCTCTATCTTCCGGGGATACGTCCTCAATGATAGAATTGTTGTTTGAGGCGAATTTCCGGAGGGGAAAGCCGCCGCTGCTAAGGAGAGTTGTGACTTGTTGTTTTATGTTAATAACCTCATCGACTGTAGATGCACCAGTCATGAGGTTGTCGACGTAGAAGTCCTTGAGGGTCACAGCAGCCCCTATGGGAAATCGAGAGAACTCATCCTTAGCTAGCTGAAGTAAGCATTTAGTCGCGAGGTATGGCGCAGAGCTAGTGCCATACGTCACAGTCTGAAGTTGATATGCTTGCAATGGAGCTTCGTAGGAATCTCGCCACAATATGCATTGCCATGTCGCATCGTCTTTGTGCACCAACACCTGACGGTACATTTTAGCGATGTCAGCCATCAGTACGTATTTGTGATTTCGAAAACGTATTAGAATGGTAAAGATGTCGTCTTGCAGAGTCGGACCAACATGCAGAATGTCGTTGAGACTTTTTCCTGTTGTAGTTCGACATGATGCGTCAAATACGACGCGCGATTTCGTGGTGGTGCTATCAGCCTTCATCACACAATGGTGTGGGATAAAATAGCGACCTTGTGGACTGTTACCGATGGATATCATGTGGTTCATAGATTTGTACTCATCCATAAATTCGGAGTAGTTCTGAAATAAGGATACATTTCGTAAGAATTTGTAATTCAAAGCATTTAACCTTTTGAGTGCGACATCATATGAATGGCCCAGCACTGTGGGGTCCTCTTTGAAAGGCAGGCGAACTATAAACTTTCCGGTGGCCTTGCATCTGGTTGTTGTGGCTTCGAAGAACTTCTCGCAGTATTTTTCTTCTGCTGACATCAAGCATGGTGAGTTGTTGTGACATTCGAGCAGCCAGAATTTTTCGAGCAAATGATCCAGATCCGGCTGGTTACTAGTGGTAATGAATGTTTTGTAGGTTGGCAGTGGAGGCGATATTGACCGTGCTGATGGGGCTATTCCCGACACAATCCATCCCAGATTTGTTTTTTGGAGTACAGAATGTGTATCAGGGAGCTTGATCTGGCCTACCAGCAACAGATCGAAAAATACGCCTGCGCCAATAAGACCGTCAATACGTCCTGGGTTGTTAAACGTTTTATCTGCCAGTGCAATATTGTCTGGAATTGCCCATGAACTGATATTTATGTGTTTGGCTGGCTGCTGCGACGTGATTGAAGGCAAGATCACAGCGTTGATATTTGTGGAATATGCGTTATAACGTGATCTCATTTCTACTGAACACATCTGCTGAGTTTTGGTTGTAGTTTCGCCAATTCCCAATATCTCTATGTTGCTTTTAGACCGGGGTAGTCGTAAATGCTGTGCAATGTGTTCTGTAATGAAGTTTAGTTGGGAACCTGAATCCAATAGAATACGAGCAATGAGTGAGGAACCCGATGAATTGCATAGATGTACGAGGCAGTTGCCAGAATGACTTCTCCTTCGATTTTGGCTGCCGGTAGAGAGGTTTTTTTGTTGTTCGCATTTTCGGGTTTCGCAATGTCACTGACGCCATTCGATCTATGTAGTAGTGTGTGATGGCTCACTTTACAGTGCTGGCATCTGCGGCGAGATGGACACATATTAGAACAATGGTTCTTACCTAAACAATTGAGGCACAACTGCAGCCTTTTGACTTTGATATATCGCTCAACTGGATCCAACTTCATAAACGAGTCACAATTGAAGGGGCTGTGTCGTGGGTTCGCATCACAGAATGAACATTTCGATGTGGCTTGAGTGGCAATGAAGGAGAGTTGGTTCCTCTTTTGCTGCGGTTTCTTGGTACTGCTGGTGGCAGGAGTTGCCTCAAGTACATTAAAAGTCTGGCATCTGCACTCCAAAAATGTAGCAAGATCAGACCACGTTGGCAGTCGAAGTTGAGATGGTTGTGTGGTTCCCCACTTAGAGGATACTTCCTCCTCCCATTTTTTGCGAGTCGCTGCATCTAGTTTTTTTGACACTAAATGCAGTAAAATAGCATCACCTAGTTGCAAGTGATTGCATGGCCCGCAGGTTTACGTTGACTGTGTCGATGAAGCTGCGAAGAGTTGGTACGGTTGATGAGCACAATGGTTGAATATCGTAAATTTGTTGCATATGCGCTTGAAAGATGAGGCGGCTGTTATTAAACCGAGCGACGATGAGTTCCAGAGCAACCTTGTAGTTGGTACTGGTTACCTCAAGTGATTGGATCAGACGTGATGCCTTATCCGTCAAGCACGAACGAAGATATTGAAACTTTTCAATATCCGATAAGTCTTTGTTATTGTGGACTAGCGTGGTAAAAACGTTAAAAAAGTCTAACCAATCGCGCTGTTCTCCGCTGAATTGCGTCAGCGTTAATTTTGGCAGCTTGATACGATGAGGTTGTTGTTGCTCGCTGGAAAAGTGAGTGCTACTTAGTTGCTGTGGAGAGTCTGGTGTTTGAATCGCGGACAAGCGGTCGGTGATTGCTACCTTCGCTTCAAGGTATGACTGCTCGAAAGTAGCGCGGTGGTTTTCTTCTATCTGCGTCTCATCAAGCTCCTCCAATTGTGATTGAATTTCTTCAAACGCTTTAAATTGACGCTCCACTAATTCTAATTTTATTTCCAGCAGACGCCTCGATGGTGGTGTTTGATCGTCGATGCCAACATGCCAAGATTGGAGCCGCGATAGCAAATTTGTGCGCTGCTTCATCTTAACACGTATGTTGGCTTCTGATGTGCTGTCGTCCGAATTGCCCATTTTATGCTATCAATTCGGTTGCGTAATTTAATTGGAATCAAATGAGCCCGATCCGGCTCGAAGGACCTATGGCGAATTGTAGAGCCTTTTCCACAATTTTCTTTCCGACATTAAAAAATCTATCAAATGAAAATTCACGTATGTATTTAATTTGTCTGAACAGGTTAACAATATATAGCCAACTGAAATTGAAAGCGAAAAAGAAACTTATTCTATCCCTTCATATACATATTTTACATAATCAAAATTCATGTAGGTAAATACCAGGTGGCGTGATTATTAGAATATGTAATTGTGCTTATACATATGTGTACATACATATCTACGAAGAACGGCACAGGTGGCGTGATTTTGGAAGCACATTTGTATGGACATATGTACTTATATACATGGCAGTGGGAATGTACATAGGCTGCTGCAGCAGTTGGGAGAGACAATTGCAAAGTAGGCGACGAAATGCATTATGTTGAAGTAGAGCTCTGACGAAGACGAAAAACCTTATGATGCGAGAGCGATGACGATAACGATGACGTTAGCAGCGACTTTTGCTGCTGAGTTATTTATGTAGGGAGTGCGTGTTATGTATGTACATAGCGACGACGATGAGTTTGGTACGCATAGGCGGCGATGATAAATGCTTCTAGGAGGGGTTGGGCGCGAACAATACCGTTGGATTGAATTTCAGGTTGATGTTATGGTCCGAAACAGGAGGAGAATATAAAATAAAGAACATTGCAGTAAAGGTAAAGAAGGAAAGAAAAAGAAAAAAAATGCAAATAAAAATTTATTTTTTTCTTTTTTCTACTATTTATACATACAATTATATTTATAAGCTTACAACAAGCTTTCACAAGTAATATTTTTCTACAATTACATTTGTAAGCTTATAAAAAGGGCGCCGTTTTGATTTTTCTACAATTGTTCTTAAGACTTTTTCAATACTTTACACAAGCTTTCCTCAAGCTTAACACTTATATTTGTAAGCTTGTTATAATATTATTTTCAATCCCTTTGGTCTATTGAGTTATTTATAACGATTTAATTTTTAAAAGGTCTATTAAACATTGTTTTCTTCTTTATTCAATATTTTCTTGCCATTGTAAACCAAATTCACGTTCAAAAACATTCCTATCGTAAAGCCGCACCGAGCTGATGCGCGCTGATATATCCAAACGTAGCTCATTAATCGCCAAATGAAAATTTTGCCTTGCCGCTCTTTGCTTATCGACCGGTAGTTGCTTTAACGGTTTACGGAAGACACTCAATATTTTCTGAAGATGATATTCAACGCCAGTGCAGCGGCCAATGCAAATCCATAAATTTTCCGGATTATGTATGTTGCCCGGAAAGCGTTTGCGTTGATCGAAAGGCGCTTGTCCAATGGTTAGTAGAGCTTTTACCTCAGCAATGATGACGTTATGAGCTCGCGTGTCGCTCAAACTAAGCGTTTTATATTCATATTTATCGCAAAAAGCTATCAAATCACCAATGCAACACCAAGGCTGTGTGACTAGTTCGGTGTGCTGGCTAGTCCAATTTATATATCTACCATCCGTACTTGACGTCGACTGCGTGTGCGACGAACTCGTAAGAACTTCTAATTCTTTAAAAACTTCACCATGTTCTGGCGTTGAAAAACGAATAGGTTTTGTTTTAGAATCGTTATGCGTTTGCGTCTGCGGCTGTATAACGGGTGGCGGTGGGGCTTTCGTTGGTTCAACCAAAGGTGTTTCATTTATGGTTACTTTTTTTATAGATGCTTTTGCTTTACATTCCTCTTCCTTGTGATCTCGCACCTGTCTCAAAAAGCGACGAACTTTCCAAGACATTATATGATCGTATGTATGTTATATGTGGTTACGTATGTATGTACATAAGATATATAGTCGTAAATAAACTATAGAAACCGAATATAAATCCTTTTTTAATTAATTTAATGAACTTTTTATTACACTTTTATGCAATCAACATCTTGCAACTTGCATTCATTGCAATCCGTTGCAAGTTTATGCACTGGTTACGTATAGATGAACATATGTACATACATACATACATACATACATATGTATATACATATTTATCAACATCTCCCTATGTTTGCAGATATTCCTCTTATTTCTTCCTGTAAGAGTTTCTCTTTCCGTCTATGCCATTTTGTTTGTCCAAATCTACGCGAAGCGAACTAAAATGCTTTCGAATTCAGCGAAAGTCTTCAAATACATACATATTTTTGTACTACATAAATACCAAAAAAGGGCTACAGCGTATTCAGTTTACTAAATATCACATACATATAGGGTTCTAGTAGTAGTTGTATGTAATATAATGGAACGCATCGACAATGATCTCTGACTTAAGATCGTCAAAAAAATCTACTAGAAGGGCGTACATAGATCATATTGAGATACATATGTATGTATGTATGTATATGGTTTAAAAATCCCGCCGCATATTCTTCAAGTTCTCGAGTCACTTTCAAATCGATATCTAACCTCAGTATTTGCTGGGATACATGGACATTAAGGTGATCCAAAAAAAAACAGATTAAACCCCAACAAATCTTTGCAGAACAAGTTAATTTTTATGCTATTATTCCAAAAACAATATGTGCTTCCTTTTTTAATGATAAACAAATTTCATTTAGAAGTCGTGCAAATCATTTTAATTTTTGCATGCGTAAGATGGTCCAAAAAATTAAAACCGCAAAAATCATTGCGAAACCATGCTATTCTATTATTCCTAAAACAATATATTTTTCCCATTTTTAATAATAAAAGCACCTTTTTGTTCATTAAGGACTTTACAAAAAATTAAGTATCAGTATTGATGTAAAAGCTGAAGGAAATTTCGAGGCATTTGCGCGACCTCTAAACTCGAATATATTAAGGCAACATTTTTGGTATAGATTTCCATAGTACAGTCGCATAAAATGCCGTTTGTTGCGCTGATTTCGCGAGAACTTTATTTTCTTCATACAATTTTGGACCACCCTAATATGCATCTACATATATCGCTAGCTTAGAGTGCAAACTGTGTAAGTCCATTTTTATGAAAAAGTGTATTTTTATGTAGAACGCTAGAAAAATCAAATACGCACCGCGCTAAACAAGTCTGAGACTCTTATCATATTTCTACTCGATGTTATTCAGGGATACGCAAATTGTGTAAGTCCAAAAAGCTAAGAAAATTGTGTAAGTCGAAAATATTTACATGAACAAAAAATTTTTTTTCATTTTGAAATTTTTTAATTTTTTGTTTTTGGTCTCTCCTACAAAGTTTAAAAAAAGGACTTACACAATTTGCACTCTAAGCTAGCGATATGTACACATGAATATCGCTAGCTTAGAGTGCAAATTGTGTAAGTCCTTTTTTCAAACTTTGTAGGAAAGACAAAAAACAAAAAATAAAAAAATTTCGAAATGAAAAAAAACAATTCTGTTCATGTAAAATTTTGGACTTACACAATTTTCTTCGTTTTTTGGACTTACACAATTTGCGTATCACTGAATAACAACGAGTACAAATATGACAAATATCACAGACTTGTTTAGCGTGGTGCGTATTTGATTTTTCTAGCGTTCTACATAAAAATACACTTTTTCATAAAAATGGACTTACACAGTTTGCACTCTAAGCTAGCGATATGCGTATTATGCAAGTACTTCTGGTTGTACACAAATGTCTGCTTTATATTTAGTAATTTAAAGATAGCTGGCCGCTGTCGTGCAGTGGGTAGAGTGCTCGCCTGCTATGCCAGAGGTTCATACCCCAGTCTGAGCAAAACACAAAACCAATTTTTCTAATGAGTAAAAATCCAATTATTGGGTTTTTTAAGAGCAGCGGCCACCTCTCGGCAGTGGGCGGCATACCCTCAGAGTGTATTTCTGCCATGAAAAAGCTTCTCACAAAAAATACATTAGCCGTTCGGAGCCGGCATAAAACTGTAGGTCCACCCCATTAGTAGGAAAAACAAAAAGGAGCACACCTCGAATTGGGAGAGAAGCTCGGCCATAAAACTCGTCAGAGTTATAATAGCGCCATTGTATTATATTATTATTTTAAAGATAGCAAAAATTCCCTGCAGCGAATTACACTAGTTCCAAGCTATTAAATAACTAGTTCAAAAAGAAACAGGGTTGGTTTTCGTTCTATTCCAACGCAATGCTTTCAATGTTTTGTGAAACGAATTTCCGTCATCGCTTGTCAAGTTTGGTTTGGTTATAAACCGGTTTCGGTTATGTGCCATCTTCAGTATCTTATTTCGTTCTCTTTCAACTTTCTTTTTTAACACGGCGATGTCCTACGAAGTGGCAATTATCCCCTCTGTTGAACTTTGGAACGCGTTCTAAACTACTTACTTTCTAACTATATAGACAGTCCTGGAGAGTTCAAAAACAAATAGTTTGGAGTTAGTTCAAAAGGAAGCACTTGAGGTGTAGTTCAAAAATGGACGGTCTTTGGCCGCGATTTATAAAAATAATCTTCAGCCGGCAGAACACTTAATATACTGAAAATATATGCGGCATTATATTATAAATTACTAAGTTTTTGAAACTTAACATACAAAGAGTGGAATTATCGCTATTCATCTACAAATGCCAAGTAATATTATTTTGGTTATCCTTATGCACATAATTGTTTTTAACCAAGTTCCATTTGGTACTACCGAGCAAAGGACAGCAAAAATGGATATTATTATAAAGTGCAACATTTGTTGTTGCTCAATTTTAAAGTAAGAGCTGTAAACATAATTTTTTAATGAAGTCACAATAATAAACTGTACAGCTCTGCATCCCTTTAGAACCAGTTCATCGCTAGTTGCGAAATCTATAATTCTAGACTGTCGTTCTTCGCAGCTGTCCCTTACATTAGCTGCAGGGTACTTTCATAGGAGTATGTACGTGGCTGTGTTGGAATAAAGGAACACTTTTCTCCTGATGCATAAATCAAACATATACATATCCTTTATTGTAGACATAGGTATCAAAATATATTTATGTACATTATTTAGTACATACATTTGTAGGTACATAAATATATTGTATGTATGTATACATAAATATTTTTACTTGTATTTTAAAATAAGTAAAATTTAAAGCAAAAAATTTTAAGTTACACTATTTTCTAAGCTGCAATTTAATTTAAGCTTTTATAATATAGGTACAATACATATGTAAGTATTTTTTAGCTTTAAGCTCAAACATACATATTTGTATAAATGGTATTGCCTGCAAAAATGTGAGGACCAGGTTGTCTAATGTAACGGGGCTTTAAAGTAGTTCCGAAGGGACGTGGTAACAGACTTGGTTACATGCTATGCAGCGGCGAAGCAGGGGTGGCCATATCCAATAATATCGCAAAGTTAATGTAACCATATTTTTTCATATATTTAGACCATTTCGGTAAGTAGAAATGGTAACAATGTAACCTGCTCCTGTACTAGCATATAACCTGGTCCCACTTTTTGCAGAGTTGCTAAGGAATAATACCATCAATATTCTTTTTGACACGGTGAATATAGGCAGGTTACAAAGATTGTTTCAAGATCATTGTAAAATGTTGTGCTGGGCGCATGAATAAATTTGTTTTGTGCTATCCCGTGACGTAATTAGGGTGGGTTCGTTATTATTATAATTTGGCGGAGAGAGGAATATTTTAGGAGTATTGAATTAAATTTAGGTAGGTAATACATATGTATGAATATGTATATATGTATGTATATATATAGATAACATACCCTTTTTTATGTATAAGATGGCACTAATGAGTACACAGAGCCAAAAGGCCACCTAAAATGCCCTATAAATTAGAACAAAGTTTAGCGGATTTCTCTACGCTTTCTCTCCAATAAGATGCCCGTCTTAATATGACTGGATGTCTCATTTTAATAAAACTAAGTAGATAATCAGTAAAACTAATATGAAAAACTTTTCAATATAATTAAGAAGATGACCCGTGGATTTAAGATGAAAACCTCTTATATAAAATTAAGAAGATGATTCCTAGAATAAATATGGAAACCTTTTCACATAAATTTAGCAGATAACCTGTAAAATTAAGAAGAAACCCTGTTTAATATTATTAAGAAGAGAATCTTGATTTTCATGAGAAACATAATTAGTCAACTAGTATTTTCCTAGGACTTATTCAGACAAAGGGCAACATTTAATTTCATATAAGTGCAGATGGACATAATAAACTCTTTATACCAAGTGCTTCACTAATCGTTTGAGAATTGTAGAAATGTGCAAAGCCGTAGTGAAATTGACGAACGGAGGAAACACATACGAACTCTTTTAAAAATAAAAAGTTCTCCCTTTTAATTTGTTGAACATGTTATTGCACACATACAAAAAAGTGGCTGATGCAATAACTGTTATGCATATTTCTAGTATGTACGAGTATATCCATACATGTACGTACGTTAAGACGTTTATAACAAAATTTTAATTAATAAGGGCTCTTTTAAAAATAAAAAGTTTTCCTTTTTAATAAATTCAAAAAGGTTCTAGTAAAAATTAGAGGATGTCCTTATTGATTTGCTTTATAAAAATTTTCTCATAAAAACAAGCAGATCTCTTCTAACAATTTAATTTTTTTGACAAAATGACATAAAAAATTAATAAATAAGAAGTTATCTCCTCGTTTTCAGACGGTATCCTTTTCAATAAATTTAAGAAGAAATTCAAGCTAAAATCTAGAAGATTTTCCAGCAAAAATTTCTTCAATTTTGTCCCCTCTCACTCTCCTCGGCCATATAGCATTTTTAGATGGCAGTCTCTTTGATTATAGGTGAACTTTTTGGCTCTGTGTATAAAATGTAAAATATAATTTCATTTTTTTATTTTTCGTGCATATCTCTTTAATACTAATGCCATGCATTTCATGCAATGTTAAACTGTACTTAAAGGTACAATTGTGTTATCTTTCTTAAAGAGTTCTTTCTTAAGCCGAACACACCTATTTTAGCACTTTGAAAATTAAACTCTATCATATCTATTTAATACAAATAAAATTTTTGTTAACACTTAATGAGAGTATTAGTTCTAGCAAATCGTTTATGTATCAAATCCCACCATAAAGATTTTGAGTTTTAAAAACGTTTTTCCATGCAGGTTTTCAGATTTGAGTTTATAATAATAAGGCAAATGTAACAGGAACAGAAAATAAAATAGATAGTGGCATTAAAAAACATTATTAACTTTTATTTCATCCCAGCAACTTCAGGAACAAAATTTTTGATACTGTTTATTTTTCTAACTTTTTTGAAAAAAGTACGGTGTTTAATTAAAAATCTAGACTTTAATTTAATTTTTTAAGAATATACATAAATAAATTAAAAAAAAAATGGTCTTGAGAGCTCAATAATGAAGTAGTTATGAAAATAAAAACGACCAAAAACCAAAAGTAAAAATCCCATGTTTAATTTTTTAAGATCGAAATAAAACATCACTGCCAATAAGTAGCAACCCCCTTATACGAATTAAATAAAAATAATAATAAAACACCCGGTACCTGAATTATAATACTATTAACGAGTCCATTGACTATTTAACTATGCAATATATAAAAACTAAATAAAAAAATAGAATTGTAAAATGCTGTACTGTTTTGTAATTTGTAGGCCTTTTCAATGAAATGCAATCCATCCTGATATAGTTTACAAATGCACATACATACACGGAAAAAACTATATTGATGTCACATCCATATTTATGGATAATCCTGTCTGATCCATAAACTATGGATGACATATCCACATAATGGGTGTTACATCCAAAAAAATTTGTAATATATACAAAAATATGGATATGACATCCATAGTTTATGGATCAGACAGGATTATCCATAAATATGGATGTGTCAATATAGTTTTCTCTGTGTAGTGACTCACAGTGAAATTGCCACTTTTGAACCTCTATTTTATTATAATAAAATCTGGTGAATGGAGCGGCGTTTTGATTACTCTCGACACAATGATACAACAGCCAAATTTTTAGTATTTAAGTATGTTGGTTTTCCAAATTGCCTTGCTTTTAAATGTACTTGGTTACAGGTGGAACAGTTTCACTGTGAGACGTTATACACATGTCAAGCATTGAACTGTTCTTGTACAATCTCAAACGCCAATGTGAATACCCTTAGAACTAATTTGTGAATTGATTACCATTAATTATTTTGAACAAAAAAATGTTATACAAAATAATGTCGAAGCGCACGGCGCGTTTTAGTAACATATGTAAATATTCTTATCTAACTTACATACTTACATACATTAAAGCTAAGTATAGAGTAAACGTATAATGTATATACTATTAAAATACATACATAGCTAGTTAGTAAGTAGTTGTTGTTTAAGGCTCAATTACATCTATGTACATAATATTATGTATTTCTTAGGCACAGTAGTGCGTTGGAACTTCGAAAATAATATGACCAGCTGTATGACGGAAGTTTGCGTTCTCAACACCCGGTTCACCTTCAATGATAATCGTACGCGATTTGCCACCCAAACGACATGTTAGTGTGGATGCCACATCTACGCGAAGTTCGCATTGACAAATGCTGTTTTGTGTAGAGACATAAAAGGATTAAAACTAGTTTAAATAATATGTAAGTATTAATAAATGTCGTACTCAAAATATTTTTTACAAATCACGGCCACCAGTTCGCCAATGCGATCTTCTTTTAATTGTGAATTTTCGCCTTGCAATGCAAAAACCAGATCATTATTAGCGGGTGAGTGTAAAATTATAAGCTGATCACGTCCAGGGCTTATGCTGATCGAAGTTAGCTAAAAAAATTGAAATTTATTAATTTATATGTGTAAACATTTATAACTATGTACATTAGGCCATCTCGCCTTGTAGAGACCAAAAAGTCCACGGCACACCCACAATTAATTAATGATTCTTGACTACGTCTTACATGCAGGCCTAACAAAGGTACATTAGGGTGGTATAAACTAAGTACTGGGTGCTAGTGACCCCAAACGGTACAAAAAGGGTTAATAAGATTATATAGTATAAACAATCCTTTTAAGCCAAAGACATTGGTGTATTAAACTTAAAGATCGGATTATAAATACCGAAGATATATATAAAAAAAAAATTATTTGGTCAAAAAAATATTTTTTTTCTGGACGGCGAACTTTTTTTTGTGATACGGTCTAATGTGCATGGTTGTTCAAGGTTTTGGGGAGTGTAGGGTGTAGTGTGTAACAGTTCTTTGCCGGATAAATCCGGTGGGCTCGGGGACTACTCCCTTCTGACACTAGCGCGACTGTCGTGCGAACGATTTTTTTTGCCATTGTCAGCCTTCTAGGCCGGTGGATGTTAGTCGCCTCTTACGACATGCATTCTTTACCACGGATATATTCTAAACCCTCTAACCCGCTGGGATGCTATGTACATGGTCTTTTAGGTTATTTGTACACATATTTTGTCTGAGGGGTCCCCCCTATTGGAAGTTTATGTCGAATGATTTTCTAAAACAGTTTAATCCTCTAGCGACCTTCAAAATACTATTAGTTAATACAAAAACACATATTTTACTTACATCTTTGATGGATATGGAACGGTTCATATTCTTAAACTTATTCTTGACACCATCCAATTTATAAATTGCTGTATCCGTTACTATAATAGCGCGATCAGCCGATTTGTTGTGTTTGTTGAACTTCTTTGCAAATGCGGAAAATAAAACCGCCTTACATGTTTGATTATTTCTCAAATTCTTTGCATTAGTGGTATACGCCTGATAGCCCGTATTTTCCTGCGAGTTAGCCAAATAGTCGCCATACCATTTTCGTTGTTGGCCCCAGTGTGGGCGACGCCCCTTTATAGCAGACGCAGCAATAATTTGCAAGCGCAATTGTGGCCATTCCGATCTCGGATACTTACGCAGAATCATATAAGCACGCCAGTTATTAAAAATGCGCCGTAAGTGGGGCTCGCCTTGTTGGCCCGAATACGGCGGTTGAGGCCATTGAATACTGCGACCATAGTCTCTTAGCTTTTTGGCGTTTCGGAAGCGCTGAGCAAGCTCGCGAATATACGAACGTAGTTTATATGATTTATAAGCACGCATTATTATTAAGGCCGATACTATACGCTTGTAATTGCGACGAGCAATCCAGCCACGCACCTGCTTTTGCAGTAGCGTCACTATATGGGGAATCATTTCATTGCGTTGTTGTTCCAGCGCAAACAGTGTTTTAGGTGATCTTATAAATATTTTTGTATGACCATATTTAATATCATCGGCAAAGCCTTTTTCTTCAATTAGGACACGCGTGCCATCGCGATCACTGCCGGCGCGAAAATTCGGCCACGTGTATTGCGAAGTCATTTTGTAGCGCAAAAGAAATTTATCGTATCGTTGCCGGTTGACAAATCCCGCACGGCGTACACGCACATTCTCCAATAGGCCCAGATAGCGCACCTGATGTTGTACACGTTCATCATCAAACACATTGGGACTCTTTATATCGTTCGGCTTGATGCAGCGCACATAAAATGGTTCCTTTTTCAAAAGTGTATTCACCAGATCTACCATAGAGCGCTGAAAGAGTGTGCCAGCGGTTAGCGGACGTTTTGTGGTCTTTTTAATATCTTGTGCACCTTCGGGCCACATTTCACTTAGGTAGACATTTTGCGAGTGATGCAAGAGACGCTTGAAATCCTGATATAGCGTATCCTTGTTTTTCTCAATGAAACCACCGATATTATAAATAACATCACCGGCATAGTGAGTGATGCGAAAATCTTCACGATGTTTTAGTTCTTTGTCCATTGGCTTCAATTGGCGGCTGCTGTAATGGGGATGAGCAGTTAAATTTTTGTCCATAGCCGTTAGCAGCGTTTCATCGTTGACTTTGCCAACCGAGAGACAAGCCTCATCCATAATGGCGATCATACCTTTATGTGGTTGCTCAATAAGATCACAAATTATCTGTGAAAAAAAAACAAAAGGATGGGGTTTAAAAAGAGTAGAATAGTTATTGAAAGTAATATAAGAAATAAAGATCCAGTTGGAAAGATAGTCCTTGAGGATGCATAAAAAGATTTACGAAATATTTCTATTAAATTATGTATTCAAAAAAAACAAGTAAGGAAGCCTAAGTTCGAGTGCAATCGAACATTAGATACTCAGCTGTATGCTTTCATTGTTTGTTTGCGTTTGTTCGATATAGGGTGTATTTTATATGAAACGAGTGCTGCATAAACAGGGCGCAGCCACGCCCATTTTCAAAATTTATATCAATCATCCAAATAAGCATACAAATATTATTGTTAGTGCAAAATTTCATCCCTCTATGACTTTTAGTTACAAAGACTTCACGTTACAAATTCCAAAAGGGTGTTCCAGAAATATCTTTGTTAAAAAGTAGGCGTGGTCATAAACCGATTTCAATACATTTTTGCGTGTCTATTAACACATGTTATAAAAGTGTATAAACCAAGTTTCGTCATAATATCTCAATTATTTGTCGAGTTAAAGGCTAAGAAATCTCATATATCCCTTTGTCTAAAAAGAGGCGGTGCCACGCCCATTTTCCAAACTTTTTTATTTTTTGTTTCCGGTCTATTGTAAAACTCATGTCACAAAATTTCAATGAATTATCTTTATATTTCACATAGATATCGCTTAAAATGGTTTTATTAGGTCACTTTATAATACACATATATAAAAGTGGGCGCGGTCGTCAACCGATTTTGGTAATTTTTCGTCCACACATTTGGCTAAGTAAATATATCACGCGTACCAGATTTCATCGATATATCTTTAACGGTTTCTGAGTTATGGCTTATTAAACTTTCAATATTCGCTCCTTAATAAGTGGGCGTGGCACCGCCCATTTTCCAAAATTTTTGTAGTTTTTGTTTTATGTCCATAGTTGGACTCCTGCCACAAAATCTCAGTGATTGATCTTTATATTTGACAGAGATATCGCTTAAAATGTTTTTATTAGGCCCCCTTATATTTCCTATATATAAAAGTGGGCGTGGCCGTCAACCGATTTTGATAATTTTTCGCCAAAACATTTGACTAAGTAATTATATTACGCGTACCGAATTTCATCGATATATCTTCAACGGTTTCTGAGTTATGACTCATAAAACTTTCAATGTCTGCCCCTTAATAAGTGGGCGTGGCACCGCCCATATTCCAAAATTTTTGTGTTTTTTGTTTTATGTCCATAGTTGGACTCATGCGACAAAATTTCAATGATAGATCTTTATATTTGACAGAGATATCGCTTAAAATGGTTTTATTAGGTCACTTTATAATACACATATATAAAAGTGGGCGTGGCCGTAAACCGATTTTGATAATTTTTCGTCAAAACATTTGTCTATGTAAGCAAATTACGCGTACCAAATTTCATCGATATATCTTCAACGGTTTCTGAGTTATGACATATAAAACTTTCAATGTTTGACCCTTAATAAGTGGGCGTGGCACCGCCCATTTTCCAAAACTTCATCAAATTTCTTCATAAGGGCCCGAGCTCAATACGTGGGTAAAATTTTAAAACTCTAGCTATATTAGTGGCTGAGATACCAAATTTCCGATTTTTTCTATATAGGAAAAGTGGGCGTGGTCATGGTCCGATTTCGCCCATTTTCAATACCAACCGTCCCAGTCTCGATACCAACTTGCGTTCCAAATTTCATCAAAATATCTCAATTTTTGCGCGAGTTAGAGTGTTTACAGACGGACGGACGGACGGACGGACGGACAGACGGACGGACGGACGGACGGACGGACGGACGGACGGACGGACGGACATGGCTCAATCGATTTCTCTTTTCACCCTGATCATTTTGATATATATAAGTCTATATCTATCTCGATTATTTCATTCTGTTACAATCCACCGTTATGTGATTAAAACTATAATACTCTGTGTACTAGTACAGCTGAGTATAAAAAAAAAACACTATGGTTTCATCTAAGCTCTCTGTTGCACGACTGCCACCATATAGAAAATCGGATACATTCTAGAACGCATTCCAAAGATAGCGAAGAGATCAGATATCAGCTATAGCTTCCAACTTATATATGTATGTATATGTATGTCCTTAGATACATATATGTATTTTAGAATCCATTCCAAAGACAAAAGAAAGAGCAGGTCACATCCCTCAACGAGAGAGTAATTCTAGTGAGAAAATAAACCGAAAATGAGATCACGGCTGAGAGCGACTCATCCAAACATTATTTTTAGCCTAATCCTAGCATTGGAAAACGGAAGCATTACATATCGTCGGCCTCCTGCCAGAACCACGAATGTGCTAAAATGAAAATGTTGGGAAATCGAGTTTTAAAGTTTATTCTTCTCGCAAAAATTGAAAAATTTATTTGTAATATAAAAGTATATCTGCAAATTAGAACCTTGTTTAGCTCGATGCCCTGATATAGTTTTTATGCTTCTATTCCTTCTAATGTTCGAGATTTGGCACATTCGTGTTTCTGGCCCAACGAAAACCAAAAAAGTTTCTTGAAAATAAATTTCCAAAAAAAAAAAATACATTCAATTCAAATTCATATTTTATTTGTGGAACTATTCCTAATCTTCAAAATCAGAGTGCTCTGAAAGGTCAGGCTCAGGTAGAGCATCGCGAACCCCGCTGTTAGCCTTAAATTTTTTATAAAAATTGTGGTATTCCTTTGGAATCGCCAAGGTTTCGCACATTTTATTTAAATCTTTTGCTTTCGCGTCAGCGATAGGTAATGTCTCCGAATAAACGGGCGTGGGTATTATTGCGGAGGGTCACCAATATTCAATGGCAAATAAGAAAAAGAATTATTTTGATTTCTGTTGGGCCAGAAACGCGAATGTGCCCCATATATTTTTTGAAATTTATCGTCGCTGCGCCAACAAAAAGAGCTATACGTTTTTCAGCAACTTTTCAGGAGAGCAAAAAAACCGTTTTCTGGTTATCCAAGAGAATATTTTTTCTAGTTTGAATTGTTAACTAATGATACTACACATATGTAATGGACTTGTGCAATTTTGTTTTACTTTTTTTGACCAACCACTTCGCATGAAGCATTTGCGCCGTTTTACAGCACATAGCTCTTTTTACAAATTGTTTAAATTTGCTAGTGGGGGTAAGAAATCGTAAAAGATGTGTATAAAATTCTTCGCTAGGGTGCGATGCAATTAGCGATAGCTTGGAAATACATTATTTAATTGACCAGTGCCCCTCCTATTTTGAAAATTGGTCACATACGCTATTTTTAAATAATTTTTTTACACAAAAATAACCTGAAATCAAAAAACAATTATACGAAAATAGATGTATAACTGATTTTACAGAGCATTTCTACTACTGAGAGCATATAGCTGTGTTTGATAACTTCTAACCAAAGAAGGATATCAGAAAACGGGAAATGCAGAAATGTGGCTAGCGGATAGCGCTAAATAAATATGTAATAAAAAAAAATCGAAAAAAAAAACATATAACTGAATTCGTTGGCGCAGCGACGTTATGTATTTTCAAGGAATTTTTAACATATTTTGTTGGGCCAGAAACACGTATGTGCCACATTCGTTTTTCTGGCTCAACTTTTTATAACTGATCTACACATTCGTGTTACTGGCATTGAAAATTTTGGTGGCTTCCAGTGCACAAAGGTACTGGGGGTTTTACTAAAATGTAGAGCATGCACAGATTGATCAGGAAAACCGCTTAACTCAAAATTGGAAAAATTGCACATTCGTGGTTCTGGCAGGGGGCCGACGATATAATGCCTAACAGGGAGGTAGCAAACTTCCTCATAAAGCCAGGAGCTTCGGGCCGTTGTGTGATTGATTACAGGATATCATCTATGAGGACAGCATATGGCCATCATAGGCACCATCGAGAGTTCATTATGCCTATCTTGTCTGGAGGAAGACGACGACTGTACAGAGTATTTTCGATGCACCAGTACGGCCTATGCTACACTAAGATTGCGTATTCTCGGGCCAGATGTACCGAGTGCCGATGTCGGAAAAAGGATAGACATTTTCTCGGATAGTCAGGTGGCTCTGATGGCTCGGGGATCTGCGAGGGTTTCATCAGGCCTGGCCTGGCAGTGTAGGTGGTAGATCTTGGGCCTAGAAAATCGTCATAGCATCTCTCTCTGGGTACCGGGGCATCGGGACGTCAAGAGAGACGAAATGGGTGATGATTTGGCCAGGCAAGGCTCGGCACTTGATTTAGCGGAGGCGCGAGAGGTTCTTGCGCCCCTGGGTTTCATCAAGGGTCGAATCACTGGGCACTGCTTTGGGCAGGCAAAAATTAGATAGAAGCGGTTGCTGACCTCCAGGGTCTGCAGAAGTCTGTGGCCTTTATACAATGAGATACGTTCCTCAGCTATGTTAAAGATGGACAGGGGGACATTTTTCCGCCGAACTGCGGTATTCACGGGACATCAGGCTATTGATGCCCACTCGGTCCGGTTGGGATTACACTCTGTGTCGCAGCTATAATCTTCCAGCAGCGGAAGAGACGAAGGATCACATGCTTTGCGAATGTCCTTCGCAATACCTAGGCAGGGTGAAATTCCTTGGAAAGCGCTTCTTCGACAACCTCTCTGAAATCAAGGACACCAGGCTTGAGGGACTTTTTTGGGCGTAGGACCTGCCCTGGGTTCCGAATTAATATCCTGGTTTACTCTATTCTTCTGGTTTCTGCTTCTTTTGTCATGAGTCGTGGTATCAAAACGGCGCTCGGGCGCTAATTAAAATCTGTGGGACTTGTCACTCCAACCAACCAACCAACTATTCCCTAGGACATCACAATGAGAAAAAATAATGCATTCTGGCATGTATATATAGATCCTATAGCCTTTATATCCATTTATAGATGCCCATACATTACCATTACCTTTTCCAACTGTGTATGTACGTATGTACGTAATATTACCTTATTGTTAAAGTATTCAATATTAGTCCATTCTATGCCTTCACGTTGGTATTCTTCCTGCTCCTGTTTAAGCACCAATTCTGTTAAGAGAAGAACGTACTTAAGGCTAACTTCAATATGTTTAGCTTAGATTAAAACATACCAATAAATAGCTGCTGCAATTTTTCATTACAATAGTTTATACAAAATTGTTCAAAACTATTGCTATCGAATATTTCAAATCCATAAATATCCAACACTCCTATCACAGAGTTGAAACGCGCCTGTGTTTTAGAACCGCGAAACAAAATAGCACGATTTATGCGTGATATGATCCATGTAAATAGGCGATCATATATAGCCTTGGCCAAAGCATCTTTGCCATATTCAGCTTGTTGGGCATTATGCTCCTTCTGCATGACATTGCCACCGGCAGCAATGACGCGAGTTGTTAGCGAATTCGCAAGTTCCGTTTCGGTTACTTGCAATAATTTCGCCGCCGACTGTAAATGCACGTTATTGCTTATTATCAAGTCATCTTCGATTGCTGTAAAGTTAATTATATAGATATTTGCATTATCTATCATTTACATTTACTTTTGGTACTCACATTGGAATTCAATGTTGCCCAAATGTAAAACCGCCGCAACAGTACGCCAAATGGTTTGAACTTCTTCAGCGCCGAAACCGAGTGCTTTGAATGCATTATTTGTGCCCTTGTAGTCTGCCTTTTCAGTAAGTATATCCATACTGCCTTGATTAATATAATGATAACGATTTGGATCTCTGCTAAGATCAAATTGTCGTAATTCATTATCGTCAGCACCGCGCAGTAGCTGAAAGAAAGAAAGAAAGAAATTACGACGCATTAACTTTAAAATACTGCGCTAAGCTTTTTATAAATTCATAATCGCAGCATTTGATCAAATTTTGTTAGCTAATTCAGTAGTATAGTACGTTATGCTTCAAAACGGAAAATTAAGCCAAAATAAAGTTATGATACAACAGCGGGAGGTAGCACATGATACGTAACGGCGTTTAAACGTCATAACCGTCTATTTTACGTTATTACTTTATTGATGTAAATGAAATCAGGTACAGCATTGCATAAAACTGCTTAAAAACGTGTTCATGGTAAGGGCCTGAAAATTAGTTTGCTGATAAACAATACACAATGCATTAAATAGTGTATATGTATGTCTATAGTTTTTGAGAAATTGACGCTTCTATGAATATAAGCCCAAATGTGGATCCGGATGTCTCCGGAAAGGTTTTTGCGATATTGGTATCAAATGAAAGGACCTATCAGGGTTTCAATGCAGAGATATTTTTACAGCGATATTTTAGACGGAGTCGGTTCATAATGACCCTGGAATTTTTTAAGTAAGTAGTCTGTGGCCTTTATACAATGAGATCCTAAAGATGGAGAGCGGGGATATTTCCCGTCTAACTGCGGTATTGACGGGACATTGGACCATTGGTACACACGCGGCCCGATTGGGATTGGGCCACAACACTTTGTGTTGCAGTTGCAGTCTTCCTGAGACGAAAGAGACGGTGGAGCATCTGCTATGAGAGTGTGTTTCGCACTGCCAAGGCAGAATGAAGTTCCCTGGAAAGCCTTTGGTTGATAGCCTCTCGGAACTCAAGGATGTCAGGCCTCGGGGGCTGCTCAAATACTTGAATTCAACAGGATGGAGGAGGGACCTAATTGGAGTCATTGGGACTCGCCACTCAAACCAACCACCCAGCCAGGGATAAAGATAGGGATAGGGATAGAGATACGGATAGGGATAGGGATAGGGATAGGGATACGGATAGGGATAGGGATAGGGATAGTGATAGTGATAGTGATAGTGATAGTGATAGTGATAGTGATAGTGATAGTGATAATGATAGTGATAGTGATAGTGATAGTGATAGTGATAGTGATAGTGATAGTGATAGTGATAGTGATAGTGATAGAGATAGGGATAGGGATACATCTAGCGGGCCAACTGCAGTATACCCGTTCTGTAATTATAATTTCATACTAACCTGATAGAAACTATGAAAATTTCGCTCTCCTCCTTGTTGTTGTACTACACGCGACTTTTCCAACAAATAGTTAGTAATTATGCCTCCAACTGGATCGCCTTTATAGTCGAATTCAATATCCATGTATTTACCGAAACGACTTGAGTTATCATTACGATTTGTTTTTGCATTGCCAAATGTTTCGAGTATTGAATTGCTCTGTATTAAAACATTTTTTACCCTAAAATATTTTAAAAAATGTAAGTTAAGCTCTGCTCTGATTGTTCGATGAAAAAGTTAGAAACGTTTATTATTAAAAAGGCACCGGTTCACATTTGGGTAAAAAATATATTTTTAATCTTTACTTTTACTTATAGTCAACAGCTATTTATGCTCAAAACGCCACACCATCCAAATTTACCCTATACGAGGCGTTGGAATTTTGCATTTATTATAGCAAATAATAAAAAAGTTACAGCTTTTTTACGAGCATTTCTGCTGAAAAAAATTGAAAAATGTGTACGTGCCTCTTTAATACTAAACGTTGCAATTAATGACCAAAACTAACCTTTCGATTTCATTCTGTCCGTGTATATTTGTTACTGCAGCAATATACTTCATAATAATTTTTGAAGCCTCAGTTTTTCCAGCGCCAGATTCTCCCGAAATTAGTATACACGTATCTTGATGCCGTTGTCGCAAAATCCTATAAGCTGCATCTGCGATTGCATAAATATGTGGTGGATTTTCGTACAACTCCCGACCTTTGTATGTCTTAATTACATCGAGGCCATAAATATTTATTTGGCGATACGGATTCATGGATACACAAACCTCACCAATGTACGTGTAAATGGAGCCAACATGAAATCTGCGAGATGTCAAAACAAATATAAGTGCGATTTTGAGAAAAGTGTAAGTAAATATCAGAACATGTCTATCATTAGGGCAGATGCACATGCTTGCATACAAAATTAACGAGACATCTCTTATTGATGCCCCACAGGCCCGTAGCTAGGGGGGGGGCATTGTGGGGCAATGCCCTACCTTAAAACTAGAATGCCCTACCTTAAAAAGGCCAACAAGTGATATCAATTACACTGTAGGTAAATTTTTAACTTTTGAAATATCACAGAGAAACGCCGAGACACCCCAATTTAATTTTTGGCTGTAGAATGCGATGGCGTTTTCAGAAAGTCAAAGTTAGCTCTCGTTTTCGAGAAATTTAGGAAATAAGTTTCAGAGCTCCGAAGGTAATTTTTTCCCGTTTATAAACTTTACTTAGGTTTTGAACCCTTTTCTCGCGTAAGGGTTTTGACGGTTGTTCTTACTTAATTGGGGCATTCTAAATTCAGTGCCATCATTAGTTTTTCCAAACTGCCTTCGGTTTATGAGATAACGGTATTTAAAAAGTACCATCAATTTGGACTTTTTTGTTAATAACTCAGTCAGTTTATGAGTTAAATTACCCAAACTTTGCACGTGACCATATTTTAGCATTACCTTAACTTTTCCTGAAAATAATTGAAATCGGGTGACTATAACATATAGCTGCCATACAACCGATTGTTCAGATGTGGACATTTTGGGGTATAGCTTCGATATTTAAACAGATAAGGACATGGAAATTTGGAGAATTTGTACTCGTATTGGCCTTAATCTATTCCCTGAAAATCGTCGAGATCGGGTCACTATAAAATATAGCTACCATACAGCTGATTGTTCAGATATATGGTTTTGCACTTTTATTTTTTTATAACTCCGAAAAGAGTCATTCTGCGTGAAAGAGCAACATAAAGACTTTCATTCAAAATGAATAGGTGAAAAATTTTCTCATATACGATTTCCACATATCTGCATCAGTTATTGCACTTTTGTGCAGCCAAAGTTGAAATTTCACCATAGGCATTTTTTTCAAGCCCAATAACTCATATGAGTCTTTCTTTTACAAATCGGACACCTATTGTAACCTTACACTGAACAATCAGTAGTATTGGAGCTATATGTTATAGTGACCCGATCTTGACAATTTTCAGTGAA
Source organism: Urophora cardui (assembly GCA_960531455.1). Lineage (NCBI taxonomy): Eukaryota > Metazoa > Arthropoda > Insecta > Diptera > Tephritidae > Urophora > Urophora cardui. The sequence goes on from OY482674.1 coordinate 9,447,619, forward strand.
TAGATTAAGATCAATACAGGTCGAAATTCTCTAAAGTTTCATGTCCTTAGCTGTTTAAATAGCGAAGTATACCCCAGAATGTCCACATCTGAACAATCGGTTGTATGGCAACTATATGTTATAGTCACCCGATTTCAATTATTTTCAGAAAAAGTTAAGGTAATGGTAAAATATGGTCATGTGCAAATTTTGGGCAATTTAGCTCATAAACTGACTGAGTTATTAACAAAAAAGTCCAAATTGATGGTACTTTTTAAATACCGTTATCTCATAAACCGAAGGCAGTTTGGAAAAACTATTGATGGTACTGTATTTAGAATGCCCCAATTAAGTAAGAAAAACCATCAAAATCCTTAAGCGAGAAAAGGGTTCAAAACCTAAGTAAAGTTTATAAACGGGAAAAAATTACCTTCGGAGCTCTGAAACTTCTTTCCTAAATTTCTCGAAAACGAGAGCTAACTTTGACTTTCTGAAAACGCCATCGTATTCTACAGATATTAATTGTATAATTTATCCATTAAATTTTTAAATTTACTAATATTTTAAGGTTTTAAGTTAATAAAACTAATAGCCTTCAAAGCTATAAATATTAGTAAATAATCTCTTAAGCCTTAGTAGTATTTAAATTACTCCTTTAGATTTGTGATATTTTGACCTCCCTACAGTGTTATTATAATTAAATTTTTTGTTTGAGATAAAAAATTATTTCGGTTGCAATGTATGATATCGCTAGCTTAGAGTGCAAACTGTGTAAGTCCAATTTTATGAAAAGGCGTATGTATATGTAGCACGCTAGAAAAACCAAATACGCACCACGCTAAATAAGTCTGTGATACTTGCCAGATTTCTACTCGTTGTTATTCAGTGATACGCAAATTGTGTAAGTCCAAAAAACGAAGAAAATTGTGTAAGTCCAAAATAATTACATGAACAAAAAATTTTTTTTCATTTTGAATTTTTTTCTTTTTTAGTTTTTTGTCTCTCCTACAAAGTTTGAAAAAAGGACTTACACAATTTGCACTCTAAGCTAGCGATATGGAGAATCCACCCTGCATCACATATATAATTAAATAAGACCATCGAATTTTTGTAGTTTGGTTAAAGGAATGGTTCATTCCGGCAGTTTTCTGACAAAAACTAATCTGACTGTGAGCCTACAACACCAAGATCGCGGAATTGATTTCTAAGGCTGTGTGCTAATCTAAAACATTTTACTCGTTTGAAAAATGAGGTGTCTAAATTTTCTATGGTTATCGTTTAATTATTTTCGAGAGTTTTTTTCTCACCTTGACTTGCGTGCATACCTACAGTCGGCCCACATACCAAATTTAAAGATCGAAGCTCTCTTAGGTATGGAGTAATCGAAGGAAATTAAATTAAAATTAAAAATTTAAAAAATTAAAAAATTAAATTTTTTGTTGCATTAAATTTATTATAATATTTTCGGCTTCAATTGTATCTCTCGCTTATTTGCGTATGGCGGTTGGTCGCTATCTTCCATTAATTATATTTCTATTCACATGCATGTCAATTGCCAAAACTGACCTAGCGTTCGAATTCACCACTAAGCACGGATAAAACTGCACTCAATGGTGGTATTGCCAAGACTGACTTCCGCCCTACCTTAAACCAACGCTGCCCTACCTTAAATGTAAGTCTGGCTACGGCCCTGATGCCCCAACAAAGTTTTTACGTATGTAAGTATGTACTTTCCACAAGCTGTTGTTATGTTTCTGCTCATACTTGTACGCTTTTGAGTATTTTTAAAATGTAATGAAAATAATCTTACGAACAATAATGGTTTTTATTCCTCATAAACAGTTTCATTTCCCTTTCCCTAATAGTCATATACTATCCTAACAACATATATGTACATACAAACATTTGTGTGCATAATAAACTTTCATCGCTGCATTCCAAGGTTTGCATGTGCCCCCATACCCATCATAGACAATTTCTTAAGCTATTTATTCCTATTGTCAGGCACACGAGCGGACAGTATAACACCTCCTTAATTAAATTTTTAGCCCTTTTTTCTATTAAATCCTCTTACTTATGGAAATTAATGGCTAATGATTAACTACTTATTTTATGTGTACATAAACTTTTGCTTTTTTCCACCGTGCCGGGTAATAAATACATCGAAGGTGTAGCTGGTGACTCACCATTGTATTAGTTTATAGCCTTTGTATGTTTATTGTTATAATACACGGAATTTTAATGCTTGTCAATAACTGATAAAAATTATATTACTAAGACGACAGAGCTGTAGAGTAGATGACACTTTTTTGCCCTCTCGGTTGTTAACTTAAATCACACACTTATTCAAACAGTGTATACCAAATTAAGCAATTAATGTATACCCTAATGTGATCAAACGATTAGCACTAGCTCATTTCTGTGGAAATTTGAAAAATCAAACTAAGTATAAATTCGCAAAAATTTTATAGTAGAAGAAAAGAAGTTCAAAGGGTCAAAATGAACTCTTCGTGTAGGTGTTAGAGGGTGCATCCACTTCCGAAAATAGTGCTGATGATCGAAAATGGTTTTTCGTGAAATAGCTATACACTCAACCTTCGCTGTAAATAGTTGTTGAATTTTTTTCCACTTACCCCAACAGTTAGAGGGTTAAATTATTCTATGTACGAAATTAAATCCCGCGCAATTTTACTACATATGTATAATGGCAATAAAAAAATTTGACCTCAGGGAGCAAAACTGTTTGGGGGTTTTAATATATGTATTGTGGTCTTTCGTTCTGAAAAATTTATTTATTTTTGAATTTGTCACCTTTATTAAATTAAGTTCTTATTTTTAAAGGGACCTTTTTAAATTTTCTTAATACCTCTATCTTATCTTAAGTTAAGTGTATTAGAAATTCATATGTGAACAAGTAAGGAAGCCTAAGTTCGAGTGCAATCGAACATTAGATACTCAGCTGTATGCTTTCATTGTTTGTTTGCGTTTGTTCGATATAGGGTGTATTTTATATGAAACGAGTGCTGCATAAACAGGGCGCAGCCACGCCCATTTTCAAAATTTATATCAATCATCCAAATAAGCATACAAATATTATTGTTAGTGCAAAATTTCATCCCTCTATGACTTTTAGTTACAAAGACTTCACGTTACAAATTCCAAAAGGGTGTTCCAGAAATATCTTTGTTAAAAAGTAGGCGTGGTCATAAACCGATTTCAATACATTTTTGCGTGTCTATTAACACATGTTATAAAAGTGTATAAACCAAGTTTCGTCATAATATCTCAATTATTTGTCGAGTTAAAGGCTAAGAAATCTCATATATCCCTTTGTCTAAAAAGAGGCGGTGCCACGCCCATTTTCCAAACTTTTTTATTTTTTGTTTCCGGTCTATTGTAAAACTCATGTCACAAAATTTCAATGAATTATCTTTATATTTCACATAGATATCGCTTAAAATGGTTTTATTAGGTCACTTTATAATACACATATATAAAAGTGGGCGCGGTCGTCAACCGATTTTGGTAATTTTTCGTCCACACATTTGGCTAAGTAAATATATCACGCGTACCAGATTTCATCGATATATCTTTAACGGTTTCTGAGTTATGGCTTATTAAACTTTCAATATTCGCTCCTTAATAAGTGGGCGTGGCACCGCCCATTTTCCAAAATTTTTGTAGTTTTTGTTTTATGTCCATAGTTGGACTCCTGCCACAAAATCTCAGTGATTGATCTTTATATTTGACAGAGATATCGCTTAAAATGTTTTTATTAGGCCCCCTTATATTTCCTATATATAAAAGTGGGCGTGGCCGTCAACCGATTTTGATAATTTTTCGCCAAAACATTTGACTAAGTAATTATATTACGCGTACCGAATTTCATCGATATATCTTCAACGGTTTCTGAGTTATGACTCATAAAACTTTCAATGTCTGCCCCTTAATAAGTGGGCGTGGCACCGCCCATATTCCAAAATTTTTGTGTTTTTTGTTTTATGTCCATAGTTGGACTCATGCGACAAAATTTCAATGATAGATCTTTATATTTGACAGAGATATCGCTTAAAATGGTTTTATTAGGTCACTTTATAATACACATATATAAAAGTGGGCGTGGCCGTAAACCGATTTTGATAATTTTTCGTCAAAACATTTGTCTATGTAAGCAAATTACGCGTACCAAATTTCATCGATATATCTTCAACGGTTTCTGAGTTATGACATATAAAACTTTCAATGTTTGACCCTTAATAAGTGGGCGTGGCACCGCCCATTTTCCAAAACTTCATCAAATTTCTTCATAAGGGCCCGAGCTCAATACGTGGGTAAAATTTTAAAACTCTAGCTATATTAGTGGCTGAGATACCAAATTTCCGATTTTTTCTATATAGGAAAAGTGGGCGTGGTCATGGTCCGATTTCGCCCATTTTCAATACCAACCGTCCCAGTCTCGATACCAACTTGCGTTCCAAATTTCATCAAAATATCTCAATTTTTGCGCGAGTTAGAGTGTTTACAGACGGACGGACGGACGGACGGACGGACAGACGGACGGACGGACGGACGGACGGACGGACGGACGGACGGACGGACATGGCTCAATCGATTTCTCTTTTCACCCTGATCATTTTGATATATATAAGTCTATATCTATCTCGATTATTTCATTCTGTTACAATCCACCGTTATGTGATTAAAACTATAATACTCTGTGTACTAGTACAGCTGAGTATAAAAATATAGAAGGGGTATTCATGATTGAGTGCAAATGGCCTTGCATCGTTGCATAGCAAATTTTCATTGCAAACCAATTGCAAGACAACAACAAATTACATGCATGTGCAAATGCCAAGCAATTTGCAATCTGCAACACCAAAAATCCGTTGCATAGCGATATTTGCATTGCATTCTTCAACAGCTGATCAAATTACTGGCCAAATTAAAATAGAGATGCTAATTACGCCGAACTTATCAACGTTTTGATTAATGAATCAACACTTTTTCAATGCATTAACAAAACACGTAAAAGACAAAATTGAATCTCATCTAATAAAATTTTTGTAATAAATGAGGTGTCAAGAAAAATTGTCCTATTTTGCTTGTGAAAGCAAATGGAAGAGTAAACACATTCTCAATTCAAGAGTAAATTTTTTATGTTTGATGATTTGTGATTGGAATACTTATTTTTGTTGATGGTCATATTAATTAAAATGCAAGAAACGAATTAATTGCAAATTTTGATTGAAATGATCTACGTAACCTGTATTCGTACACATAGCGAACTGTCAAAATAACAAAAGAGTAAAAATCGACAAATCCAGATATTGATGTTATCGGTGCTACTCGATATACATACATAATAATTGTACCTTCCCTAAAAATAAGTTTGCAATAAATGACTATAAAGGTCGCTCACTATCCGCTGCATTTTCATGCAATTGCATAATTTTGCTAACCTATTTGCACCTAATTATGAATACCCCTAGAGTGTCTATATAGAGTATAGTATATCCTGAGCCCCGGAATGATATCATAACGCCGATTAAAAAAAGAGTGGAGAATTCGCATAGTTCGACTTAGGTGATTCTTTCAAATGTTCACAGAGTTCTTAAGTTCTTCCTCTTTTATGAGGTTTTAAGACATTCAATATAGTATTGAGAACCCTAATATATATTTTTAATTTGTATTAGTAGCTGCAAGATACAAAAAAAAAAAACAACTGATAGATTATCCATGAGTCAGCTCTACATGTCCCAGTTTGTGAATAAGTGTATACCCAATAAACACTGAGATTAGATATCGATTTGAGAATGACTCGAAAACTAGCCCCTTTCGCAAATCTCTAACGTTAGAGGACGATTCGAGCAACTGTCGAGACTCATTGCGTTCTCAAACAAAATGGTCATCACAGCTCAAAAATGCAGTAATTATTAAAATGGGTCCTTGTTCTCAAATCGAGAAAATTCTGGTTTCGAAATCTGATCTAATTCTCTAATGGGATTCTAATAAGAATTTACATTTATTTCATAGACATTGAGATTTGTATTTTTTCCCAATCAGTTTCCAATCCCAATCTAGTGCAATTTTCTACACTCGCTCTCAATTAGAAAATGGTTAGAGATTTAGACTAGTTTTCTAATGTAGTCTCCACAAATTCTCTAACATTAGAAATTGTGTTTCTTAATTAAATACCTATATATTTCTAAGAGTACAGCTGTAAACACATTTCCAACCACAACTACATACTTTCTTCACTCAAAATTTCATCCTGGGTCCTCACTCTTTACTTCTATTAGAATGAAAATTCGTCCGCTTTCGAATAGAACTACAGAGTGGACCCTTGAAGTCAGAATTTTAAAGAGCGAGAAACGGCGATGGGACGAATATCACATACATATGTCCATATTTACATACATACATATGTACATAAATAACAAACGAAGAAGTCCACTTACCTCTTTTTTAAGTTTTCCATAAATTTTTCCAATGTAATTTCGTCCAAGAGCACAAAGTCTCTGACACCAGTATCCGCTTGTTGCAATGCCATTTTGTACTACGCATATATTTGTACTTATCGTTTGTAGTGCATATGTATGTATATCGTGATTTTTATGTTTCTTCTCCAATTATACTTTTTCTCCTATTACACAGGATTATAGATTAATGCTTATTTAAGTTAAGCAATAAAAGTTCTTCTCATTTTATTTTAAAGAGTAAACTTAAAGGCACATAAATTTTTCAATAAGCACTTAATTGGAACTTAAAAATTTTTCTTTTTTGCTCCTGTTCAGACACGACAGACAGACTAATATGATAAACTTAAATCTTTGAATGCGACTAAGTAATGTCTAGACAACTTGTGTATATTTTCCCGGTCTCTTCCTACCAACCTACGCCCAATTATATCACGTAATTAAAACTGTCTATTAAGTGAGCTAAATTCATATCAGTCATTTGCATCATGACATCATCGTCATTTGAGCTCATGCGTATGACTAGTTCATTGTTGAAAATCAAAACATCTTATATGCATCAATAACTACAATTATATTTCTATTTATTACTATATACCTAAACAAATTTCTTACACCCCGTCCTTCCTTCTAAATCTATAACTCAGCGCTTTCACTTAAAAACAATATATGTATCTATATTTTATCCTATAACAAGTAAGGAAGCCTAAGTTCGAGTGCAATCGAACATTAGATACTCAGCTGTATGCTTTCATTGTTTGTTTGCGTTTGTTCGATATAGGGTGTATTTTATATGAAACGAGTGCTGCATAAACAGGGCGCAGCCACGCCCATTTTCAAAATTTATATCAATCATCCAAATAAGCATACAAATATTATTGTTAGTGCAAAATTTCATCCCTCTATGACTTTTAGTTACAAAGACTTCACGTTACAAATTCCAAAAGGGTGTTCCAGAAATATCTTTGTTAAAAAGTAGGCGTGGTCATAAACCGATTTCAATACATTTTTGCGTGTCTATTAACACATGTTATAAAAGTGTATAAACCAAGTTTCGTCATAATATCTCAATTATTTGTCGAGTTAAAGGCTAAGAAATCTCATATATCCCTTTGTCTAAAAAGAGGCGGTGCCACGCCCATTTTCCAAACTTTTTTATTTTTTGTTTCCGGTCTATTGTAAAACTCATGTCACAAAATTTCAATGAATTATCTTTATATTTCACATAGATATCGCTTAAAATGGTTTTATTAGGTCACTTTATAATACACATATATAAAAGTGGGCGCGGTCGTCAACCGATTTTGGTAATTTTTCGTCCACACATTTGGCTAAGTAAATATATCACGCGTACCAGATTTCATCGATATATCTTTAACGGTTTCTGAGTTATGGCTTATTAAACTTTCAATATTCGCTCCTTAATAAGTGGGCGTGGCACCGCCCATTTTCCAAAATTTTTGTAGTTTTTGTTTTATGTCCATAGTTGGACTCCTGCCACAAAATCTCAGTGATTGATCTTTATATTTGACAGAGATATCGCTTAAAATGTTTTTATTAGGCCCCCTTATATTTCCTATATATAAAAGTGGGCGTGGCCGTCAACCGATTTTGATAATTTTTCGCCAAAACATTTGACTAAGTAATTATATTACGCGTACCGAATTTCATCGATATATCTTCAACGGTTTCTGAGTTATGACTCATAAAACTTTCAATGTCTGCCCCTTAATAAGTGGGCGTGGCACCGCCCATATTCCAAAATTTTTGTGTTTTTTGTTTTATGTCCATAGTTGGACTCATGCGACAAAATTTCAATGATAGATCTTTATATTTGACAGAGATATCGCTTAAAATGGTTTTATTAGGTCACTTTATAATACACATATATAAAAGTGGGCGTGGCCGTAAACCGATTTTGATAATTTTTCGTCAAAACATTTGTCTATGTAAGCAAATTACGCGTACCAAATTTCATCGATATATCTTCAACGGTTTCTGAGTTATGACATATAAAACTTTCAATGTTTGACCCTTAATAAGTGGGCGTGGCACCGCCCATTTTCCAAAACTTCATCAAATTTCTTCATAAGGGCCCGAGCTCAATACGTGGGTAAAATTTTAAAACTCTAGCTATATTAGTGGCTGAGATACCAAATTTCCGATTTTTTCTATATAGGAAAAGTGGGCGTGGTCATGGTCCGATTTCGCCCATTTTCAATACCAACCGTCCCAGTCTCGATACCAACTTGCGTTCCAAATTTCATCAAAATATCTCAATTTTTGCGCGAGTTAGAGTGTTTACAGACGGACGGACGGACGGACGGACGGACAGACGGACGGACGGACGGACGGACGGACGGACGGACGGACGGACGGACATGGCTCAATCGATTTCTCTTTTCACCCTGATCATTTTGATATATATAAGTCTATATCTATCTCGATTATTTCATTCTGTTACAATCCACCGTTATGTGATTAAAACTATAATACTCTGTGTACTAGTACAGCTGAGTATAAAAATGGTACTTGCAAATATGGGGAAAAAGCCGCACCTACTCTCCTTAAAAACTAAGCCTTGAGTTGTAACACTATTGAATTAGTAAATGAGCGAAATGTATTAATTGTATGTATTGTATGTATGATTATGTGCAGCTATACCCCGCAGTAAAAGTACTAGTTTATGAATCACGGATGATAGGAAATCTACGTAGTGGGGAGGTATCGATGAAAATCTTCGCATAAAGTTAAAAATTTATTTTACTGAGGAGCACTGCATGACCCTTCAGCATCGATATGTGTATGAACTACTGCTGAACAGTGTTTAGTAAATAAAACAAAATTTGGGAGAGCTCTCTTTCGAATTCTAGAAAGATTTGAAAACAGGAATGTTAACTGGAGGAGGGCTTACTGATGCTTTAATGAATGATTAATGTAATATCCTCCGCAAAACTTGTAATATCTCCCCTCCTTTTTTCATATTGCGGTTCACAAATACCTACACACATAAATTTTTCCAATTGCTTGTTTGTGCACTCCGCAGTAAAACATTCATTTCAAGAACATACAAAATCAAACAGAAAAGCTCCAATAAATCTATTTTTGGATTTTCTATTTTTGTGAGTGCGATAATAGGAGCCATAAAGTAATGAAATTGTACTCAGTGACGATGACCATCTGATGAATGGTTCAATAAAGCGTCAACAGTGATCATTTGGCAATGAAATATATTTGCTGAAGGGTATACATATGTATGTAACTATACGGGCTTGTAAACACACTTTCGCGTGCAATGCATACATTTTGTACATACAAAACTGACAAATATTTCGCGTGATTCATTGAAACGCTCATCACATCATCACATAAATTGCAAAAACACGTAAAATCACATATTCAAAATAAACACTTAATGATTGTGTTATCAATGCACTGCATGGAGTTGCATGCCACTATATACTCATTTATAAAGACGAATATTTAAAACTACTTAGTGATTTCATAAAGTAGAGTAAATTTTATAGTGAAATATGCTGAAAATTAAAATACATGCATAGGTACATACAATACAGAAGTATTGTTGCTTGTAAACTCTTGAGTATTGACGTTACGTTATTTCGTGTCTTCGTTGACTTTGCATATACCCACCAAAAAATCTAAGCCTTATTTAAGAATTAAAACCGCAGATTTAAAGGCTTACGAAATAAGGCCTGAAAATTATAAGGGTAGAAAATTTATATGGCGTAAATTTGTATGGCGTAAGATTTGTTGATGTCATCAGTCCATAAGGACTACTCTCTCTCTGAGAGCACACCTTATTCTAAAGGCTTATCCGCCATGCGAAGTAAGGCCTAGATAAGTATGAGAGGATTAGAAGCAGACAGAGTGAGTGCATAACAGAAGCAGAGCTGCCAGCGTACTCCTTTTTTAGACCTGATTTGTCAACAATAAGCAAACATTTTTTGCCGGGTACATATGTATGTATATATGTATGTGCGTAAATTTATATGGGGCGGTTTTTTGCAACACTTTTTCTTTCCAAATTCGATTCTGTATCAACTTATAAGATAAGAAGTCTTCTAAAGCACAACTCTAAAATCAATTTCAGCAAAATAACACCATTTTAAAGTAAATTTACACTAACTCAACGGTCGGCTTTCCATTAAGGAAGCACGCCCCGAGAAAATCTACTTTTTCAGTGGTGTAGAGAGGCTCTCACAGATCTAAAAATTGAAATTAACACTTGCCGGAGGCTTATAGTTTACGACATATTTGTTGTTGTCTCTCGAGTTTCTAATATCTGTGGACCCACCCAACTTTAACAACAAATTTCAGTTCTGAGATCTTTGGGAGACCCTATACCTCCATGAATTAGTCATTTTTTCAGGGTGCCGTTAATGAAAAATTTTTCCTAACCCAAAAATAAGAAAAAGCAGCCTTTTTTGCAGCTTTAGCTAAGAATACTTTCATTTTTAGCGGTCATAAATAGGGTTACCTACTAGATATATTTTTTCCATATTTCCACATAAACTTCTTTGAAACAGTACAAGCTCGAAATTGTTTACAGCGTTATATGAATGTTCCAGAAAATGGTTCTTCTTATATAGAATTTTATGCAGAATATGAATTTGCTAGGAAAAATGTTGTAAAAATAGTTGAGCCAACCTAATGTACCAACATACATATGACATATTATGTGTGTGCATATACGGACTGCAATGCGTTTTTGTAAATTCGCAGGTAGTATCGTGCTCAAAAATTGTTTTCTCAATGCTATAGCTACATATCTACATAGATACATATGTACATACATATGTAAGTGTGTATCTACCCTACCTAAAAATGTATCTCATAAGTTATTTCATATTATCTTAGAACTTTGCGCATTTAGGTACATAAGATAAGACAAGAATCACACACTCGAGAAAAAAAGGCTTCTTAAAATACACTCTATATGTATTTATTGAATTGAATAGCAACACAATTTTTTTTTTTTATTCTTATTTTATGTATTTTAATAGAACGCGCGAGCCACTGTGCAACTACCAATCGAATACTACTAACCAATCGCAAAACAGAAATACAACTGGAAAACAAATGACTCAACTTCATCCGTACATGTCGAATGGGCTATGCCTCAATGAGGTTGCCACTCGTAAACAAATAGAATTTTAACCAAAACAAAACATATTAAAAAAATAAAATAAAATACAAAAAAAATAAAGTAAAAAGCAATAGAAGAAAATTTATATCAAATATTCCTAATAAAAATTTCCAGCTCTATTATCTATGATATTTTCATTTGCTTAATTAGTATTTTTTCTGTGATGAATCAAAAAAACAATTACCTGTCACTTTATTTCTTTAATGAATAAAATGCGTACGTTACTCCAGTAATAAAATATAAATAATTTAAAATATTTTAAACATGACATGCATACATACATATATGTACACAACTCTGCTTGTAAATAGAATGTATGCATGTGCATATGTAAATATAAGCACAAATCATACTGCGCACGCGCTACGATTGTGAATAAGTGGCAACTATAGTTCTTAAGTACGAAACACATCGAAGGCGACTATTTCAGTGCACAACTAATTAAAGTTTTTAATTTTCCAGAGGTGTAATTATTATATTATAAGAGAAAAACTGAAAAAAAAAATACACAAGAAATAATTACACTGTCCAAAAGTGTTTTCTCAACACGAACAAACGCTAGCAATTATGAAAGAAGACCAACATTTCCGAAAAGAGTACTAGAGTCCAGAGGGTCATGATTTTTTTTTTGTTTTAGGGCGGGTTAAAGTTTTATACATAGTTTTAGCTGGAGCTGTAATTAATTTATCGAAAATATATTATAAAAAATGACTTCAAATGAAGTTTTTGAGCTCGAACTTGTTCTACAGAATTTAATTAGCAATTTGTTTGCGGTAGCCTTTAAAGATCTAAGCCCCATGAAAATGGCTATTTTCAACCCTTTTTGAAAACACATGGAGAGGATATATCAATGCAGTTAGAGGGTTAAAATGTTCTAATAAAATATTCGCCATACAATTTCACTAGGAGTCTTCTCAGTCAAAATCTCTGTACAAAGTACGCACAAGACTACAGAAATAGTTATCAAAAATCACGCCATGAAATATGCAAGAGAAACAAGTAAGGAAGCCTAAGTTCGAGTGCAATCGAACATTAGATACTCAGCTGTATGCTTTCATTGTTTGTTTGCGTTTGTTCGATATAGGGTGTATTTTATATGAAACGAGTGCTGCATAAACAGGGCGCAGCCACGCCCATTTTCAAAATTTATATCAATCATCCAAATAAGCATACAAATATTATTGTTAGTGCAAAATTTCATCCCTCTATGACTTTTAGTTACAAAGACTTCACGTTACAAATTCCAAAAGGGTGTTCCAGAAATATCTTTGTTAAAAAGTAGGCGTGGTCATAAACCGATTTCAATACATTTTTGCGTGTCTATTAACACATGTTATAAAAGTGTATAAACCAAGTTTCGTCATAATATCTCAATTATTTGTCGAGTTAAAGGCTAAGAAATCTCATATATCCCTTTGTCTAAAAAGAGGCGGTGCCACGCCCATTTTCCAAACTTTTTTATTTTTTGTTTCCGGTCTATTGTAAAACTCATGTCACAAAATTTCAATGAATTATCTTTATATTTCACATAGATATCGCTTAAAATGGTTTTATTAGGTCACTTTATAATACACATATATAAAAGTGGGCGCGGTCGTCAACCGATTTTGGTAATTTTTCGTCCACACATTTGGCTAAGTAAATATATCACGCGTACCAGATTTCATCGATATATCTTTAACGGTTTCTGAGTTATGGCTTATTAAACTTTCAATATTCGCTCCTTAATAAGTGGGCGTGGCACCGCCCATTTTCCAAAATTTTTGTAGTTTTTGTTTTATGTCCATAGTTGGACTCCTGCCACAAAATCTCAGTGATTGATCTTTATATTTGACAGAGATATCGCTTAAAATGTTTTTATTAGGCCCCCTTATATTTCCTATATATAAAAGTGGGCGTGGCCGTCAACCGATTTTGATAATTTTTCGCCAAAACATTTGACTAAGTAATTATATTACGCGTACCGAATTTCATCGATATATCTTCAACGGTTTCTGAGTTATGACTCATAAAACTTTCAATGTCTGCCCCTTAATAAGTGGGCGTGGCACCGCCCATATTCCAAAATTTTTGTGTTTTTTGTTTTATGTCCATAGTTGGACTCATGCGACAAAATTTCAATGATAGATCTTTATATTTGACAGAGATATCGCTTAAAATGGTTTTATTAGGTCACTTTATAATACACATATATAAAAGTGGGCGTGGCCGTAAACCGATTTTGATAATTTTTCGTCAAAACATTTGTCTATGTAAGCAAATTACGCGTACCAAATTTCATCGATATATCTTCAACGGTTTCTGAGTTATGACATATAAAACTTTCAATGTTTGACCCTTAATAAGTGGGCGTGGCACCGCCCATTTTCCAAAACTTCATCAAATTTCTTCATAAGGGCCCGAGCTCAATACGTGGGTAAAATTTTAAAACTCTAGCTATATTAGTGGCTGAGATACCAAATTTCCGATTTTTTCTATATAGGAAAAGTGGGCGTGGTCATGGTCCGATTTCGCCCATTTTCAATACCAACCGTCCCAGTCTCGATACCAACTTGCGTTCCAAATTTCATCAAAATATCTCAATTTTTGCGCGAGTTAGAGTGTTTACAGACGGACGGACGGACGGACGGACGGACAGACGGACGGACGGACGGACGGACGGACGGACGGACGGACGGACGGACATGGCTCAATCGATTTCTCTTTTCACCCTGATCATTTTGATATATATAAGTCTATATCTATCTCGATTATTTCATTCTGTTACAATCCACCGTTATGTGATTAAAACTATAATACTCTGTGTACTAGTACAGCTGAGTATAAAAAAAATCGAATGCTTTCTTTGGGTGTGTTGTTCACACATGCCTATGCAATGAACGTCGAATAAATGCAAACTTGTTGCATATTTCGTGGCGTGATTTTTTTTACTATTTCCTAATTGTATGCTTAAAAAATTTTCATCGTATGTGCGAGGAAGATAATAGGTCTGTTTGGTGAGATTTTGGGTAGAATGCTATTTTATGTCAAACTGAGGATGAAGGCAAAAGTTCAACAAACGCATTTGTGCGAAATGCTATTTAGTTTCAAAAATGACGCTCAGGAACAGTGTTACCACAGCCTCAAAAATTATGCTATCACAAATTGATGCCTTCATGGATTTTTTTTTTCGTGGTCACACTTTCCTTTACCGATCGTAAAAACCGTTTATAAAAGGGGCGTTGCAGCGTCCTCCGATCCTATAGCTGAAGTCGGAACAGTCCGGAGGCCGATAGTTTTCGAAATATAAATGTTTGTTTTTTCAAAATACCTTTATTTTGGTGATAACGGGTTGAAAGGACCACATAATCCTCTTTCTGGGGCAAAATCTACGTAGTACGTACCCATCCACAGTAATCCTGCGTGGAATACCTTCATCGCCTTCATGAGGGAGTACTTAAATTTATAAAAAAAAAACACCTAAGCACAATTACATATGAATGATACGTAGATAATTTTTATTTTGGCTTAGAACAAATTTTATTTTTATCAAACTTTTGGTTGGACCACTCCGCAAAGCAGGCATTTTGACTTAAAGGAGGACAGCGCGATAAATATTTAAGAACTGATTCAATGACTCCAAATCAATTCCAGAATCAGCTCTGGCAACTAGATCACCCAGCTCGTTTGACAAATTGCATTTTATAGAACTTTTATATTACTCGGTACCGTACCAAAGTATTCATATTTATTTGCATGTGAAATTTAAGTATTATCCTTATATTTTTATATTATTAAAAAAACGATATCGTTAAAACCACGAAAGTAGCTTACTTTATTAATTTTAATTTTTTTCTCAAAAATTTTTCTGTGTTAGAACCCCAAAAGCAGCATATTTTATTAATTTTAATTTTTTTTTTTAAACATTTTTCGGTGATAGCAAAAAAAACCATAAATGTATCAATTTGTGATACCAAATTTTTTGAGGCTGTGGCAACACTGTTTACAATTTCTTCCTCTTCTTCAGAGATTTTGACACATTTTAGGAAAGTACCCACACAAATTCTGTGTGCGGATTCCTACAAATAGCTAGTCTTCTTTCTCGCTCACATCCTCTGATCCTCTCGCTCTTTTGTGGTAAAATTCCTGCAACTCATACGCTTTCCTACACTCAACAAACGCTATTAATGCCAATTTAATTAATGCAGCGAATTGCTGTAAAATAATAAGTGTTTTCCCACTGTCAAAACTATTATTACACATTGTAAAAAAGTGTTTAAAATTCAAAAAAGGTCCCAATAAACACAACGGATTCGCCTCAAATTCGCGACGGATTCGCTTTCTCTGATTATATTATCTCGGCAATAGTTCGCGGCGATAGATCGGCGAATCCGAATTCGTAGGCATGTCACTTATCACTAGCGATTCGAGAATTTGTTCATTGTCGGATCGCTGGTGATTCGAATTTTTTATCATTAGCTATTCGAGAATTTTTAATTTCTCTGATCGTTGGCGATACGAAAATTGTTTCATTAGTGATTCGAGATTTTTTTGTAAATGGCGTTTTGAAAAATTAAAAGTTCAGAGTTTGGTTTACTGGCAATGGGTTAAATCCGTATAAAATAATACAAAGCACTTAACATATTTTTATAAAGAAAGTTTAACTTTGATGAAATAACAATAGCTTTTCAAATAAATTTAAGCAGTAAATAAAGTCCTCTTATTTAAACAATTTTGAATTGGTTTTTCTACATACTCGTATCTATTTGATAATAAACTGATTTGATCTACTTTCGCGAACTCTCCCAGAATTAGCCACGATAACATCTGCGGAACTGTGATATTCGAGTTCAGGTATAAATGTAAAATTTCAGAACTATAATGATTTTTTAGTGCAAAAAAACTTAAAAAAATAGAAAAAAAGGATATCGCGAAAATTGATTTTCTCGAACTTGCCGCGAACTCGAGGCGAGTCCGAGAAATTACATTCGCTAAAATCTGCTTTCGCGAACTCGCCTCGAATTCGCCGCGATATCATCCTCGCGTCTGTGTTTATTGGGGTTATCTACAAATTTTTAATTATAATGCATTAGGAAATCTTCTGTCTACAAATCACGTAAAGTAAAGTGATTGCCTTAATTAACCTCTGCACGGATCTTGATTACGTTCATGTAAACACTTTAAGCATCTAAGTAACAATTACTAATATTCTACTTAAATTAATTATTCATATTCTATTTAGTCAATAACATACACATTTTGTTTGGTATTTCACGTTAAGCAGTTAAATTTGTTGCAGCTAAGGCCGTAGTAAAAGGTCCGCCATGTACGCTTTGTTGAAGTGCTTACTCGGAATTTTCGTTGTACTCTGTTTTGTTGAGGTTAGTGGAAAATAGTGGAATAAGTGAAGTTTATTATTAATTTATGTAAAGAAATTTTAGTTTAGTAATGATTAAACTATGTAAAAGCCAAATCAACAAAAACTTGGCAGCACTGCCAGCTACCGAATAACGCTAAATTTCGCCAGCTTAACTTTATTGAATAGAGTGAGTGAATAAAGGCAATGGATACGCCTTTTTGTGGAATAAGCTATTTAAATTTGGAACTAAATTGTACACTATAATATTACCAGTGCTGCCAAATTGACATTTTTTGCCAAATCTAAAGCAATATAAATTCAACTGCTCACTTTATATCCAGTTCATCGAAATGGCACGTTTGCGACGCGATGAAACTTCGCTTAGCGATCTTGCTTCAAATCTAAAACATTTTGGTTCAAACATAAAAAATGCACTCGAAGATCAAGCTGAACATTTGAAGGATAAAATTGATAATTTTTATGGAGATAATCTGGAGGTGAGTGGAAATGAAGTAAAGTCAAATATTTTAGATGTGTGTGTAAAGATGTGAGAATTATGTCACACAATTCTACGCTATCAATGTCACGGTATAAACACATTAAGGCGACTACCACAGACTGAGCGCCAGCCTTGATATGTTGCCTTGTTATGGCGAAGAATAGTTGAGTGTTAGATCATTTTTGCTTTTGGATTCTTAATCTTTAAGCCGTTAAATGTTTCACCTTGTCACGCTTCTAAATAATTTTTGGACTTCATTCTATTAGTAATCATGTTAACTGATCTTCACACAAACTTAGCTAAAACTTTGTAAGTTTAATTAACGAAAAATAATATTAATTTTTGAAACTTTGTAATACGCAGAAAAGTTCAAGTAACTGAAACAGCGATGGTAGAAATGATAAAATTAATTTAAACTAGACATATTACTAACAAAAAAAAAAAAATAATTCTAAGATATTCTTCTCTTTCAGAACGCTTTCTCTTCCGGTTACAAGAGTTTTATTGACAAAATAAAACAAATTGGCGACAAGATTGATTAGCTTTTTAGTTTAAGAACAGGGAATGTAAATTGTAATTGTTGCAATCTGTACTATGCACTATGTATAAGAATTTGTTAAAAATATATGTATACCTTAATGATATTTCGCATTTTACTTTGCACTTTGGTGAGTACCTATTAGGCTAGTGGATACTACTTCTATTTCAATTTATTTTATGTAAACAAATACAGATTTATCGCAACTAAGATTTTAGTTTTTTTATGTCAAAAATTAACTGGTAAAGTTCGTTTAGCGCAGCAAAGAGATGTGACACATAGTCACGGTGGCTACCGTTTTACCAAATTTTGCCCAAAAATCAGTATAAGAATATCCATTCAAAACAAACACATTTATTTCAGAGATTTTTTAGCTGCCAATCGCACAGAAATCGTATCAACAGCTCAGCAAGTGTGGACTATGTTTCATAAGCAATTAGTCACGCTTCTCACGCGTTTACTTAATGATCTGAGTATTAATGATTAATGTCTAGAAGGGTCAATATTTCGACGTGAAAAAATTTTTTTTAATGCATACATAATGGAAATGTTTACATGATTAACCTCAGACAACCGCTGTAAAGATCAGCAGGTCACATTATTGAATTTTATTTGTTTTAAACATGTCTTATAGTTTGTAAATTCATCGGAAAAAAGTCTTATTATTAAAATTATATATTTATACTAACATATACATATTTATAAATTACAACAGCTTACAAATATGTAGCAACGAACTATGTACACAAAGTACCACATTGGGGAGTAAAGTACTCACCATTTGAATAGTAATGGGCGAGTCAGAGATGTTTTATTCGATTGTCTTGTTTGTTCATACTTCTCGAATGCTCTCGATGATTTTCATTTTTGTTCGAGTTCAGTCGCGAATAGCCGTCAATCGAATCAACGGCTAGAACATATCGGACTTGCCAATGATTCCTCTCTCGCTTTCAAAGCAAACGCTAAAACATTTAGGACTCGCTCATCACTAATCGAAACAATCTCCGTCTAAGAACAATCGCACAAAAATATCTCGATTGTTCAGTGGAGGAGCGTGTATACTTTTGACTTGATTGTGATTTTGTAATGATAGCGATTTCGCTCGATTGTCTAAACATCTTGGACTCGCCCATCTCTACCACTTGAATTTGGACTATGACTTGTATGTAGCTCCAATTTATTGACTATCCCATATTTCAAAACCGTTACTCTAATTTCAAGTTTAATAAGATAATTATTTTAGAGTAATTTTAGCATAACGTCAAAGATAGTAAGATCTTTGAAAGTAATAACTTTTCCATTTAAATGCTCTATATTTGGAATTCTAAAGTTTTTAATAGCGTTTGTGCGAACTTTCATTGATCCCCATCCATAATGCTGATATTGGCAATTCTGGAAAGCAATCTAAAAACCTTATCTTTATGTGTATACTTATGTATGTATGTACATACAAACATATGTACTATATACACTAGACCAAATATATTATGTAGTTTACAGAGTTCAGATTGTACATACATATGTAAAATCTTATTACTAAGCCGTCAAGACACATGGATGACAGACTATATATGTATGTATATGTACATATATGTATGTATATGTACATACAAACTAATCTTCAACTTGCAATTTCTTGTGGACAAAAACAAGAAAAGGAAATGGAAAATCGGAAAACCTACAATATGGCTCTGTATGGAATTTTCCAATCTTTTTGGATTTTTATCACACGTACAGTCATTTTCTTATCTGCTTCTTCTTTAATGGGATTGTAGCGTCTAGAGTCTAGAAGATTTGACCACTTACAAAGAAATACGACAGTGAATTATATTTTCGAATAAGGAAGGATAACTTCATAACAGTAGTAGGTACGAGTAGAAGAATAAAAGCTATTTTGAAAACCTGGATTTGTCGGCGGAGAAACTGCATTAAATACCCAGCAGTATTTATCAGCTGGAAAACAGCACATATTTCCTACTGAATATTCAATAGAGATGTAGTTCTAATATCTGAACTTTCCCTTTCGTTTTTATATAGAGGTGGCGTCGAAACTCAACTACCTAAAAACTGCTGAACGAGAAGGGAGAGTTTCTGTACGAAAAAAGGCCTGAATACGCAGGGAGAACTTCCATAGCATGTATTTCAGTACACCTGATGTCTTCACTGCGTGTTCAGTTATTTTTTCAGCAATGAATTTTGAACTTAGTTTCAGGCTATTTTTCATAATGAATATTCTACTGAATATGCAGCTCCTTACCTCAAATACTGCTGGGTATTTTCTGAGAGTTTTTGGTGTGAAAGTGTTTTGAGTATTCTTATTCAGTTTGAGCGCAAAAAATATTTGGAAAGGTATATTCTGCTTTTACTGGCTCTAACTGCCGCTTCAGAGTAGTCCTCGTCGATATAAATTTTGCCCTAGACCTTTTGGAATATCATTAATTTATCAGGAAAACTTCAACTTTCAATCGGCTAAACTAACTTAAAATGGTTATTCAATTTCAACCAACCACATCGAAATTTAGAAAATTTTTACCTAATACCCCTGAGTATTTCTCATCGTTCTTTGACATTAAATCCGCCTACAATTACATCATATCTTTTTTAACAATCCAAGCAAGACTGATTTTATAGATTTTTGCAGATAGAGCATTGGCACCAAAATTATCAGCACATGGCTTTCACATTTACATAGTACTTACATATGTATAGTGATGGGCGAGTCCGAGATGTTTTATTCGATTCTCTCGATTGTTGAAACATCTCGAATGCTCTCGATGGTTTTCATTCGTATTCGAGTCAAGTCGTAAATGGCCGTCAGTCGAAACAATCGCTAAAACATCTCGGACTCGCCAACGATTCCTCTCGTTTTCAAAGCAACCCTACAACATCTCGGACTCGCTGCAAAAAATACATAATAATTGTTGTTACCGCCTGAATATTAAAATTGCTTTACAAAACATACAGAGTGGTACAAATCTATTGCCGTTGTTGCTAAACGTAAAATTCATTTGGTTTCATAAGCGTCTCACTTCAGAAAATTTATTAATGTTTAAATAATTAATTATTATTATTATGCACGACACTCTTTTGTTGTGATTGCAATAATGCAGCGTCTATGTATAGCATATTTTTCAATTTGGTTAATTTATTTATGTATTTGCCTCACTTCCATTAAAAATCCTACTTTCTTTATCAACAAACCTCATTCAGTTTATTTTATCAACTAAAACATATCATCAAAACAACAGCCGGCCCGCCGACTCGGAACAATCGCAAAAACATCTCGCTTGTGTAGTCGAGATGTCATCGAAACAACCTACGACTCGCCGACTCGGAACAATCGCAAAAACATCTCGATTGTGCAGTCGAGGAGCGAGTCAACTTTTGACTCGATTGTTATTTTGCAACGATGGCGATTGTCTAAACATCCCTGGACTCGCCCATCACTACATATGTATATGTACATAAATACTTATATAAAATAATTTTATTATATAAGAGCATTTACGTAAGTATTACGGCACACGGCCAGAGTGGGGTTATTACACTTAATTTCCTGCTTTGGAAGTACAAAGTGTTGCTAAGGCCAAGGATGGGCATTTTTCAACTACCACTCATTTTCAACTACCACTCAAATTTAGTGGTAGTAAAATCTCGAATTTAACTACAACTAAATTTGAGTTGTAGTTAAATCTTGAATTTAACTATCACTAAATTTGAGTGGTAGTTAAATATTGAATTTAACTACCACTAAATTTGAGTGGTAGTTAAATCTCGAATTTAACTACCACTCAATTTGAGTGGTAGTTGATTTTTGAATCAACTACCACTCAAATTTGGTGCTCGAAACCTATTTAGGCAGTGAAATCATTGAGAAGTTAATCAACACATCAGCTTTTGGTGAAATTTACATACATATGTACGTGAGTATATGTGAGTCGTTACTTTTGAAATTGGCATAAGTCCATTTTTAGGTGTGTCAAGATATTGAAGGGTTTGCGTTTGGACTGATTCAAAAATATTGAACTTGAAGTGAACTAGAACGAACTAGTAGATGAACCTGAATATCTACAACTACTATTGTAATGCACATGTCCTTCCTTAATGTACATACATATATATATAAGTTATACGCATGCATATACATATGTATGTATGTAAGTTTTTCCATAAGCTTTTTTGGGGTTTGACTGACTTCTGTGCACTTTTGTTACCAACACTAAAGTTGAGTGGTAGTCCAAACTCGAGTTAAATCATGAATTTAACTACCACTCAAATTGAGTGGTAGTTAAGCTCAAGATTTAAATACCACTCAAATTTAGTGGTAGTTAAACTCAAGATTTAAATACCACTCAAATTTAGTGGTAGTTAAATTCAAGATTTAACTACCACTCAAATTTAGTGGTAGTTAAATTCGAGATTTAACTACCACTCAAATTTAGTTGTAGTTAAATTCAAGATTTAACTACCACTCAAATTGAGTGGTAGTTAAAATCAGATATTTAACTACCACTCAGGTTTGAGTGGTAGTTGCAGGCTGAGTGCACTCAAAATTAGTTGAATCATGCCCAACCCTGGCTAGGGCACATTCAGAAGGTAAAGAAGAATAAATCGCAGCTTAACGGTAACGACTGCTATTGTGAATGATTACAAGTGAAAAATCTTTTGAATTAACGTCAAAATCAAGGTTGATACAGCTGACTATTTTTTTCATTATCTAAATTGTCAAGCTCTATGGATTTGTTGCTTTTCTTGTATGCATGTGTTGCTTGGCCAATTAAAAATGCTCGTTTGACAATTGAGATAGCAAAATGGGCAACAAAAAATGTATTGCAGGGTTGCTTTTCCGCACTGCGACAACCTTATTGATCAATCTTGGTCAAAGTGGTTGAACATTTGAGATCATGTGATTTGTAAAACTGCTCCGCTATTCAGATCTGAAGTATAACCATTATGAACAAGATAAGATACCCAATCCCACTCCACAGTTCTAAACCGTGACATGAATACAATATATGCCTGTATGTATGTACAAAAGTTTGTATGAATTACTTTCATAACAAAATATCACGATACTGCCCTGGGGAGTTACTCTCAAAAACATGTGAGCTGATAAATTTGCATGCATGCGGCGAGGTCAAGAATTATCACACAAAGGAATTTTTTTTTTAATACAACAAAAAGCAAAATGTAAAAAAGTTCGTCAAACTCAACAAACGAATTGCATTGCATTTATTCGGAAAACCAATTCGATCATGATCGAGCATTAACTCCGAAACTGTTTGGAGGTTATCATATATGAGTGAACGCTCGTATTGAACGGCTCGTATTGTGTGGCGATTGTTGGTGCTCGTAGATATCGCTTTTTCTTTATTTTTCGAGGAACTACTCTCACATTTGCAAGATGGCTGCTGCGATGAGGATTGCGTTTATATTGCTGGTGGTTTTATTGAGTGTCGTGCAGGTTGGTAAAAATGTTTGTTATACATAAAGGCGGATTCATCGTTCGAGTTCTGAACTAAAGTTAAATTTGAGTTAACTAATAAAAATAGTTCAGAACTTTTCGGAATTCCTCTCACACTCCGAAAACACAACAACAACCACATGGCAAAAAAGTTCTGAACTCGAACGATGAATCCGCCTTAAGAATCTTCTGTTTTATAATATTTTGTATAGCTTTATTCTAAGCTTTTATACTTAAATCTCTTTCTCTTCCTCTCTCTCTCTTTCACTTTTTTCTTGCAGCACAACGAATCGGCGCGCATTCCACGCGATGATGCTGCCGCACAAGAGGGCCCTACCTCTGACTTGGCGCTCAGCTTGCAAAGTTTTCTCGATGATTTTTCGGAAAAGTTCAGGGCTGTTGTGGCAGAGGATTCGTTGAAAGTAAGTTTAAATTTTCACATACATAAGCAAGAGAGTTTCAAAACCCGCCACATATTTCTTAAAATCATTACTTTAAGGCAAGTGCTTTTATCTTTCCTTCATCTTCATTTCAGAAAATGTTTGCTGATTTAAGTAAAACACTCAACGAATCTGGCAAGGCTGAAACGAAAACATAGAGCTCTAATCGTTTTACTTTTCAAAGTCATTTGAATTCATTGTAATCTGTATATACTAAACCGTTCAAGAAATTATTGTGTTTATTTTTGAAAATAAATAAGATTAATAAATTTATATGAGCGTGGGAAGAATAATTTGGTAGCAATAAAAATAGATTATATAGTATTGTGTTATTTACGATTAATTGAATCGTCAACGCATTGGTGCAACGGTCACAAAGAGTTGAGCGATTGTGAAACGAAATTTGTTTTCTATTCGGTAGTGCTTATATATTCAGATTACCTCGGATTTAATTTTATGGATGTTTGGAACTGTTATTATCTTCTATACATTGATGAAATCCATCGCACACTGGTCT
Source organism: Urophora cardui (assembly GCA_960531455.1). NCBI lineage: Eukaryota > Metazoa > Arthropoda > Insecta > Diptera > Tephritidae > Urophora > Urophora cardui. Next base: position 9,472,040 of record OY482674.1, read on the forward strand.
CATTTGTATGGAGAGTGGGACAAAACTCAATTTCTTGGAAACGGAGGGAGCTACCGAAACCAAATTGGCACATTGGTGTCCCACTACACGACTCATCTTTCAGAAAAATTAAAAGCATATACATATGTTGTAATCCACGCCCACCACAAACGCTAGTTTACAGCCAAAAAACAAGAAAACCAGGAATAGGGGAGGATAGGAATTGACCTGCTGAGCTTGGAACTATTTTGTTTTAAATTTTTTGTATAGTTAGGTTTTTGAGATAACGGTAATTTTGTGTTTTTTGTTATCACTTCATTCAAAAATTATTTTCTCTGGAGTTACAAATGCGATAAACACATGCAGTATCTCGCTCGAAAGGCAATTAAAATACGCTTCAAACGACATACAACTTGTAGTGGTCTAATAAAAACTCGCTGAGCGAAAGCTCGTCAAAATCAAAATTTTATGGATTTTTTGCGATTTTTGAAAAAATTTTAATTTTCAAATTAAGTTTTTATAAAAAGTTGTAAAAATCAGGAAAGTTCTATAACTTTAAAAATTTGCCCGTTTAATTGCAAAGACTTTAAGCGTAATATCAGAGAGATCCGAGAAATATTTTATTTTTGGCGATTTTTTTCTTGTGAAACAAAAAGGATATTTTGGACGAAAAACTTGGTTAGGTGACTTAACTATGTGAAAACGACTTCATAGGAAATTAGAAGAAAATATAGAGCTTCCAAAGACTAAACTAAGGACATTTCGATTTTAAAAATCCGATGTCAAATAACAAAGTTACAATAAAAAAAAATTTTCAGCGATATTTCGCGGGATCAAAAAAAAATTTTATGGAGAGTGGGACAAAACTCAATTACTCAGATTTTATCGAAAATAAAGTTTTATCGAAAATCGTCGATGTAAATATGTACAAAAATTGTAAAAGGGCAACAATATTTTGTATAGACTATTTACATTTTATATGATATTTTAAGAAAAAGGGAAAAAAGGGAAAAATGTATAAACAGGCTTCTTAAGAGAAGACTTGAAAGAACTCAAATCTGCTTATAAGACCTGGTCCAGAGTGGTCCTTAATTGTTAAAAGTTTAAATGAAAATTCTAATGCTTGAAAATTACGCTCATAGAAAAGCCAAGATTTCTTCATCTTGTATTTTGCTAAAAATAAATTGTTTTCACTGTTTTCTTTCGCTGAATCATGAAACATACGTTTTTCTTGCGTTTCCATAGTTATCCGCATTTTTTTTAGCACTCAAACTTGAAATATCGCAAAAATCATAATACACTTATTTACACAAACTTTTTCCAGAAAAAATTTTTTTCAAATGTGTTGACTTTAAATGGCCAAAGCAACATTTAGTGGTGGCTATTGCGTATAGAAGGAGGTTTTCCATAAAATTCAATATATTTCCCACGGAAATGCATGACAGAAGTTTCTTTTTCAACCACCAACGTTTTTGACTTTTGTGTATGGGGGCTGACCAGTGTGCATCGTACCAATACTTCACTTTAAGAGTAGAAGAGGATGATCTGAGCAAGTAAAGGGTGGCGTAAATTGTAAGGCGAGCTGTCAAATAAATTGCTTGACCAGGCAATTATCACGGATTATGCTCAACCGATGGTTGTGAAAACGGGCCTATGTCCTTCGTTTTCCAGGCTGCGGAGCCAACTTCGCGATGAGTCTGCTTGTTTTTTTTTTTTGATAGGATGACCCCGAATTTTTTCTGAACGTTATCTATTGGTATTAAATGATAGGTGTTGAGCAGAGCTCCCTTCGATGTAATAGAAAGAAAACGGAAAAGGATAGATAAAGAGAAATGGAGAGGAAGTGGAAGGCGAAATTAATCGGAAGAGAAACGAAAACGAAAAGTTAGTGGATCTGGGAGAAGGTGAAGATTTGGAGAAAGAATAGGAATAGTAAAAAAGTCTTTTCCGATGTATTGTGGAACGAATTTCCGTCATTCCTTGTCGTTCGCTCAATACATCGCAATCCTACCCTGTCGGAAAATCAAACAACAAAAAAGGAAAATCTGTTCCCTTTCTCTTTCTCTTTCTCTTTCCCTTTCTCTTTCGAGTATATTAGGAATTAGGTAAATTAATAAAACAAATATGTTATAGAATATCGTGTATTTTTTCAAAAAAAAATTGTAGGATCCAAAAATTTTTTGAGGGTTTTAACCGTTTTAAAAAATTTCGATAAGGTAAATTAATAAAATTAAAATAAGTATTTAGCATTTCTTAAAAAAAAAAATGTAGGTACTCCCAATGTAAAACATTTTTTTTTTGTGGTTACCACCTCTTTGAATTTTTTTAGCTTAATAAAATTGGTAAAAATCAATTAAATATTACAATATGGATATCAAATTGAAGGCGGTTGAGAAGGCAGCTTGCTGGAAAAGGTTTTGCCAGGGTTGCCACCTTCTTCAGAAATTTCGCTTAGGTAAATTCAAGAAATAAAAGTCTATATTGTTTTTTTTTTTTTTTTTGAGAAAGATTAATAATGCCTATATGACACTACATTTTTTCTTGGTTTTTTTGGTTTGGAAAATCCACCGAAAGTCAAAATACAAAAACAATTCTTCTGTAGGTTGAAAAGGAGACAAATACTCCCTCAAAGTCAATTTGATTGACATTAAACATCAAACTAAATGAAAATAATATTTATTTCAAAAATTAATTTTTTCAGAAATTTTTATTTAAATTACTGAAATAAAAAAGTTATGAAACTCAAAGGGCAGGATAGCTGTGTATTCCATGCTATAAAGGGAAGCCAGTACGTAATATAATTTTTCTTCCGGGCTTCTTCTTTACCCTTACGGACATAGCAGAAGCTTACAAGAGGCAAATTTAAAATTTGTATTTCCATATATTTTTTATTTTAAATATAATTTATTTTCTAGTTGTCAAATTGAAAAAATTGTCAGAAAAAATGGCCGAATGCCAAAAAACCTACCGAAATACAAGCTGGCTCGTTGGTTTTTAATCGCCTAGATGATATTTTGTTTGGTTTTTTTCAATATAGCTTGCTCGCTTGCACCAACGCAAAACTGTATTTGACCATCTCCTTCACACAAAAAACCTGGTAGAATACCAGAAAAAAATGTAGTGTCATATGGGCTTAAATCTCATTGAAAAAGAAAAAAACATTGGAGGATTGCCATCTTCTTAAAAAATTTCGATTAGGCAAATTAATAAAGAAAATTAGGTAAATTAATAAAGAAAAAAATGTAGAAACTCCCATTGCACACATTTTTTTTAGGGTAGCCACCTGTTTGAAAATATAATAACATTTTTGTATAAGCGTTGCAAATTATATATGGGTATCAAATTAAAGGTATTTAAGAAAGAAGACTGATTGTTGGAAATGATTTTATTAGGGTTGCCACCTTTTCACCAAAATTTCGATTGTTTTGAGCATTGAAAACTGTTTGAAAAATTTCAGCTGAAGAAAAATTGTAAAAAAAAAAGTAATTTTTTGTTAGGGTTGCCACTTTTTGCAAAATTTTAAACTAAATCTTCTTGATCATAAAATACGTAGTAAAGGGAGACATACATAAATTCAAATTTTTCAAACCTTTTGATAGCTTACAAACATCTAGTACTTTGAGTTAGACTATCTCTATTTTGTTGGTTTTAAGATTTATTTCATTTCCCAAATCTTTCACTACGCTGATAATATGTCTTTTAAAGTTCATTGGAATACATATATATATGTAGGTACGTAGTTGTTACCCTGTAGGGAAAATCTCTAGCTCCGAACTAGATCGCTTCTAGTGCATTTTTCGATACTACTAGTGCGAGCTAAATCTCTTTTGCATGCTATCAACTGGCGAATTTAACACGGCGATGTCCTAGCCGGTGTCAATTGTCACTCTCTGCACTACATTTTCGATAGTTCCGAACTAGTACTAAATTCTACAGTTTACACTAGTTCGTTTATTGGCACAATTTCGATAGTTCTGAACTAGCTACAAGTACCTACAAATTCTACAGTTTTACATCTGCCGCTTAAGTGCAGCCTTTAACACACTTCATGCAAGTGGCGCGCTGGCCGACTGGCTAACGCATGTGCCTTTCAATCTGAGGGGCGCGGGTTCGAATCCTGTCGGTGTCAAGGTGGATGATATTTTTTTTTTTTTATTTTTTTTAACTAATATTTTTTTATTTATTTATTTAATAAAAATTTACAGTAATATTTAAGAAGTAATAAAATAAAAGAAAAATTAAAAATAAGCCTGAGGGATCGGAAAATCATAATTAGGGGAACATTTCATTTCATACAAGTTAATATGCAAATAGAAAACTCTTTATATAAAATGCTTCACTAAACATCTGAGAATTGCAGAAATATACAAAGCCGACGGCAATTGAACGATCGAAATATTTTCATAGAATTTTTTCACCTCGAAATTTCATACAAATAAAAGTGTGTCTTATAATGGTCACTCTATTCACTCCTTCTGAACTGGTGAGAGTCTAACTACAATTGTTCTAGTTCCCTTTTGACACCTTTTCGCTAGTTCGGAACTAGTAATTTTTCTCACTAGTTATTGAGTTCCCTGCAGGGTATCTACATATGCGTGTATGTATATGTATGTATGCTTATATGTTATCTACACACATTGTGTACATTGTGTACATTATTTGCCGATTTCAATTAATCTACAAATATGATTGTCGCTCTTCCTATTTACATAATACATATGTACATAGGTATATATATACATAATAAGTAGTTACATATTGTACTATGTACATTGTACACATACATACATATTTATGTACATATGTACATATTTGTCTCAAAAGGTTATCAGCAAGCAAACACATATACATACATATGAATATGAATATGTACATAGCTAAGAATAAATAAGACACACAGCAACCAACAACAACAACATCGAGAAAGTTCAAGCGATAAGCCGCCATTGAAGCATCCATCCGTCGTAATTTCAACACACACCAAATTCGTTTCACAAGTTAATTATATATACTCGTATAAGTCAAAAATCATTTGTAAGCTAGACTTTGCGGTGAATAGTACGACAAGTGGTCTTCACAAGAATCAAATTTTTTAATAAATCACAACACAAAAAAAACAAGCCTAGAAACATGTCCGCTGTAATGAAATGCATCCTTGGTCTCTGCGTTGTGCTGTGCTTTGTGCAGGTTTGTTACAAATAAAAAAAAAGAAAGAAAATAGTAAAAAAAATTATAACAAAAATCTTAAGAAAGAATTATTAAACTTTTTTCTCTATAATCCCTAATACATATAAAATTAATTAATCGTCTAACGTATATCCTTGCAGTTCATCGAAATGGCACGTGTGCCACGTGACGACAAAGCCGCCGCGAAGGATCCTGCTGCCGAATTAATGAACAATTTGCAAAATTTGGTGGGCGATGTTGTGGAGAAATTGAAGACCGCCGCCGAAAGCGATCAAGTGAAGGTGAGCGAACATATTTTTTTTTTTTTTTCATATTAGAAAAGGAGGTACGGTTGTGTTAGCTAAAGTTTAAAGTGTTACTAAGTTCGCGTTTGAAAAACAGTTTAATTTTGCTACGTGTACTTCTGTTAAGCCACGTTTGAAACACGCGCTTGCATACTCCTTCCAGTTCATTGTAATTGATTTTGAGCTAAAGTTAAAAGCTCAAACGACGAAGTTCTTGCGCTTTTTTGCACATTGAAGTGACTTTTTGATACAAAAAATAATTGCCGCGCTTGAAGGCTTTTGTAGTGAGCTTTATGCTACTTGCTGCATGCTTTTTTATTCACTGCAAGTTTTACCACATGCTGCAAGCTTTTCTTTTGCTTTTCTTCTGAACACTCTCATCTCCGTACTTCTAACTACAAATCACAAACAACAACAAAAAAAAGTACTCTCATGACGAGCTTTTAACATATTTTGTGTGTTATTCTAGGCTGTCAGAGAGAAAGTTTTTAACGACGTAAACGCATTTATAGTAAAAATCACCGGCTTACTGGAGGATGAGAACGACAGCCCTATCGGCGCACCTACGGCAGTCGAAAAAGTTGAAAATGTCGAAAAGAAGAAGAAGAAGAAGAAGAATTGTAAACAATTAATTTAATTTTCTTTTATTATGCAAATTAGTGTCTAGTGCGAAATTATTAATTTTCAATTTTTATAAGTATTTCCGCTTTATTTTTCAATTTTTATAATTCCACAAATTCAATAATTCGCTTGCTAAATTTTTACGCAGCTTTAAAGCTTTTCAAAATTAACCTTTTTGCATACACTAACATAATTACTATATTTTTTTTTTATTATTTCTTTGCATACCAAATTTTTACGTAACTTTAAAGCTTTACAACATTTACATTATACATACATACACTAACATATTATTATTATTTTTTTTATTTCCTTCACAGAAACTCTTCGAAGACGCCACTAAAGTTCTGTCTGACACCGCAAAGGCTGCACAAGAGAAGATCCAAGAGCTTTCGGAAAAGGCAGCTGCCGCCAATGCCAATGCCGCTAAAACTAAATAAATTTAAATAAACTTAAAATAAAATAAATGGATAAATGAAAAATATCCATTGCATATGTACACATGAGTATTCAAATAAATGAACTATTTTTTATTTTATCAATTATCCATTAAAAATATTTGCTTGTTTTTTTATCTATGCATAAAACAAGGGTTTAAGTGGGAGGAAAGGGTGATGGAAAAGAAGACCTGCCTCTTTTTAAAGAAAATCTTGAATCTGTAGAAGAACCCGCATAGTCATATTCGTGCGAGGACATATCCCAGCCAATCAGCGGAGTCCACAGGGTGTTCTGTTGAGATTCTCTGTACCGAGCGCTCACCTTCCTGGAGAGGCTCCTAAAAGAGCGTATCCGAGGGAGAAAAGTGCATTTTGAAAGGTATGAAAAAAGTGCTCCTTTAGGAATGTACTTTAAGCTCACACAAGATAACATTTAAAACTCTAACCTTCGAAACATACACAAGAGTTCCCTGCTTCGCCCAAAATTCATCTGCATTTCGTAGTTAGTAGAAAGCTCCAGCCGATTCATTGGAAAAAACTTAGGAACACGCATTGAATTGGCTGAGAAGCTAACCCTAAAACTTGTGAGTGTTATATCCACGCCAGTGTCAAACTTAAAATTTCACAGCCAACGATTGCTCAGACCGCGTAACATTACAAAAAGGAATCGGAAATTAATCAAAAAAATTTGTATAATTTTGTACGTTAAAAACATTCAGCGCTGTCCTGTGAAATACAACTTTAATTTGCGTGCAAGAACTCCATTTAGTATATGATTATTAAATAGAGAAGCATTTGTAAACATAATAAGTTATGCATATATACATAAGTAAATAAATGGAGAAAAAGGGAAAAAAGGATACAAAATTGCTCTTGGCTTTGGAAAGCAAACTCTTCTAAATATAGACACTCGCTGAGTTAGTAACTAAGAAAGTTATATGTATTTGCCCACAGGAATTATAAGAATTTCAAGGAGTTTCAGTTTCGTTGGCAACACCCCAATTTGTTTGTTGTTTGTTTCAGCAAATAGGTAAGATGGCAAAAGAAGCTTATGTTGCATTGTATATGTATGTTGAAATGTACATATGCACTTCCTTATGTATGCTATTTCGTCGCCCGGATAAATTAGTGTCGTATGTGAATTTTGGGCCGAATTGAGTTAATAATACAGTTACACTAAACTAATCAAGATCTTTCGAATGACGTTATCCGTTTTTTGCTATCTCTTTTAGTTTAAGAGATATTGAGCAGAATTTTGTCGTTTGTGCAAGGTCGCAAGGGATTTCGTCTAATTTCCAATGTGCTTTTAATTGCTGTCAATTATTTAATTTATTTACTTTTATGAGAAATAATATACAATATTTAACTAATTTAAAAAATCTTTAATTTAGTTCAAATTGGGAGCACATTTTGTTGTACGTCATACAAATTTCCTGAAAAACTGTTCCTAAAGGTAACATACGACAAAATTTTACTGACGAAAATCCTTTATAAATTCCAAAATAATAAACAATATATAACAAAATTAAAATAATTTAAGAATTTTTGTGGCCTAGTAGTGTTCTGCCAGACTTTGGAGAAAAACTAATGAGACGTTTTGGAGAAATACAATTCCAAACTTCAAACCTGTTTTCCCAAAAGTCTTTAAATGCAACATACGACATTAATTTATCCGGGCGACGATTTGTTGTTAAGCAATTTTCGAAATTTGTTAGAGAAAACAGTGAAAAGAAAATACGCAGAAGTTTTAAACAGTAGAAACGAAACATTTTGTGCGTGAAGAAAGCAAATGATTTAAAGGTCCTATTTTATTAAAAAAGAATTTCATTTAAAAAAAGTGTTATGTTTAAAAAAATTATGTAGATAGTTTAAAATTGTAAAAAAAGAAATTAAAAAAAAAAAAAAAACTATTGCAAGCTTTTTATATCAACTTGTGTAGCAAAAATGTCACGCGATACTTCTTTGCTGCGACAAACATCTGGTAACACTGCCGAAGATTGGCGCATATTTGAGATTTTGTGTGAAGATGTGAATGTGACAAATGACAATAAGGTGGGTGGAATTGATTTACGAGAGGTGTACCAAGAGGTGTACAAATGTATGTACAAAGTAGTAACGAGATGTGGTGACATTTTGGGTGGTTTCGGTTTTATCACATTGCAAAGTGATTTGAAGCAAAATTCAGTGTGATACGAATAGATATTACTTCAAATGAAAATAGTTTGAGTAATAGTATTTGCAAAATCTATTAAATTAATAAATGAAGCTTTATCTAATTTCTATGGAATTTAGAATTTTCTTATCGAAAAAGTTTCAATAACATTTCAGTGATTAATAATTTAACTATCTATTCCGTAATTGTGCTAAAACGTTGAAAGGCAACCACATAATTGAACTATCAACATTTTCCATTTCCAAATTTTCAAACTTCAACCTTCACCCCTCTTTCCCTCCATTTAATTTACACTCTTCTTAGAAAAAAGTCCTTCCATTGGCAAATTTTCAGCGGCTAAACTAGGGTGTTTATCAACTTTGGTGGCGAAGCAAAAAAAGTTCACTTAATTTATGCACTCATTAGAAAAAGTTTGAATGCTTTTTTGTGCCGTTACTATGTATGAATTTTTGTTATGGCAGTTGCTGTTTTCGTTTTTATTTTTTTTATTTTTGCTGTTGTTGCTGTTGTTTTCGTTGATATTTTATTGGTGTTGTATTGGCTTCGTTAAAGTTTTCAATGCCTGCGGTAAAAGTGCTAAGGTTAAACACACTTTTGTAGCCAATTAACTATGTATGCATACATATACTAAACTAAACTCATATGATTACAGTGGGGCAAAGTATACAATTAAGTAGTTAAAACTTAAATCGAAACTAAATGCAATTTTTGAGATGATAACAGTAAATTTGAGGCATCAAAACCAGTTCACGCCATTTATGGGAATTTTACAGGAGAGCCAAAATACTTCTCACGTCCAAAGTTCTGAAGCTACATTTTTTTTTTTAATTTTTAATTGTATACCCAGTGAAAAGAATTATAAAAATATATGAGAATGTGCTTAATAATAATACAATGGCGCTATTATAACTCTGACGAGTTTTATGGCCGAGCTTCTCTCCCAATTCGAGGTGTGCTCCTTTTTTTGTTTTTCCTACTAATTGGGTGGACCTACAGTTTTATGCCGGCTCCGAACGGCGAATGCATTTTTTGTGAGAAGCTTTTTCATGGCAGAAATACTCTCGGAGGGTATGCCGCCCACTGCCGAGAGGTGACCGCTGCTCTTAAAAAACCCAATAATTGGATTTTTACTAATTAGAAAAATTTGTTTGGCTCGGACCGTGGTTTGAACCCGAGACCTCTGGCATAGCAGGCGAGCACTCTACCCACTGCACCACAGCGGCCACAAGAGAATGTGCTTAAGATTGGCAAAAAAGTATTTAAAATGTAAATGTAAATACGAATATTTTTATTTTAAAAATATTCATTGTAAAATTGTAAAATCAAAAAAAAATATTTTAAATTTAAAAATGTTTATTTTTATTTTTATATGAGATTTTTGAACCTAAAACTTTCTTTTTAAATCCAAAACACATTTTTATTTCAAAAATTTCATATTAAATTAAAATTTTTTTATTTTTAAAATAAAAATATCTGATTTAAAAAGTGCATTATAAAAATAAAAATTTTGGTGGTCTCCGAAATGGATCCATAACTTGTACCAACAATTTTTTCTTCAATTTTTCTTAATTAAAAACTGGCCAATAGCTCGTATAAAATTCACATTAAAATAAAAATTTTATTTTAGGTTATTTTTTTGCCGAGTGTAGGTATAGTTAGAGTTTTTTCAGATCAAATAAAACCTTTTTCAAGTCAAGTAAAACCTTTTTCAATTGAATTGAAACCGCCTAGAATTTGATTAGTTTTTCATTTTCATTACAGTTGTATTGCCTTGGGAGTAATTAAACTAATGAGCCAACTTTGATGTATTTTTTGCTGTAATGAGCTCAATTTGAGCTATATCCCATTGTTAGGTTATATGCAAAAAAGTGGATTTCAAACAAATATGGATGAGCTGGTTTTGAAAGCAAGCGCCTCATTTTCACTTTGTCGAATATTTTAATCCATTAGCTTCCTAACGAAATTGTAATTTCAACCATTTTTTCGACAAGTCGGAATAAAGAGGCATTTACAAGGTTGATAGAGTGCTAAAATGTTTCAGAATATCTTTCTCAGACTAAACGCCACAAGAAATTAAAAAAAAAAACATCTATAACGCCTTGAAATATGCAACAAATAATTGTTTCAATGCATGTACCGAAATACGCCAGCTAGTCACACTGTGCCGCCTCCGTCATGCGCCCCAATTGCCTTAGCTGCTGCCTAGGCGCTCAATTGGTGCTCGGCAAATTTCCGTTTCCGCGGCACATAAACAAGCAGCGCAAGCAAAAAGCAGACAACGTGCGAACTTATAATGATATTAGCATTCATATGAACTTAGTCATATATGTACACTTTAGTGTATACTTACATACATTGACTTAGCATAGATATAGAGGCGCAGGCAGCTTTGTAAGGGCTTAGAAATTTTATAGTCGTTTTGTTATTGAAATTATGCGCTCCGAACTGTGTGCGCCTCGATACATTTTATATGCCATAAATATATTTACATGCTTTGCTGCCGTCATGTGAATGACCTAAATAACAACAACAACAAATCATAACAAAATTATGCCGTCGCGTTGCCATTGTACTCATTTTTTTTCGAAGTCACCATCACCCTTTCTTTCCCTCTCGTACTTGCTACAACTCTGCTCAAAAAAAGTTATGAATTACTCCTCACTGTGTAATGTTCAGCGCGCGCCTTAAGTTATGCTACACAAAAAAAAATTCCATAAGTTTGATTTTTATTGCCATTAGTAGCAACAACAAAAACAACAACCACCTACAACAACCATCCAAACTTCTTCAACACTATCGGTATGTAAATTTTGTATTGTTATGTTGCTATTTGCAACCAATTTTCAGTTCTCTTACCGCGATTTGACTTTTCATCGGTGCTCACCAACTCATAATTTGTCTTGTCTAAGCACTTGTCGTTTCGAAAAGGATAACATTTTCTTGCGTTAGTCGTGCGCGTTTGGCTTGAACGTGTGGACGTTCGTTTTGGTGGCGCTCATTGTCTTGTCTTCCTAATTGTAAATTGTGTCTTACGGTTTTTTGTACCCACTAAAGTGTTTTGTATATATTAGTACGTTAGTACGTTAAGAAGTGTTCAAAATATTAAATATGTCAAATGACAAAAAACATCAACATCTACATCATCACCATCATCTGAGTGCCACACATCATGACCATTTGTTGGGAGGAATATCACCGCACCATCATCATTTGGTATTTAACGTTCTATTTTTTTTTTTAAAAAGGGATTAAATATTCCAAGTTGAGAGCAAAAAAAAAATATATTAAAATACAAATTGTTTTCAAAAGTGAAAAATTCACGCTAAATTAAAATGTCTGCCGTGAAGTGTCTCGGTCGTTTAGTTGGTTGCTTTGAGTGGTGAGTCCCACTGACTCCAATTAGCACCGACAACTCGTAACTAAACCAGTGCACTGCAGTGGAAAGTAAAAGTAGAATGAGCAGTTCGGAAACCAGGATAGGTCCTGTGCCCTATATCCATCCTCTTGAATTTAAATACATATTTAACTAGGCCTGATGTCCTTGAGTTCCGAGAGGCTGTCGAAGAAAGTTTTTCCAAGGAACTTCATTCTGCCTTCAATCATATCGGCCCGCTTGTGTACCAATGGTCCAATATCCTGTGAATAACGCAGTTAAGCGGGAATTCTCCCTCCTGCCCATTTTTGGAATCGCATCGTATGAGGTAGTGCTGGAAAACCATCGATTGAACTATCGATACTATCGATGGGGTCGATGCCATAGCGATTATCGATGGTTTTTTTTAACCATCGATAGTATTTTACTTGGTGCATAACTCCAACATCTTTTAAAAAAATTAATCAAAAAAACTGAGATTTATAATTTTCAAGGTACTTGATTGGAATATGTGCGCTGTGAATATGTAAATAAAAGATTAGTGAATAATTTTATGAAAAAACTTGCAAATAAAACTTTTTTTTATTGAGAATTGAGCAATATAGGTTTTGATTTCGGCTCTTCTCCTATTTTGTGGACAACTGTATATGTACAAATGTGTGTATGTAGTATTCTTACTTTGATTTATTTTTTGTATTGAACTTTTTACATAAACTTTGGTTTTTACGTAATTTTATAATGTTTCTAATAAAAGTTTATATTTTTCTTTTAAATATGGGAACGTAAGTACATACATGCATACATATGTATTTGTATGTGCATTAAATATTTGAGTACCACATTTCCCTTTAACGGGCCAATTATGTATGTACATATATTAAACCATCGATACTATCGATGGTTGCCTTTAAACCTATCGATGGTCAATCGATGGGACCACTATCGATGATTTTCCAGCACTAGTATGAGGCCACAGACTTCTGCAGACCCTACAACCGCCTCCATCCGGTTTTAGGCTAACTGTAAACACCACTGTCGAGGGGTGAACCCTATTTTTTGAAAAACCCAGTATTCAGCAAAACCTGTAACCCACTTAGAATTGGTGTTTTTTCAGAAGCTATAATTGTTTACTATATCCTATAAAAAGCAAGTAACATGCTTTCAATAATGACCTCCGAAATCCAGAATTGAAAAACATATTTTACTATGACAACAAGAGAAAAAGTGACATATTTTAACACAATATTCTTCTTCATTTTAATTGGGGCGTACCTATCAAGACAATTTTGGCTGAGCCCAATAAGGCGCGCCATTGGTTTCTGTTTCGTGCTGCCTGGCACCAATTGGAAATGCCAAGGGAGGCCGAGTCTTTCTCCAGCTGCTCTTCCCAACGCAGTGGAGGTCTCCCTTTTCCTCTGCTGCCTTTAGCGGGTTTCGATAGAAATAATTTCTTAGCGGGAGCACCTTCATCCATTCTCTTGACGTGACTTGTCCAACGCAGCCGCGTTCGCTGAACTATGTATATCGATGTCTGCGTGAAATTCGTACCTAAATCGCCTTCGATACTCGCGGTCGCTAAAGCGGCAAGGTCTTCCGATGAACGTCGTCTACGAATATGGACAGCATACATATATTTAGTTGGACCTGTCTAATTGCACCATCGCTATTCCAAGATCCTCCATGATCCTTTTTATTCTGACGAACTTTTTTTGTGTAATTTTTTTTATAAAAAAACACGCGGCAACTTCAGCCTCTTGTTTTCTAATTAAAATGGTCGAAAAACTGTAATTTCATGTCCTAAGAAAATCGACCTAGATCGCCCTAACAACGGGTCATTAGACCTTTTAAGAAGAAAATTAGCAGCAGCTGCTTTATTCGAGCGTCACGATTAATGGCTTATGAGACGTTTCGTTCGTTTTTCCTTTTAACTTTTTATCATTATTAGTAATTTTGAAAATTTGTTCCCCTCAAGCTTGATACCAATACCACCAGCATTCCACTTGCGGACCACCATCACCACGGAATTGATTTGGTTACAACGCTACGCAGTGAACTGGCGGCGCTCTCCTACAAACGTGATCGCCTATCGAATGATGTGAGCTAAATAAAGCAACATTACTCATATGATAAATCACACTAAAAATAATTTAAACACTTTTAATTTCTCCAAAACAGCTCGGCGACGCACGCGCTGCCTTAACGGCACGCGAATCGGAATGCGAAAATTTACGCGCACAAACCGCACGTCAATCGGCGCTGATAAGCAGTTTGCAAAGTCGCCTACAAACCGCCGAGCATCGCGAACAATCCATACAAACACGTTGCGACACAACCATACAAACAATACAACGCGAAAAACATTCGGCCGACGAACGCAACAAAGAGTTGCAATACAAAATACAGCAACTGGAAAATCATGTGGCCGCCGAGGAGCAACAGAAAGAGCAAGCGCGTACACAGCTCAACGATTTGTTGCGACGCTTGGCCACCTGCTTGGGTGTGAGCATGGATTTGTGTGAGAGTGCGCAACACCTCACGCCCGATTATGTGCTGACGCGCGCCGAAGAGGTAATGCTCGAGCTGCAACGCGCAAAATCGAAGGTGACGTCCACCTGCGATACGCTCAGCAGTTGTGAGAATGAGTTGATGAATTTGAAATCCTTGTCAAACATTGAAAAGCAACGTTTGAGCGCACAGCTGGAGGTGACGAGCAATCACAATCACGAGCTGGAGGGACGTTGTCGGCAATATGAGCGTGATCTGCAATTGCAGCGGGATCGCCTCACGGAGGCAGAGATTAGCGGTGAGAAGTTGAAAGAGGAGCTGCGTGGCTTTGAGTCGCGTTGTCATCGCTTGCAAAAGAATTTGGATCGCACGCAAAGTGATCGTTTGCAATTTCTGCGTTGTTTGGCGAATCAGCTGAATGTGGCCGAACCGTGTGAGACGTTGATCAAGGAGAAATTGCGTGAGGTGTTGGCGGAGAAGCAAGCCATGCATGGGGTGAGTGAGAATTATACTAACTCAATTGCCCTCTTTATTAACTTTAGATTTTCTCTCTTCCCCATTCTCTCCAACCATAGCAACTTCATTCACTGCGCGATCAACTCAATACAGAGCAATCGAAGTTGAAGGAGACACAAGAGTCCACACAATGTCGCTTGCGCAACGAGGAGGCACAAAAGTCGGAGCTTGAAGAGCGTCTGGAAAAGTGTCAGGCCGAGATACACACGCTACGCAACGATAATTTGGGACTCTCTGAGTTTTTGCAGCGTTTGGCGCGCGCGCTCAATTGGTCCGAATGCAGTTCACCGCCTGCGTTGGGCGCGGATACGAATATCTTGGCCGAAACGCTGTTAGAACGTGCCGAACGCATTGCGGCAGCGCATCACGATGATCATGAGCATGATGAGATTGTGGCGCATCGCCATCACCATCAGCATCATCATCATCACTCGCGCTCACATGATCACACGCCGGAGAAGGTGGGCTTGCTTCGTACATTTTTCTGAATCTCTATGACTATTTTCCATTCTTTCACAGGGTTGCTGCGATCATCACGGATCATATGGCAAGCTGCGTCGCGAACATTCTTGTCATGATCTGCCATTGAAAGAGAGCAGCACCGTTTACAATCTGCAGCGACGCGTTCGCATTTTGCGTGAGCAAGTGCAGCGACGTGATTTGCATTTGGAGTTGCTCAGACGAAAATTGGCTATCATTGAGGAAGGCGCCAGAGGCAAGTGTGTGCTGCAGGTAAGTGTAAAATGGATATTGCTAGAAGAGTATGTGATGGTAAAAGCTTGAACTTTTATATTTATTTCTCTCTCTCTTTTACAGGGCGAGCGCGATGAAGCGGTTTGTCGTGCCAAGAAAGCTGCTAAACAAATTGAAAAGCTCACGGCGCAGCTGGTGGATGCAAGAACGCAGATTGCTGAGGTTAAGGCGCAGCTGGCAGAGGCTGTGGAATATAAGGTATGGCGCAGCTCATATGAAAAACTCTTAAATCAAAGTAACATTCTCTCTACCACTTCTATTACTTCCCTCTCTTTTCACTGCTTCATACTTTCTCTCTTTTTTTTCCTTTCTTCATTTGCTTATAGATCACCGCTTTGGAGCGCGCGCGCAAGATCGACGAGCTTACCGGCCAAATATGCGATTTGGAAGAGGAGAAGACGCGTTTATTAGCGCAATTTAGCGCCGTCAAAGATCGTTTGAAGTCAACGAGTGAGTCGTCACAGAATCGGCGCTGTCGCGATGAGGCATTGATCAATGTAAGTAGCAGGACCTTCGAACATTCTCCCACATTAACTTATGTTATAACTATCCATGTCTCTCTCTTTCTCTCCTCCCACCACACAGTCTCTTCGCGAAGATATCGCACGCCTACAAACTCAACTCTCCGACGCCAATCATCGTCTCTCTCATCTACAATCCTTTCGCACCGCCGTTGCACGCACTCTCCATCTGCGCGACTTACCCGAAGCGGATTTGTTGCATCGCTTGCAAGCACTTTGCTCGGCTCATCAAGAATTCACATTACTCTCGAAACGTTACGAAACCGCTTCACCAGTGGGTGATCATCCTTGTCCGCGTTACGATGATCCCATACCACCGACACCGCATTGCCGTCCACCCACAGACGCGTCGTTGCTCCTTGAGCCGCCACTCGCCATCAGCTCAACAACAGCTCACTATGAGCAAGAACATACAAGATCATCGCATGCACATCATCATACCACGGCGGAGCATCTTCAGCATAATCGGCAGCGCAGTAAGAGTCGCGGACGTTGCGCTGATCGTTCGTCGACGTTGGAGGATTTGGAACGATCTGTGGGTGGTGGAGGCAGTGGTGGTGCAGAACGTCGTAATGTTGGTGTTGTTGGTGGCGGCTCTGGTGTTGGCAGCAAACGCATGCACGATAAATGCTTTGACAGCGATGTCCATCGGCATCATTGCAGTAGCGGAGATTTTCTGAGTGGCGGTTATGATGAGTTTTGAGTTTAAATGAAGTTTTTGTCAGTTTGTGAAAGAAGCTTGCTTTATATGTATGTATATGTATTTAAGGCCTTTTAACCGATTTGATCTCAGGTGCAATTAAAAAATAAAGATTTCAATTGAAGTTTCGTCTTTTGGGTTATTTAATTGGGACTCTAAGCAAGCCAGCGCCGCCTATCTGAAATAAATCTTAAGTAAAGCGACGAAGCTCAAAGTCCTTAAAAAGAAATCCTTAAGTCAGGCTACACTTTTCTTCGATATTATTTTCAGTTATCGGTCGGTAGCCAGAGTTTGGGCTATCGATTGTATGGAACTAGACGTCGACCACAAAAATACCAAACAACTCAATTACTTAAGTACGTGAAGGAAGGCAGGTAAAATAAGAATTGTTCAGCAATGCTGTTGACACGTAACTGATTGTTGCGCCATCTATCGTTTAGAAGATGCACAATGCACAGCCTAATTTGTATGCTGCATTTTCTAAGGTAGGTGTCTTTGCTTACAGTGGTGGATAAAATTATTGGGCTGCAAAAAAAAAACACATCTTATGGGCAGAAACTCTCGACGAACGAAAATCATGCTCTACAACATACATGGCCACCCAATGGCTCCAGTGACTCCGTTTGTCTCCCAACAACATCGCTGTGGCTCCGAGTGGCTCCCAACAACAAGCAAATCAATTTCGACAGAATAACGCGCAATTCTTTTTTTCACAGAAATCGTTGTCACGGCGAGCACTCAAACCTAACGGTCCAGCTTCGACCGACATTCATTGTGTAGTTACGCCTTCATACATACATACATATGTATTGTACATTTATATCTGCTACCTCGTTCATGTTTAGCAAAATATTTGAATGCCTAGCTGCAGCATATCTATACATATGTATGTATGTAGGTACATTGTACATTTGTTCTTTTCAAAATGACATCTAAGAATAGAAAGTGCTCATGGTATGATTTTTTTTTATGTATGTTGTTGCAATAAACCGTTATTTGGCAAAATAATATTTTTATAACTCCGAGAAGAAGGTTGTTGCAATTTTTATTGATGTTGTTGTCGTGTGGCTCCCTTATGCTTAATTTGTGGCCACCTATGCTCTACAAGACGCTCATCGTGTCGATGCTCATAAAGGCATGGCAGAAACATGGACGATGTCAAAATTAGGGGAGATGTACCTGGCGTATTCGAGAGAAGAGTGCTTTGGAAGATGTATGAACCTTTGAGCATTAGCGACAGCGAGTATCCAAGGAGATTTAATGATGAGTTGTTCGAGCTTTACGCAAACCACGAAATTGTTAAGCGAATAAAAATCCAGCGGCTACGTTGGGTAGGTTATGTCGTGAGTATGAATGAAGGCGGGCGCCGGCCCAGAAAGTATTTCTTTCGAAACCCGCTAAAGGCTGTAGATGAAAAAATGGAGACCTCCTCTGCGTTGAGAAGAGACTACTCTTCCTAATTGGCGCTTAACCGCCTAGACGATGTTGACTGAGTAAAAAATGGGGATCTTATCCAATGCTTTATATAACTTTTCATTGGGTTGTTATGTGCTTTTTATGTGGTGGCTCCCAAGCCCGACGCACAACCAGCACTGCGCAGGAACTGTTAATTGCTACACACGCTTATATAGTGAACCACTTGCTCCAACGCAGACGCGCGCTTCCTTCTGGTGAACGCTACAGTTATTCCGCTTAACAAGCCCTTAAACCGAATATGTAGTATGTCGACGTGGCCTTGTCTAGTTGTCGCCTTCTCACTTTACAGAGTTCACCACCAAGCGGATCTTAAGTAGCTTTCCAAAGGCATTGCGAGGAAGCCTCGAGATGCTTGCTCCGCATGCAAAAGAATCGCTTTGGACATCCCCAGGTGGACGGTAGTCAGATACTGTCCCCCCACTTAAGTGGACTTCTACAAACGGAGCCATTCTCAGCTGGAGAAAGACTTGGCCTCCCTTCCTGTTTGCAATTGGTGTCAGTTGGCGCGAAAAAGAAACGAGTGGCGCGCATTATTAGATTTGGCCAAAATTGTCTAGACAATTGAGCGCCAATTAGGAAGAAGAAGATCTGTAGGCATAGGTGAGTGGTGACTTGCCAAACTGTGACTTTCAGCAGATCCAAACTAAATTCGTATCCTAAGTCGTGGCAGTAATAATTAAATTTATACTTCCTTGCAAAAATCGTTTGGTCATTGATACGTCTTAGGAGTTCCGGGGTAATCGAATTGGGTACTTGAATAATTAAAATTTAGCATGTGAAAAAACCTGAGGAAGCCGGCGCACGCTGACCTGCAATGCTATGCCATAATTGCTTATCATTGCCATATATTCATCATCATCATCATTATAAAATTCACTTTAAGATCATCACATTAGAAACATAATTTGCTTTTAGCATGACATTCAAAATTACAGACAATTAAAATTGAGAAAATAGAAAAAAAAACAAACAAAACAGAACTGCACGCGAACAATCGAACAAAAAAAAGAGCCGCGCGCCGGCAGGAACCCTGTAAAAAAGTGTGCGACGAGTCTCTAAAAAGATTTGTCCGGGAGCGCTCTCTTTCGGGTACAATTAGTCTACAATTGTTCCCAATTGTACCCGAACGGGTACATATGTATACTAATTGTAGACGAATTGTACCCGAAAGGGTATCAAACGGGTACAATTAGTCGCACAAATGGATGTTTCGCATTTGCTACCTGTTCGGGTACAAAACGGGTACAATTGTGCGCTTTTGCTACCCGTTCGGGTACAAACTGGGTACAATTAGTCTCTTCATAGGACATGCTCAAACAAAAGAGAACACTTCAACCCATATAAAGAGATACAAATGGGTAGTAATCGCATGCTCCCTTGCGAGTTGTCCCGGATGTATCCCGGAGTGATCGCATTTTTTGCAGGGAAGAAGCCAAAACTAGCTAAACTGGAATATTGTTACTGCAAGTTTATTTACATATGTATGTATGAATTTGTACATAACCTGCATATCGTCGTTTAAAGTGCATTTTTGCGTAAGAGGTATTTTCATTTTCGAGTAGCGGACATTGGTTGAATTTTACAGGAGAGCAAAAAAACTGTTTCATTTCAAAACCGTTACTTCTTTCTGCGTACAAACTTAAATTTAAATAGTTACGTAGATCAGTTTGTTAGCTAAAACATCAACTTAGTGTAGAAAAAGAAACAAATTGAATTATTAGGACTCTTTTTTTTTCATGTGCGGTTGTGCAATTTTTATTTGGCACAAAAATCACGCACAAGCGGTTATGAAATGGCAAAATGTTCAATATAATTCTTTTTTTAGTATTTTATAAAGAAAAAAAGTAACAAAACTTAAACTTATATTAAATTTAAAGCTAAAATTAATATTTTTAATTAAGAAAACGTAATTTTGTTTACACATTGCTGGAGAAGTCGTAAGGTAAATGTGGTAAATTGTCATAAAAGCTATGACAATCGTAGGGCATCACTTGTTTTAAGTGTTTCAAATCTTGATATTTACTTTTTGTAATTTTGAGGTGACTTGTGGATTGGATTACGAACGTCCGTGTTCAATCTGGTTTATAACCTGACTTGAATGTCTTATAAAATTTCGCATAAGAATCATGGCCTACAAAAAACATGTTTTTATCGCAATGTAATAAATTAATTTTTATACACAGCTGTAATAATACACAGATTTAAATATTTTTATGAAATTTCGTATACAGGCATATCTATATGTTTGTGTTCTCGTTTTTGGGAATAAAATTGAATAAGACAAAATTTCATTGTAGTTTTGCAATGCAAATTGACTTAAATTTTAAGGTTTTATTGAAACAAAAAAAAAACGTCCAGGGATTATAATTTTTCAGAAATTAGAATCACCCTAAAAACAAAATGGTTCTAATTTGTAAGCGTCTACTGTACCACGATAGATAGAAGACCATAAACAGAAAAATTTTGGAAAATGGGCGTGGCACCGCTCTTATTAGACAAAGGAATCTACGAGATTTCGGAGCCCATAACTCGACAAATAATTGAGATATTATGACGAAAATTGGTGGACTTATTTCTACCACTTGCGGTAGTATATGTGCAAAATTTTAGTGAAATCAGTTTATGACCACGCCTACTTTTTAGTAAAAATATTTCTCGAATGCCCTTCAGAAATTTGTAACGTGACATCTCTGTAAATAAAAGTCATAAAGGGATGAAATTTTATAATAACAAGAATATTTATACGTTTAGTCGGATTATTGATACGAATTTTCAAAATGGGCGTGGCTGCGCCCACTTTATGCGGCACGGGCTTTATATAGATTGCACCGTGTTTCCAGCAAACGTAAAAGAACTATGAAAGCTTACAATATTTGGCTCCACTCGAACTGAGGCTTCCTTTCTTGTTTTGTTTTTTTTAATTTTTGATACCTTTAGTCATAATTTGGTTGGGAAAATTGTAAAGATTGTAGCAAAAAAAACGTAGTATCAGAGCTTACCAATTAGAAACTTCATTTAATTTGTTTAAAATAATACCAGCTTGATATTTACCTGACATTATTTGTTTAAAATATTTAACTTTTGCTCCCTTTCATATAAATTGGCCATTTAATTTATTTATCTAATAACATATAACTTCGCTTGTATGAATGAACTGAAATTATACGCGGTAATGCTGCCAAATTTTAACAATACTCTTCATAAGCGATTATGAAATTTACTGTTATTATGCGTTTTTGTTTTTAGAATTGCAAAGTTTTGGTATGGATCGATAGAGCTGAGCGTCAGTAACTCAGGGTTGGAAAATCTCATTTTTGGCAAAAATGTCCCTTACTCGAAAATGAAAATACCTCTTACGCAAAAATGCACTTTAAACGACGATATATGTACATTTGGCTGTCTCTGGTTATAATATGCACCAATGATCACTACACTCAGAGAAAAGTAGCGGACTAAATTCAAGCTGTGTCGTACTTGACTCAAGAATTACAGAAGTTAAAGAAAAATAAATTAAATTTAAGTTTTCACAAGCTTGAATCAAGATAAGAAACTGAAAAAATTTGATTTAAGAATAATATTGTTGATTTAAGAATGAAATTCCCAACACAAGTATAAGCATTGTTAAAACAAGATTGAATCAGTCATGTGTAGTGCTTAAAATAAGTTCACACAAGCTTGTTTCAAAACTCCACACTCTTAATATAATATTTATGAAAAATATCATTCTAAAAACAAGAATGCGTTCTTGATTTTAGCATTTTAAAGGTTAGCAGACTTTCATGATGTTTTCGGCTTATTTCTATCCCGTTAGACTTAAATTTAGCTTGTTTTTTCCCTGAGTGTAATGAATAGACATGTTAACTTGCTGATATTTAGTCTAGCCCTTTCAGGTGATAAATGCATAAGTGCATATGTTAGAGCAAACACACACAAAACAAGCCTTTTTCCAGCTAGAGCCAGTCAAGCAGCCGTCCCCATCAACCGACCCTACCAGCCGTTTTGTATTTATATTTATGTATGTATGTACATATGTAATTCCCTCCTATGCATTTACACAAATTCAGTCGTCTGCATCTCCGTTCATGTGAAATACTTGATTCTACTTAGTCAAAGTAGAATTGTCCGTCGTCATAGTCGATGCCGTCAGCTAGTACTTCAAAAAGCACCCCCGACCGGCCTCCCATGCATCCAGTTCACCACACTCGCCAAGCAGTAAAATCTGCAAACTGCATAACCACAAAAACCGCAAAGAAACTGCAACCTGCGAACAATTTAGCATGAGGTGCATTGAACTTTTAACCAGCGCTGACAGCGAGAAAGCCGACGCAAGAGAGCCTAAGCAGGAGAGGTGGAAGAGAAGAAGAAGTCAAAAAGCCGCACGGTTGCAGCACCACAGCGGGGCTGGCAGTGATCTTGCTCGCAGTGCATTGCTGCATGCACATTCATGTATGTGCATATGTATGCATGTCTCTTCTGCATGCCTGTTAGAACACATAAAAACGAGTATGAGTTCACGTGCCCAGATTTAGAAAACATTTTCGCACACTCGGTGTGGTCTGCGCGGCGTTGCGGAGTGTTGGCTGGTTGGCTGGCTGACTGGAGAACACCACCAGTAAAGCCAACAGCTGCGTGCAAATATCGCTGTGGCTGAAGTCGTAAAATCTAGACCCGGCAATGGATAGACTAAACAAAAGCTAGAAAGTGGCAGCCTCAGCGTCAAAAGCAGTGTTGCTTTGCCTAAAGAGATTTGTTGGTTGCATCACGTATGCCCTGTGATGTGATGTGATGCAGTCAAGAGACGCTGCTTTCTGGTGCGGTAAGTGGGGCAACAAATATCACATGGTAATATAAATGTTGTGCAATTGTGAGAACATTTCTATTTGGTTTATTTATCTGCATGCAAATGCATAAAAATTGTGTAAAAACAAGCCCGCCAATGCACGCCATGGGGAGTCTAAGTAACTCTAATCCTTCAAATAGCAAGCAATTAAATAGCGGAAAAATGATCGGCAAATGCTTGAGGGCTTGCTTGGTTGGTATTTAGGATGTGGCATGAGGTAATATTGAGTGTGTTAGGGAAGGAATTTTAAAGATTTTTAGGCTATAGCAGCTTTTGCATATACCCCCCAATACTCCGTGCTATACCAGTAGGTATTTTTAGAGTTTCTTTCGGTATTTCCCTGACGGTAACTACCTAATCCTGCACCTACATAGGTATTCCAAGTTCTTTGGAAGATTTATGATTCGATTGTTTAGACAGCTCGATAGTGATCCTTTGACGCGATGACGATTCTTTCGACTGTACTGTTCTTCATGAGCTGTTTGGTAGCACTAAGGGGTTTAAGTACACAGACCGCAAACTATCTGAGTGATCGGCAGGCATCGATGTACTTTGGAAACCAAGTCTCCAAACCTAGGACAATAAAGCAGGGAGTCCTACAGGCTGTTGTTCTATCTCCTCCGCTTTTTAACTATTATCTCACCCACCTTCCACCCCATCTGAAAGAGTCGACTTGATATCCTACGCCGATGACTGCTCGATCATGGCCTTTGGTACCGAATTAACAGATATCTCTCTGATCTCTCCTGTTTCTTTACATACCGTTCCCTAGAACTGCAACTCTCGAAGTCCTCCGCAACCATATTTAAGAAATGGAAAAATGAGGTAGGACTGGAGTTAGGCATATGCATAGGGAATATACCCATATCTACCGTAAACAACCCAAAGATTTTGGGTGTAACCTTTGACAGTCTTGGCTCCTTCTCTGCGCATCGGACCGCGATTGCTAGCAAGGCCCAAATCTGTAACAAAATCCTTAAATCGTCAGAGAACATAACATCATGCTATAGAAGCAATTCCTGCTGGAATGCAAACGCAGGGGTCACCCTAATAGCCACCTGCTGCAACTAGAACCGCTTCCGGCACGTCAGGAGCCATCTTTTCGACCTCTCCCCAGATGTTGAAAAATACATAAAACAACCGCTAGACCCAACGGCTTACAGGCAGGCTTACTAAAGGAGATACATACCGACACCATCACTACATACAATCGTTACAGTCCGTCCGCCAAATGGAATAGGTATTGAAGGATCACCCACCACCCATAGCAGAAGAATAATCGGAGCTGCCGAGGCGCTCATCCTCGCTCAACTACGGTCAGGCTACTGCAGCCGCCTTAACTCATATAGGGCCAGAATTGTCCCCAACATGCTTAATATATGCCCGGCATGTGGAGAGACGCCGCATGACTCACAGCATCTCCTCACATGTCCGCTCAAACCAACTCACTTAACCCCCCTGAACGTCTGGACTAGCCCAAAACGCTACCTCATTCTTAGGCCTCCCGTTAAGTGAGCCTGACGACGATCTTTAAGCCAAATGTGCTGGCTAAGCAGGGTTTGGTACTACTATAAAAACAGCAACAACAAAAAACCCCAAAACAACAACAAAAACAACAAATACACAGTCCATCATTACTCGCAATCCTTAATTTGTTTTAAAAAATTTATTTTATCAAATACTCGTAACTTTCAATACAATTCCCGCTTCTCCGCTTCATTCTCTTCAACTTTAAACAAAAACATGGCAATAAATTCATCATACAATTTATCTTTCTCCCTTAACTCCGTCTCTTTAGCGATCTCATCCAATAATTCCAACAACTCTTGCTGCTCCTCGACGGTCGGCTCCGACAACGTGTCCCACAAACGCTGCGAGGCATCGGCGAACTCACGCATAAACCACATATACAAATTATCAAATTCGGTGCAATTCCTTTGTTTGCTATAAAATTCATCGGAAATCAATTGAAAATTAAATTCCCCCAACGTTGGTGCCAACTTGCGACGCAACGCTTCAATTTGTTGATTATTCACACGAAATTGACGCAAAAGTTGGCGCTTCAAAGTGAAATTCGTGAAGGTGGAACCATTGAGCGCCTCAGTCACCTGCTCCATGTACGAGTGCATTGTTTCATTGGTGGCTGCCAGCAGCGCTGGTGGCATCTCTTTGCTTATGTTGAGATAAACATTTCGTGTGATGATCAATGCGCGATCGGTTGTATTGAGTACGAGCGCTTCGACGCGTTTAATAAAGGTTTGCAGTTCTTCTGGGTTTTGGCTGTTGGCGTACACTGCTTGGGAAAGCTGGAAGAGTGTGGAAGAAAGGAAGCGGTAGAAAATGTGAGTGAGTGAGTGTCTGGAAAAGAGCTCTCTTGTCAACTCACTTACCTGTGCGGCGCAGAAAACTAGAAATGTTGCTAGTGCTGTTTGCCAATATTTTGCCGACATTTTGCTTGCCACAAACGTTTGGCAGCAACGCAGCGCAAAGACTAAACCTGAATTGGTCTAATGTGGCAAGCTGAAGTTCTTTGATATTCTTATGCCTCTGTGCATACTGTTTCTGTATATTCTTATATAATTTTATTCCTGTTTGTCTGTGAAAATATTAATGCAGGGAAGGAGAAGGAAGATGGAAATTGAAGAGATACTTCAGACTTACCCACCTCTAAAAGTCGCCTAAATCACCGTGATTTTAGTCTTCAAACCTGTATTTATATCTCCGAATATTAAAATGACTTTATAATCCCATATATAAGGCTTGTTATAAGGTAATTAAAAGAAATTAGTTAAACCTTATTTCTTATGGCGAATAAGTCTTTGGAATAAGGTTTCCTCTCAGAGAGGTTTCCTCTCCTTATGGGCTGATGACATAAACACAGATGCGAGGATGATATCGCGGCGAATTCAAGGCGAGTTTGCGAAAGCAGATTTTCGCGAATGTAATTTCTCGGACTCGCCTCGAGTTCGCGGCAAGTTCGAGAAAATCAATTTTCGCGATATCCTTTTTTTCTATTTTTTTTAAGTTGTTTTGCACTAAAAAATCATTATAGTTCTGAAATTTTACATTTATACAATTCCGCAGATGTTATCGTGGGGAATTCGAGGAGAGTTTGCGAAAGTAGATCAAATCAGTTTATAATCAAATAGATACGAGTATGTAGAAAAACCAATTCAAAATTGTTTAAATAAGAGGACTTTATTTACTGCTTAAATTTATTTGAAAAGCTTTTCGTCGCTGCGCCATCAAAAAGAGCTATACGTTTTTCAGCAACTTTTCAGGAGAGCAAAAAACCGTTTTCTGGTGATCCTAGTGAATATTTTTTCTAGTTTGAATTGTTAACTAATGATACTACACATATGTAATAGACTTGTGCAATTTTTTTTTTACTTTTTTTGACCAACCACTTCGCATGAAGCATTTGCGCCGTTTTACAGCACATAGCTCTTTTTACAAATTATTTAAATTTGCTAGTGGGGGTAAGAAATCGTGAAAGATGTGTATACAATTCTTCGCTAGGGTCCGATACAATTAGCGAAAGCTTGGAAATGCATTATTTAATTGACCAGTGCCCCTCCTATTTTGAAAATTGGTCACATACGCTTTTTTAGATAATTTTTTTACACAAAAATAACCTGACATCAAAAACAATTATACGAAAATAGATGTATAACTGATTTTACAGAGCATTTCTACTACTGAGAGCATATAGCTGTGTTTGATAACTTCTAACCAAAGAAGGATATCAGAAAACGGGAAATGCAGAAATGTGGCTAGCGGATAGCGCTAAAT
The DNA here is from genome assembly GCA_960531455.1 of Urophora cardui. Taxonomy (NCBI): domain Eukaryota; kingdom Metazoa; phylum Arthropoda; class Insecta; order Diptera; family Tephritidae; genus Urophora; species Urophora cardui. The sequence goes on from OY482674.1 coordinate 9,499,197, forward strand.
AAATATGTAATAAAAAAAAAATCGAAAAAAAACATATAACTGAATTTGTTGGCGCAGCGACGTTTTGTTATTCATCAAAGTGTGTATTATTTTATACGGATTTAACCCATTGCCAATAAACCAAACTCTGAACTTTTCATTTTTCGAAACACCATTTATAAAAAAATATCTAATCGCTAATGAATCAATTTTCGAATCGCCAACGATCAGAGAAATTAAAAGTACTCGAATCGCTAATGATAACAAATTCGAATCGCCAGCGATCCGAGAATGAACAAATTCACGAATCGCTAGTGATAGGTGACATGCCTACGAATTCGGATTCGCCGATCTATCGCCGGGAACTATTGCCGCGATAATATAATCAGAGAAGGCGAATCCGCCGCGAATTTGAGGCGAATCCGTTGCGTTTATTGGGTTATTACAAGGCTTTATTTGTTAATACAACTGAACTGCCTTAGGAATTTTAGGTGTTCGAGGTATTTCGCCCATGGCAAATAAACCTTAGAAATAAGGTTTTCTATCAGAGGGAGAGAGAGAATTCCCTATGGCCCAATGACATCAACAAAGGGAAACAAGCCTTACTATAAGGCTTTGTTCATACAACTGACCAATTTACGAGTACTTAGAAATTTCAGGCATTATTTTCCAAGCCTTGTGATCATCTGAAATAAGCCTCAAATCAGGCGAAAATTTTTTGTAGAGTACAAACATACATACATATGTACTTACATGCATTCAAGCAATCCGAGTTACATACAGACATTCATCTTTTGGGCACATATTAAATATGAAAGCATCAGCGCGGATTTAGGCCATGGTTAGTTAGGCAGCTAAGCGCAGGATTGTGGAATTGTAGAGCAGCAAATGTTTCGCCACCAAATACCGACTCGCATGCGCATGAAATTTGTGTTAATGCTTGGCAGAGTGAGGAAGTCAAGGCAAAAATTAAAAGCTTTTCCGCAAATATTTTAACACACAATCAAACACGAACACAATGAAAGGCATATTTTTGCGGTTTGCCAGATATTTTAAGCATTCGACAATGAGATGGAGGCAAACGTATGTGCAATTTACAATTTAAAACTTTATTCCCATTTATGCATGAATGAAAATAAGAATGTACATACATATGTATGTATTATGTATGCAAAGCCATTAGAAATAACTTTCTTTTGTTTTGAAAAGTTTTTCATTGCGGGCAACACAGCTAAGACAATACGCTTCTGTTTTCTTAAAAGCATTTACATACATACTTCGTGAATGATTATAACTGAAATCCGTGTAAGACCTTCAGTCTGAATTATTTCTAAAGCCTATTGGATCTTCTTCTACTATTTTTAGGGTTAAGCTAGGCTGCAGTGTGCAATCTAAAATGCAAGAAGGCCGAATTGCTATATCACGCGAAAATCTAAACCCTCTACTCACATCGACCCACTGTTACTGCGAATATTATAATTTCGTTAGCTTCCATTTTGGCTCGGTAGGTCTAGAATGTATGGTGATATCATTAGTGTTTACGACTCCTTATCGTTTCTAAATCTACTGCTGAAATCATTTTAAAGAACGCCCAGCCTTTCTGCGTGTTTTCCAGTTAAGTGACCCAATACAAGCGGGATTTCTACTACCTAAAAGGCGTAACTCCACAGTTTATGACCAACTTCGATCACGCGAATCTTGAGTGATTGGAGGTGCTAAGATGATTCCGACTAAGATCTGCTTTTTTTTGCAAGAACCACTTCAGAGTGGACTTGACGGTGTCGAGCGCCCCGCTCTCGCAAGTGCAACAGCTAAATAGCTCGTTTCCCTGTGTGTTGCCGTGTTCAGGCACCTATTTCTCAATGGACCATTTTTCTGCATTTACATCCCCCTAAATAGGAATAAACATGGCTGAATGTGGATGCCATACAACAGCCCCTGCCGAATTATGTACATATTTTTGAATGCTTAAAATCCTTTGCAAAATGTGAACTCAATACACAATACCAATGCTTACAAATAATACGTAGCAAATCGTTTTAATTTTCATTATTTTTCGTAATTTGCATATAAATAACTAACAGATATACATATATACGTATGTAGGTATATTAGGGTGGTCACCAAATGTATGGAAGCAAATTTGAAGATACCAAATATAAATGTTGGTCCTGATCGGAGACGGTTAAGTGGTGTCGCAAAGGGGTCAAAGCTCAGAAAACTCAATAGAGGTTTAAGGTGAAGTTTAATTTTTGCATATTAAAAGCCCAAAGTTGATATTCCTGCCCTCAGGGATACCAAATATAAGTGTTGGTCCTGATCGAAGACGGTTAAGGGCTGTCGTACCAGGGTTCACATATGCTAATATGAACTTTGGCACAGGGGCCTAGGGAGTGAGACCGAAGATAGCGCTAATTTCCTTATTTTAGAATCACATTAATGTACACATCAAAAAAGGTGTCTGATCGGTGTTAAGCAAAAGCAACAGCAACAAAACAACCTCACGCGCTTAGCATCACATGTCATTACGCGAAGCGTGCAAAAGCTTTAAAATACAACAATGCATAGAAACATAAATAACTATATGAGTGTATGTTAGGGTGGGGCGATTTACTAACCTATATCGCGCCACCGAAATTCGGATTCCTCTCATTTTTCTGAGTAGAAAACTCCTCCACGACATTTGTCTAAAATTAATTTTGATCTTCCGGAATTTGAATTTTATGAAAAAAGACGGATTTTTGAAAATAAAAATTGGGCAAAAATCGATAAAAAATATAACCAGGCCAATATGCACATCGAGTTGAAGCAGAATTGTATGCTGAATCCAGATATGAAATAAGAATTAAAATCGGATGATCTGTTTTCGAGATATAGCTTGATTTCCGGTTATGGAGGCTGAATGAAGAAAATCGCATATTTTCGCGAATATCTCCTGCTGTGTACAATATATCTTAAATTTGTTTGCAAATTTCTTAAAGATAGGTCAATACAATATATGAGCAATATTTTAAAATATTAATTTACCTTCCGGTATAGGAGAACTAGACTGCACTCTTTATACCTTAGCCCAAATTCGCGGTATGGGATGTCTATGTTATGGTCATCCGATATCGATGGTTTTCGCTGACAGCGCTTTGTGTACAATCTCAGTTTTAGTTTTGCCGGGGTCTGCTCTAAATCCAAAATTTTAGAATTTTAGCTGCAAAAATTGAAGAGTTATTCTCCATAACGTAGACTCGATTAATTTCGCTCCATACAAATCGCCCCACCCTAGTGTATGTACTTCAAGGCAAAAATATTTAAATATGCAAAGAAAATACGAGACAACATTTTAGTCAAAAACGATTGCGGAATAATCAATGCAAAATGTTTGTGTTTTTATGTTTTTTTTTTGTCGCTGCAATAACTGGGTGAGTGTAACAGTCACATCGGGGGAAAAATCTACATATGTATGAATAACATACATACATATGCCTGTATGTATCTACAAGGATTTTGCACAGCACTTAAAGCGGCATTCTTTTTAACGTGTTTTAAAGCGCCTAGAAATCAGCATTGTTTAATAGAGTTTGCATAAAAAATAGTACAACTGAGTGTTTCTACAACGAAGCCATACCTTCAATGGGACACTTAACCAAAAAAAGTGGATTCCATTGACTTTGAAATGTATAAAATAACTTTGGAGTGTGTAAGTAGTTAAATTATTATTTAAGGCAGCGCACGCCCATCAAGTTGATTCAAAAGCATTTCCATATGGGGCTTCAACTTAAAAGCTGAACCGCACAATCATTGTGCCTCGAGAGGCCTCGTCTTGTACCTTCTAGCTTTATTCTGAGCTAAATTCATTGTTCCTATAAATTGCCCAACACTGTGCAATTTATATACATATATGTACATATGTATATTCGCATAAATTTGGTATGTGTTAAACACAAATGAAAACAAGAGTATTAAATGTCCTTGATTTCATTCTACGATGAAGCGAAGGCCAAACAACTGTTGGAAACAGGTCCTCGCTATTGTTAGAATTTTCAATGGGATTTATTCTATGGGAATGTATGGAAATGCATATGACACATAAATATGTGAGTATAGAAACAAATGAATGTGTAAAAGTAGAATTATGCAGACACAAAATTGTTTTGACTTAATTTAAAATTCAATTTTAGTACATACATAGACATTGCCTTAATCTGCATAGACAGTCACCATTCTTACTTCTTCACAAAGCTTTAGGATTTTATTTTTTGTCTATTTTATACGCTCTTTTATTCATGGATAAACACAATAAACATTGTGGTGTGAGTACAAATCGAAATGAAAACGGAAATTAAAATGACCTTATAACGAACTTTCATAGTATGTACCAGAGTTGGGCAAAATTTATTCGAATAACGAATAATAGATGAATAAATTTTTTTTATCTTTATTTGAATAATAAATAATTTTGTTTATTCAGAAACCAAATTATTCGAATAATAGATAATTTTCATTTACATATGTAAAAACAAACAAACATACAAACAAAAAAATAAACAAAATTTTTTTTACTATTACTCAGTTGTTTTTTTTTGTTGTACCCCAAGTTTTTATTTATTATTTGAAATAACGAATAAACCTCAGAATAATTATTCGTAGGGAATTTATCTGAATAAAATTTGAAAAATAAATTTTTATTCAAATAATTACACTGGATCACAAAATGAAATTTTTTGTCTGTACTTTGGACGTGACTATCCTATCTATATGTAAAATCGGTCGCTGATTCCGAAAATCGGGTTCATTTTTAATTCTATGGGAAGGTTTTTGAGATATCGGAAATTTACCGTTATTTGGCCAATGGGTACACTTAATCCAGTATAACTCTTTAACACAGTGAGTTATATTCCTTAGGGTGACACCAAACGAAAGAAAATTAAATTTCCTTTTCATGGCTCCTATAACATTTTTCTCTAACTCTTATAGTTTCTGAAATATTGACGATTAAATTTTCGATTAATAAAATAAGCTATCAACGAAGAAAATCCATGGTAAAATGGAAAAGTTATAGGCGATCAAGTAAATACAGCCAAGTCGCACAATGCCTTTACACGGGTATATTTTATGCATGTTATACCCGTAAATGGGCTTGTATCTACTGCGCTGCCAATGTGCTGCTACTGCAGATGTGTAGGTATTGGAAGGGAAGGGAAGGGGTTTGCATAGAATGTACGCGTGCAGAGGCATTGCGCGACCTGGCTGTATTTACTTGATCGCCTATAACTTTTCCATTTTACAATGGATTTTCATCGTTGATAGCTTATTTTTTTGGTAATAGAATAGAGCTTCATGAAAAGGAGTAAAACCGAAGGTAAAAGTATTGGTTTTAAAGATATTGCCTGACAAAGTCAATTTTTTCTTCAAAAAATCGTAAAAAATCGAAAAAATTAAAATTTAATCGTCAATATTTCAGAAACTATAAGAGTTAGAGAAAAATGTTATAGGAGCCGTGAACAGGAAATTTAATTTTCTTTCGTTTGGTGTCACCCTAAGGAATATAACTCACTGTGTTAAAGAGATATACAGGATTAAGTGGAGCCATTGGCCAAATAACGGTAAATTGCCGATATCTCAAAAACCTTCCCATAGAATTAAAAATGAACCCGATTTTCGGAATCAGCGACCGATTTTACATATAGATAGGATGGTCGCGTTTAGAGTATTTTTTGGCTGTAGAGCAGTGTATCTAATTATCTAAATAAAAATTTATTCGAATAATGCCCAAGTCTGGTATGTACTACATTGGAAATATACTCGCAAAGGTTTTGAAAGTAAATCAAAAACATATGTTACAATGGCAAACGGAGAGATAAATTGGCGTGTTTTAGGGCAATCATAACAAAGAAACAAAAAAAGTTGCCTTAGCGAATGTAAAATATTTATACCTACATCTGATAACGAAAGTTCCGATACCAGTCTGCCTATCTCCGCATTCCTTATCGAAATTAAGACTAGGAAAAGATACTAATTTTTTTAAATCTTTTTCGAAATGTTAACAAAGCCCTTTAGGTTCATTGTTTGCATAAATAAAACAAGAAATATTTCAGTGAACTTATACGCAAGTACAAGGTTTAAAACATAATAATAATAATAATACAATGGCGCTATTATAACTCTGACGAGTTTTATGGCCGAGCTTCTCTCCCAATTCGAGGTGTGCTCCTTTTTGTTTTTCCTACTAATTGGGTGGACCTACAGTTTTTTATGCCGGCTCCGAACGGCGAATGCATTTTTTGTGAGAAGCTTTTTCATGGCAGAAATACACTCGGAGGGTATGCCGCCCACTGCCGAGAGGTGACCGCTGCTCTTAAAAAACCCAATAATTGGATTTTTACTAATTAGAAAAATTTGTTTGGCTCGGACCGTGGTTTGAACCCGAGACCTCTGGCATAGCAGGCGAGCACTCTACCCACTGCACCACAGCGGCCACGGTTTAAAACATAACTTTGTCATAAAATACATACCTTCAATGTTTTATTTGTTATTGTTGTCACAATTGTGATTTTCATTAAGAAGCACAATGTTCTGCTGGTAATAAATGAGAAAAGTAAAATTTTACATATAAACGCTGCATAAATTTAGGCGCTTAAGCGGAAGGACATTGGGAAGGCTTAATGAAAATCTCGTATGTATGTAGTGGTATGCATTTTAAGAAGCATGAGTAAAGGAACGATCAAATGCTTTAAAATTGACTTGTCAATCGGAATTTAACTTGACTTTAGTAGGTTTCTTTTAAAGAAATATTTATTAAAATTAGACATTCTTTAGGTTTAGTCTTAACTTTATAGAATTTGCATGCTAAATGACAGTAAAGATGTGACTTTTGTATATATCATTATAATAATAATACAATGGCGCTATTATAACTCTGACGAGTTTTATGGCCGAGCTTCTCTCCCAATTCGAGGTGTGCTCCTTTTTGTTTTTCCTACTAATTGGGTGGACCTACTGTTTTATGCCGGCTCCGAACGGCGAATGCATTTTATGTGAGAAGCTTTTTCATGGCAGAAATACTCTCGGAGGGTATGCCGCCCACTGCCGAGAGGTGACCGCTGCTCTTAAAAAACCCAATAATTGGATTTTTACTAATTAGAAAAATTGTTTTGGTGTTTGGCTCGGACCGTGGTTTGAACCCGAGACCTCTGGCATAGCAGGCGAGCACTCTACCCACTGCACCACAGCAGACAGTATATATCATTATGAGCATAAAAGCCATTCATATTCATCAATAAATTAGCAAATATCAAAAGTCACAAATCATAAATCATAAATCATAAATTCAATTAACACCAACACGTGCTTTGCCTTAAATAGAGCTAATCTACATGATTGAAACAAATTTGCTTTAAGTTGCTAAAAATTCAAAGGAAAGCAGTAATTACAGTACACACTTTGTTGAAAATATGTAACTGCAACAACAACAACAGCAATATTATCACTAATTTTTCTTTTGTGGCATAATTTTAGGCGTATAACATTATACATACTAAATAACATAAATGTGTTCATCGCTTGCACGCAAATTGTTCGATAAATGTTTAAGTTAATTAATGTCAACATTTTACATAAATTTAATTGATTAAATATTAGTGAATCTATAAAAATATATACAGCAAATGTAGCAATGTATACATATACGTATGTACATATATGCAAATGTAGACAAAATTTGTTGCAGAACACGTAAAAAGAGTATGCATTGCAAAAATATTTATTGTTGTGTTTGTAGCTGAAATGCACTTTTAGGCGCATGCAGTAAATACATTTGCTCATAACTTCTACATAATAGTTTTAATAATTGTTTTGCATATACATATTTTGTGTGTATAATTATATCACTGGTAAAAAAAACTCATTTAAATTAGGTTAATAAATAAAAAGATAATTGAAATTAATTGAATTTTGGTACTTTAGGTTAAAATAATAGTGAAAAACAAGTAAGGAAGCCTAAGTTCGAGTGGAATCGAACATTAGATACTCAGCTGTATGCTTTCATTGTTTGTTTGCGCCTGATAGAATCACGGTGTATTTTATATAAAGCGAGTGCTGCATAAAGTGGACGTAGCCACGCCCATTTTCAACATTTGGTGGTCATAAACCGATTTGAATAAATTTTTGCATGTCTATTGACACAAGTTATAAAAGTGTATAAACCAAGCTTATAATATCTCAATTATTTGTCGAGTTATAGGCTAAGAAATCTCGTATATTCCTTTGTCTAAAAAGAGGCGGTGCCATGCCCATTTTCCAAAATTTTTATACTTTTTGTTTCCGGTCTATTGTGGAACTCATGCCACAAAAGTTCAATGAATTACCTTTATATTTGACAGAGATATCGCTTAAAATGTTTTTATTAGGTCACTTTATAATATACATATATAAAAGTGGGCGTGGCCGTCAACCGATTTTAACTATTATCCGTCCAAATGTTTGGCTAAGTAAGTAAATCACGCATACCAAATTTTATCGATATATCTTCAATGGTTTCTGAGTTATGACTTATAAAACTTTCAATGTTTGCCCCTTAATAAGTGGGCGTGGCACCGCCCATTTTCCAAAATTTCATCAAATTTCTTCATAGGGGCCTGAGCTCAATACGTGGGTAAAATTTCATCGCTCCAGCTATATTAGTGACTGAGATACCAAATTTCCGATTTTTTCTATATAGGAAAAGTGGGCGTGGTCATGGTCCGATTTCGACTATTTTCAATACCAACCGTCCCAGTTCGATACCAACTTGCATTCCAAATTTCATCAAAATATCTCAATTTTTGCGCGAGTTAGAGTATTTACAGACGGACAGACGGACAGACGGACGGACGGACGGACATGGCTCAATCGATTTCTCTTTTCACCCTGATCATTTTGATATATATAAGTCTATATCTATCTCGATCATTTCATTCTGTTACAATCCACCGTTATGTGATTAAAACTATAATACTCTGTGTACTAGTACAGCTGAGTATAAAAAATAACCTAATGAACATTAGACTTGTTTAATAAATAGCAGGGCTATCGGAAAAACTGCCTCTTCTGCAAGTCTTAACTTCGATAGATATTTAATGTGGTAATAGGTTAGTATTCGGCTCGAGAACTAAACGATTCGCCAGCAAAATGCAAGCTTCGTTATGTAACTTGTACTCGAATTATAGAAACACACTGGCTCTCCTACTGAAGGCAATAGCCATGAAAGTAATAGCTTCTTTGGTTATTGTGTGTTTTAAAGGAATGCGACAAACCCAAGAAATACTTGCAAAAGATAAAAAAAAACCTACTTTGGCGGAATGACTGACTCATACAATTTGGCATATTCAAACGTATTTGCCTGCATAAATAAAAGGAATTGAAAGAAGCGCGAAAATGAAGAGTTTTGATGGCAAAGTAAATGCCATTTTAGCACAAGCACAAACGTATGTACCTACAAACATACATAATTGTGTAAATTTCTGTGTAACTTTTATGTGTTTTTAGCTATGAGCATCGCACAAAATACGCAATGTAATTAAAATGTTACACACACAACGCATGCGCAACGCATGGCAGTTAAAAAGTCATTGTGCTAGCCAATGCGGTGGCATGCGATACAGTGTTGCCGCTAAAAAATTTCAAAAGGTGGCCCAAAAAAAAGAAAAAAGGTGTCCCCCAATTTTTTTTAGCTAGAAACACATTTTTATATATTTTTGTGGTTTTTTTAATACTTAACTGAATTCACAGGTTAAGGAACAGTGTTTTACTAAACCCAAGTAAAACTAGAGCAAACATACATAGATTTAATTCAAGTGTATGTATTATATAGATAAGTTATAATTTAATGGATATAAAATTTAGTTCTCAGATATTTGACAACCAAGTTTTCTTCCGAAATCCAGGAATCAAAATCATTTCCATTAGCTAAATTGAGCGCTGAGATCATTGAACTGCACGTATCAATTTTGCAAGCTGTTTGTAACCTTGGTCTTAAATATTGAAAGATTTGAAAATAATCTTTCTGCTGATGCACTACTATGGGGCAGCGTTAATATATTTGCAACAAACCCACAACAAGTTCTCATTTAAATTGTTTTTCATATTCCCCACGCTGTGCCAAAACTCTTCTATTTCGGTTTGTTCAAACAATTTTCTTGCATTCTAAAAATTTATACTCCTAAATAACTCTTTCGGGATTTTCCTTCGCAGCGGAGAGTTGCCAATGAAAAGTGAAAGGGTAACCAAGAGGCTTTTTTTTATATTTAAGAAAAAACTAAAAAATATTTATTACATTATAGTTTTGAAAGTAAAAAAGGACCGAAAGTGACCCGAATTTTTAAAAAGGTTCAAAAATTGCATATTTTAAAAAAGTTGGGTTCCGGTGGCCTGGTTCAAATTGCCACTTTAGTGGCCCCAGCGGAAAGACTGATGCGATGTGTGAACTTTGGGGTGGCTCAAAAGTGGAAATAGGAAATTTTGGTCATACAAAATCAAATATTAAAAAAAAATAAAAATAATACAAAAAAATCAGCGATTTGTCTTCAAGCGCAGATCATTGCGCTTTAAGGTTCATATAGGTTAAGGTTATCACTAAAGGTAAAAGTTTTACTATGGGAGCTGCGATGTAATCTGTGAAGATTCTTTTAGACTTTACTAGAGTCAAGCAGCCATTAAGTCACTTGTGACCTCGTTTTATTCGAAACTGGTAAGTTAGGGCTAAGGTAACCCTAAAACATCTCAAACTCTTATGTAGGTAGGGTGGCCCCCAGATGTATGGAGAGAAATTTTAAAGCATATTTCCTCAATCTCACCTCCTAGTTCGATACTAATATAGTTAGTCGAAGATACCACATATAAATTTGCATCATAATCGGAAACGGTTAAGCGGTATCGCACAAGGGTCAAAGTTCATATTCTCATATGTGACCCCATGCGACACGCCTTAACCATCTCCGATCGGGACTAAAATTTATATGTGATATCTTTGACTGTGCTGATACTGATCTAGGAGGTGAGGCAGGAGAAAATCGCTAATTTGATTTTTTAAGGACCACCCCAATGTACGTTTAATGCTGTAATCATAAACTTAATTATGTAAGAAAAACATACCATACATACATACAATAATTGTAGTATATACTTACATAGTTATGTATATAACTGACAGCGCTCAGTTAATGTGTTAAATTATAATGCAGCGTATACGTAAATTAAAATAATTAAGTCTCATGTATATGAATGTTTTTTTTTTTGAAAACATATGCATACGCATTTAACTTTAACTCGCAAATTTTAAATTAGTACATATGTAGCTACAAGAGTAACTAAATATGTATGTATGTATGTTCACAACACATAAATACATTTTGCAGTGCCTTTAAATCATTTGCTTAACTCACAACAGAAAACAAAAAAAAAAACATAAAAACTTTAAAAGCTAACGCAGACATTTCGGCGATTTGGGCTTTAAAGATATGATTGTGATGTGATGATGATGATAAATGTTCATACATATGTATATACAAACATGCACATACTACTTTTGCATGCATCTAACCAACATCACAGCAAGTTGTGCCATTGCCAGTAGGCAAATAAAACCGCCGCAACATTTTTTGTGTAATTTGTGACAGCGTAATGGGAAATTTCTGAAGCAGTTGAAGCGTTGAGTAAGTCGCATTTTTCTTTTTATTATTATTACATATGTATGTACACATACATACATATGTATATTACTCTTCGCTTCTTGCATGGCATTTAAAGTTAATTAAAGTGTAAATTTGTATGCACACAGAAGCAGCAGAAAGAAAATGCAATTGAGTAAATTTCTTTCGTTAATTTGTTGCGGCGCGCGAAGCATCAATGGACACTTTGGAAAAAGTAATTGTTACATTTCTTCATCCATTTTAACATAAATACATACATACATGCACAAATAGAGGCAAAGTACTTTGAAAATAAGAAATGGGGAATAATGGGCCAGCAAATGGTGTTTGGGGTTTAGTAGGGCATTGCTTTAAGGCAAATAGCTTAGATTATAATTAATTACAAGCGATTTGCATATTTTTAATCGGGGGATACCTATTCTTTTAAGAAGAAATAGGCCGCGGATTTTTTTTTTGAAGCTTAGTAAAAATTAAGATATCTTCTTGGAAACTAGAAACTTAAGGTACTGCCAGACGATGCAATGAAAGTGCTTTCCGAAAGTGTCAAATCATTGAAAGAACTTTCATGAGTATCCACACGACGCAATGAAAGTGCTTTCAGAAAGCACTTTTTACTTCCATTTTCCGAAAACTTTCAGGAATTACTTTTCATTTGTTCACACGGTGAAAGGGAAATGAGTTTTTGAAAGTAATTTCTGGCAGCTGTCAAATTAAATTCAAACAGCTGTGAGAGCAAGCCAGATGTAGGAGAGCAAACAGCTTGCAAAGAGCACCCTCTTATCCATATACGCTCTTTGCAGCTTGTTGTGTGAGAGCAAACAGCTGTGCGTGGAATGGTGATGGTGGAGACTTTTGTGTTTTTTTGTGTTCACATGAAAAATATAACGTGATAGTTAATTATTTTAATAATTGTATTTTATTTATACATATGTATTTTTATAAAGAAAACATATTTTCATGCCGATTCGATCATTTAAACAACACTCTATCAGCTAGCAATTTTTAGAAAGTAAAACACTTTCAGATTTAACAATTGAAAGTGAAAAGCATTTCTGAAAAGTATTTTTCTCGCAGCTAGACGATGAAAGTTTTTCGTAAGAAAGTAATTGCTGAAATTTCGGAAAACACTTTCAGAAAGTACTTTTTTGGTGGCTAGACGAGAAAATTTTACTTTTTCACTTTCTGAAAGCACTTTCATTGCATCGTCTGGCAGTACCTTTACGCTTTGTTGTAATATAAATCTAGCGATGGGTGAATTCGAGATGTTTAGACAATCGAGCGAAATTACCATCGTTCAATATCACCAACGAGTCAAAAGTTGACTCGCTACTCGACTACAGAATTGAGATGTATTGTACGATTGTTTAGAGTCGGAGGTTGTTTAGATTAGTGATGGGTTGAAGGCGAGAAGAATCGTTGGCGTGTATGAGATGTTTTAGAAATTGATTCAATTGACGATCTTTGGCAACTGGTCTCGAATACCAATGAAAATGATTATTCGAGCATTCGATTATTTTGAATAATCGAGACAATCAAAAAAAAAAAACATCTCAGACTTGCCCATCACTAGTTTCAACCTCTTTTTAGTAAATGAGTTGTCGTTCCAATATACGAAGCTCTCCATAAATTTTATAAACGCCCTTATTTGAATGCATTATAAAATAAATTAATTTCTCTTGCCCTTTTTGTTCAAAAATTACTGCTTGTATTAAGTACTTTATTGCAACCTCTGACCCATGCGCTGGTTACTAGGGCGACCCTTGCATATGCAATGACATTTATATGTCAACGAATGCAACCCTGCATACAATTATGTATGCATTTATGCATGCTCACACATGCAAACAATACATTAATTAAGCGCCTAAATATTTAAGTGACAACTAATTTAAGCGTCGAATTTTCATATATTTTGTATGCCTGCGTGTCTATGCATTGGCCTGACTGCAATTGTTAATTGAGGGAAGTGAAATTAATTAAATTATTTCCGCTTGCACATATATACATACATATGTTAATATGTACGTAAGTATATACATTAGAGTGGCCCTTATTTTCGAAAGTCGGAAATTTGCAGTTGTTACCCCCTGATATGTTTTTGTTTAATAAAAAAATAATACCCTGAAAATTTTGGCCCGATTGAACAACTCTAACCCGTGCCACAACGGGTTGAAGTTGAAAAATTGGTAACATCACTTTTAGTAAGCGCTTCTTTTGGCTATGCAGTGATAAATATATGTATGTGCGTAAGTATACCCGAAAACCTAACTCTGAGATGTTTACAAGTTTAAACTTGCATGAAATTAATCAAAATACTTTTATTATTTTACCGATACAATTGCTTGAGTAACAGAATTCGTAGAAGATGTATGTACGTATGTAGATGACATTAAATTTTGTTTCTTACGTATAAAGCAACATAGTATTAAAACAAAAAAATCAAACATTTCACCTAAAAAGAGTGTATTAATTTAAACCAGGGACCGTAACGGTTATAAGTGATATCCAAAAAGTTGATTTTTAACGATTATTTTCTGAGTTTTATTTTTTGCTCAGAAAATAAAAGTTTTTTCTTGAGTTTTATTTTCCCCTCAGCAAATAAAAGTTATTTTTTGATTTTTATATTTCGCTCAGAAAATAAAAGTTATTTTTTGAGTTTTATTTTTCCCTCAGAAAATAAAAGTTTTTTTCTGAGTTTTATTTTTCGATCAGAAAATAGAAGTTATTTTTTGAGTTTTATTTTTCCCTCAGAAAATAAAAGGACAGAAATAAAGTTGTTGTATGTGAAGCATTTACTTAAATCTAATAACTTTAAACGAGCAATTCTTGTATATATATATATATGTATATATATATATGTATATGCAAGAATTGCTCGTTTAAAGTTATTAGATTTAAGTAAATGCTTCACATACAACAACTTTATTTCTGTCCTACAGAGTTTCTAAATGCTACATATTTATGTACCTACTCACATACATACATAAAATTATATTTTTAATAGTATATATGTGCTCGCGTCACATAAATACGTAAAATTTATAAATAAACTTTTATTATCTGAGCAAAAAAATAAAACTCAAAGACTCTGCGTTACGGTGATTACATCTGTGCGCTTCTTTTGCGTTTAGCGTTTCTCCTTTAGTATGATTTTTTTAGTCAAAATTTAAAAAATAACGATTATTTGCAATCCCTGATTTAAACTCATATGCTTTTCTTCCAATACAACAATTTTAAAACGAGCAACTGGTGAAGTCAGTGTACTGAAGCACATGCCACACGTAGGTACCTTTTTAGCACATGTGAAACGAATGAGTTTTTTATACATAGCAAAAGTGAGTATCTGTCGGCATTGGGAAATTTTGTGTCCGTATCACGGTTATTTTACGCGTAGTCAGCGTAACTGTCCTTTGAAAATGATTCAGAAATATAATATCGAGACGGTCCAGCAATATTCATGATAGAGTCCTCAATGTCGGTTTCTCATTCATCTTCCTCGAGTCATTTTGTAAGAATTTCATCCGAGGAGGCACTTAGAATGTTAAAAGTTTCCAATTTTCCACATTTGCACACTATCTATATATTAATAGGCTAAAATTTTTTCCATACAAACAATTGCCAGGCTGTTTAGCACATTTAACATACTCATATCCACATAAAATTGATATGGATGTGTTCGTATGAGTGAGGAGCAGTGCATAGGCATATAATTTTTTCTATAGATTATTTAATTTGCTTATAATTAATAAATAAAATCTTTAGTTAAGATAAATAGATATCGTAAACACAGTTGAAGAGTCGCTTTAATTTAAAAGCCCTCAACACCGGGCCTACCTTCCTAGATCTGCCTTGATCTTGACCATGATTTCGCGTCGGACCGTGATCAAAAGGGCAAATCAGTGTTGCGGTACAAGTGGAATTTGGAAAGTGTTGCTTATCTCCGCGAAAAGGAATAATTTTTGTACCAATACAAAGTTGAAAAAATAAATTGCATGGTCGAATTTCGAGCACCGGCGATACTAGTTTTAGTTAAATTCTGATATAAAGGAAATAGTAAGAAAAATCCCAAAATAAAATTTTGTCACAAAAATCACCTCCATAAAGTCCCTGGACTGTGGTATATAGGTTCTTTTGTCTGTGGATATCTAGTGAAATTCTATAGCGAATAACTTTCTATAACTATTTAACCCTCTAACATACTTCGAAATAATATTTTTTGGACTTTCTAAAAAAGGAGTAAAAGCGAGCTCATCGTCAGGGTGTTAGAGGGTCACTTATTTTTAAAATTTCCCATATAAATATGTATGTACGAGTACATGCAAAATATACATTACAAATTTCAATTTTGTTTGTATATATGAGAAAATAAGTATCCGTGACATTTCACTACTTCAATATACAGAATATCACTATAGTTTGTTTATAAAACATTTATTTGTGGAGTCTAATAAATAACAACGTTGTAATCTACTAAACTTCAAAAATATAAGAGAATTCGTCCAATATAGACGTCCACCGAACCATATAACCCTTGGTTCATTATTTCAACACATTGTGGCACGGGTTAACGTTGCCCAATCGAGCAAATATTAAACAGGGAATATTTTCTTCGTACATGAAACCATTTCAGGGGGTAACGTCTCAAAAAAGTAGAAAAAAAATTTTCCATAGGCGTAAGGGCCACTCTAATATACATAGTATGCATTTATGTATTAAGAATAAGCTTTTATGATCTGTGAACCTAAGGAAATAAGTGCTAAGGCAAAATATGTCAAACATTTCAAATATCGCTAGCTTAGAGTGCAAATTGTGTAAGTCCTTTTTTCAAACTTTGTAGGAGAGATAAAAAACAAAAAATAAAAAAATTTCGAAATGAAAAAAAATTTTCTGTTCATGTAAATATTATGGACTTACACAATTTTCTTCGCTTTTTGGACTTACACAATTTGCGTCATCACTGAATAACAACTAGTAGAAATTTGACAAGAGTCACAGACTTGTTTAGCGCGGTGCGTATTTGATTTTTCTACATAAAAATACACTTTTTCATAAAAGTGGACTTACACAGTTTGCACTCTAAGCTAGCGATATGCTGTTCATTGAATTTAATTTCTTTTTTGACATATGTATTACTTTTTCTTTTAATTGATTCATTGTGCTTTTGTAAATGAAATTACAACACTTGAGCGTAAACTCGAAGCAGAAATAGGACAGTTTGCGGGTTTAGGCTTTTCTTGAGGAGCTCGAATTAGTGAAAATTACGTTAGAATTTTTATAACTTTTATGAACATGAAATCCACTGTGGAATTAAAAAAAAAAAAAGTGATCACTACCTGAAAGGTTCATTCAGAATAAAGAACTGGCTTAGAAGTAGACATTTGATCGGCAAAGTGGTAGTTCTAGCTCAATACGCAAACAATGTTTTTAACTGTCCGATATTACACGGCGCACAGTGCTTCGATCCCACATAAACGATGGACGAAAATAGAAGCAGTGGTCAAAAATTCTTGAAATTTCACTTCCTAAAAGATCACATCATGTTGAATTAAAAAATAAAATCAGTTTTTTTTCTATCGGTTACCAATTCTATAAAAAAAAACTGTGATTTTAATCTTTTTCATGGTAAAGTGAAAAATAGCTGTATTTTATTTTTAATCTGCACAAACTTTCTAGGTATGCAGTATTTTAGCTTATTGAATTCTACTCTAACAAAGTGAAACTATTATCCTTCCAGAAAATTTCGTTAATTTTTGACAATTTTTTTTCTAAAGGCTATTTTTTGCCCAATTTTGTAAAATAAGATCGCTGTATTTTATAAAATTTTTATAAATTTTCTGAGTACGCAGTTTTGTAGCTTATATAATTCTGGCTTAATCAAGTGTAATTTATATTCTTCCAAAAATTTCGTTAATTTTTTTTAAAATATTTTTTCCAATAGATATTTGCTATTTTCCATACAAAATAAGCTTGCTTTTTGATATGAAGCTAATATAAGCATACTTATCGTTGACTAGTACAATTTTATAGCAAAATATGATTAAAAAAAAACTTATAAATAAGCAAATTAAGCGGAAATTTAATTTAATTGGACATTTACCATATATCAGTTTCTGAATCCCTTGGCAAGTTTGATTTGGTTATAAACCGGTTTTGGCTATGTGGCATCTTCAGTATGTTGTTTCGAGGAGAACGAGCTGACGGAAATTCGTTCCACAATAGGTCATTTTTTAAACCTATGTTCTTCACAAAAACCCGTTTTCCAACATTGGCACTTACCTGAGCTATATCTGCACGAAGAAATATCTAGCCAGTGACCTAGAATTTTTAACAACTAGTTGTGAACTTTACTGCAGATTTGTCATTAGCTTACATACCTCATCCTTAGTTTAATAACTACATATTTAAATAAAAACAAGTTGTTTTGAAGTTTTGGAATATATCGTATATGAATTTATTTCAATACTTCGTATTTGTAAAGAATTACATTTGATTATTAAATAAAATTTTTTTATATGGTACAAATATTTTTACTTACATCTGTATGTACATATACATATGTACTAAGCTTATCGGCAATTTTTAAACTCTTATATTTTTCGCACATAATTAAGTTTTATGGACATATTAAAACTATAAAAAGTACAATAAATTTCAATTTTAATTTAACTCATCTATTCAATTACACATTTATGTATGTACACACATGACATTGAATAATTTCGTGCGATTTTTTTACATATACATAAAACCATGTCGCAAGCATATTTATTACATAAATGCTAATTATACATACTACATATATATCTATATATTTATGCATGTACTCGTATGTAAAACTATCTAGCTAATTTATTTATTGATAGATGAATGTACATAGTTTTACTCTTATACTCGTATTACAAATTCACATAAATATGTTTGTATGTAATATGTAGTCTATTTGCCCACTGCTTGGCCTCACTAATCGTTTGTTATATCAGTTACATTTTTATAATTCAATTGTATTTAATTTAATTTTAATTTAACGATTATCTTGACAATTTGCTAACAATGTCAAATATTCACTTTTGGCATTGGTTTTTTCTTATACACGTACTTACTTACTTATATCTATATTTATATGCTTACATATTTATTAGGGTAATTTATTTTGATTTGTATCATTTGCACGTAATGCAAGCAAAAAAAATTATAAAATTACTTGTGACTTTACTAAGTAAATGCGCATAAATTAAAGTAAAGCACATTTTTGTAGGTGTTGACTTGACTTTGACTTGTTTACTACGCGTATTATTGACGCTTTTTTCTTATACGATTTTCAGTGATGGATTTTGATAACTTCATTAAAGTTAATTGGAGGAAGACATTCAATGTAGAGTATACATACATACAAAAGCTTCGATATCTAATATGAATATAAAACTCTGAGAACGAAGTTATAAGCATTCTTACACCGTTTTCTTTTCTGGAAATAATGTTGCTCTGTATGGTGTTGGATAATGACTCTTTTTTTTAGAATCGAGTAGCATTTTATTTCTCTATTCATTATTGAAGGTGAGACTTGAATACTAGATTCGTCTTCTACGCGTTTTCGAATTGTTAACCAACTCCAATATTTATTGGGAATTTTGTTTAATAGAACATCTATCTATGTATTTACAAAAATGTTTTAAAAACCGTTTTCAGTGCACTAGTTGAAGGAGATTGAGAGTTAGAAATTCATCCATTGACGAGCAAGTCCGATTCGATTTTCAAACGTATTGGAATCTAGTCGCGAATAGCCGTTAATCGACTAAGCAATTGCTAAAACTTCTCTGACTCGCCAACGATTTCTCTCTCGCTATCAAAGTAATCGCTAAAACATCTCAGACTCTCCCATCATTAAGAGCCGGTTTCACCACCCCCGGTTAATTTAATCGCTGGTTAGTTTGACGTAAATCGTATGGCGAGCAGTCAAATAAATTGCTTAACCGGGCAAAAATCTCTGGTTAAGTGCTTAACCGGAGATGATGAAACCGGCCCTAAACGAAACAACCTCCGACTCGAACAATCATACAAAAACATGTAGATTGTGTAGCAGAGATGTTAAGTATTGCAATCATCGTGACTTTCAGCCCTTGAAGTCCCATTCTTATTCTTGAAGTCTTGAAGTCTTTTTTGACTGATGATTTAAAATTTGAAGTCCCCAGTATTTTTGGCAAGTATGACTGACCATTAATTTTTTTAATTCATTGATGACTGGCGATATTTTTTAAGCAGTCAGTTAGTAAACTAGTACCAAAAATATGCTCTCTATGTATTTTAGCTGTAATAGTATTTATTTTGCATATACCTAAAATGGTCAGTTTATAAAATCTTTGAAATATATATCGCTAGCTTAGAGTGCAAACTGTGTAAGTCCATTTTTATGAAAAAGTGTATTTTTATGTACAACGCTAGAAAAATCAAATACGCACCGCGCTAAACAAGTCGGTGACCCTTGTCATATTTCTACTCGTTGTTATTCAGTGATACGCAAATTGTGTAAGTCGAAAAAGCGAAGAAAATTGTGTAAGTCCAAAATATTTACATGAACAGAACATTTTTTTTTCATTTTGAAATCTTTTTTATTTTTTGTTTTTATCTCTCCTACAAAGTTTGAAAAAAAGGACTTTACACAATTTGCACTCTAAGCTAGTGATATGTAGACTAGAGCGTATCGAGAAAAAAAGTTCGCCCCCATATGATCTCTTTTTCGAAAACATTTCCGGAATTTTTTTTTTTTGGACCCCGCTAGAGTCGCTAAAATTCAATTTTTCATATCTTCGGTTTTATGGAAGATTCCTACTTTATAATTGTATTAACTCTGTGTGCGCCATTGGGGTAACTTCCACCCAGTACATAGTTTATACCACCTTAATGTAACTTTTTTTTTGCCGGTATGTTAAACGTCGTCAAACGTCGATCGATGCCGTAGAACCGCAAATAAAACACATTTAACGTTCCGAGGAACATGCGTTTTTCGCTTCCTGTGGTTTCTTGGCTAATTTTATAGGCCATTTTGACCCCAATCAAAAGACTGCGCAGTCACAAAGTACTGCATTACTTAACATCTTTGTTGTGTAGTCAAGGAGTCAGTCAACTTTTGACTCGATTGTGACTTTGCAATGATTGCGATTTCGCTCGATTGCATAAACATCTCGGACTGGTACATCGCTATATTTCGTAAGACTGTGGAAAAGACTGGGTGACAGAGGGCAAACTCTCGAAAATGGAAAATTTCTTCTTCATAAAAATTAATTTTTTTTACATTTTTATTGAAAAAGTAAAAGATGTATGAAGTGTTTTGAGATTGAATTTTGTTTAACTTCAAAAATTAGCATGACTAAAATTATGCTAGCTGAAAAGTTTCAGAGTTTTCATTATATGATGAGACTTAACACTAAGCGCGCTTTTTTATATGCAAATATCTCATTACTGCGCACATACTTTTAAGAAATATTAGTTTTATTATTATTATTATTATTATTATGTATGGTGTACATATTTTTAATTAATTTATATTTTTTATTTATTGAAAAAAAGCTATTTACAAAGCATTTAGTTGTTTGCAACAAAATCTTTCGGTCTGTTTTATATACAAATGCGTCGTTATGTAAAATTATTTTGCATTTATATAAAATTGTTTTTTTTTTTGTTTATATCACAGATAAACATGTACATTTATAAATTTTTTTTTAATATGTGTATTTTATTTACTAGTTATTATGTTGTTGTTGTAACTAACGAAACACTACTCTCAGAATTGCCGCAGTAGAAATGCTTACCCGCTTATAAGACCGGCTCCTTTCGGCACTTGGAGCCGACTTGCGCTGGGCACCCGCTGATTGGAAGTTACAAGCAACAATTTATATATTTAGTTTTAAAAACACTTACTTATTTCTAGTTAACTTTATAATAATAAAAGAAATTAGCTTAACTTGAAAAATAATGTAGAAACTTGGCTGATATATTGACTTCTTCTAATACAACGTAGAACCAAAAAAAAAAAAAAAACTTACTAAAATACCAGGAGCATACACTATTTTTACAACAAATTTTAAAGTGTGCATACAGCACCGTGCATTTGATTAGACACACTCTGTTAAAAAGAAATGGAATTAAGAGGTAGCAAGAGGCAAATTATTCGGAAAGTTCACTCATACCTCAAGTTTTTCAAATGCATTTTTTCAGATGAAAGCAACTGCCCTAGAAGAGGGCATTTGGAGTCCAAAGGTGGTTAGAATTGACTTTGATAGACAGCCGATGCAATCGCCTGTGGCCGGAGCTGTATATTTATATACCCTCCCAAAAATTTTCGCCTTATTTGAGACTTATTTCAGATGATCTAAAGGCTTTTAAAATAATTCCTGAAATTTCTAAGGGACGTTAGTTGTGTGTGATGTCATCAGATCATAAGGAATTCTCACTCTCTCTCTCTCCGAGAGAAAACCTTTTTCTTGAGGCTTAATCGGCATGAGATATAAAGTTTCAAATTCCTTAGACCACCTTTTGGAGGGTATATACAAACTCATCTTACTTATACTACTACTCGATAACTAATGTGATTATAGTTTTTCCTTTTCTCAATTTATGGCTTCCTTATTGCACTCTCCTACGCCCTTTCTCTGCATCCAACACACCACATTTCCACTCCCACTCCCGCTCTCAGCGATGCCTCACCGCTGGCGGCGCAAATGCCTGCATGCTATAATAACGATCCGTATCCTCCTTCGTAACACTCGTCACATGCTGAAATTGACACGGTTGCGAGATTTGCGATTTGGGCGGCAGTGGTGCGGGTTTCACACGCTTCTGCTTCTGTTTCTTCTTACCCGGCACCGACAGCGCAATATTCTCCGGATCACTTATCAGCTTTTCAATGTGATGATAAAGTTCACGTGCCGAATCGGTTGAATCGAAACTGAAACCGATCAATTGCTGATGATTCGTCGACAAGCACATCGTGTGAAACGATGGACCAGCAACGCGATAACTCGACAAGTTATCGATGCGATCGGACCAGAGCGCAAAGCACGAACCACGTTCGGCCAGCACGAGCGTGACACGTTGTACAGCGCGTGATCGTGCATTGCCACGATCGTGCAAAATAACGGGTATGCCGGTGAAGACAAGACGCCAATCGCCGGTCGCCTCTTTGTTGCCGCCTCCGCCGCCTGCATTGTTGCCATTGCTGTTGTTGCTGCCCTCATACAAATTGGCCAGTGATGAGCAAACGAATATATCAGTGCCCAAACCACCGAAAAAACTCTCCACTTGTCCACGTTCATATTCGGAGAGATTGGAATTGCTTGTTGTATCGGTGCTCAAGGTGTCGGCATCCACATCGGAGCCGGCAATGAAATATGAATTGTTTAGATTGACATTGCCGGTATTGTTGGTTGCGGTGGATGCGGTGTTGGTGGTATGTGAAAGCGTGTGCGTATGCACCGATGAGTTGTGTGAATTGTGTGAGTGATGTGAGTGTGTAGACCAATCGGGATTGATCATCATTAGCTCATTGTGTTCGGAAGAGTTGGCGCTTTCGGAGGATTCGGATGGTGGCGCCGAATCGCCAACGGAACCCAAGCGACGACGTTGCATGTGTGCGGCAAGCTGCAATGGGAAGAAAGAGAGAGAGAGATAGAGAGTGAGTGAGGAAAAGAAGAAACATATAGCATGTAAATAATGCTAAAAATATATAATTAAAGTTTTTTAAAGCATATTTTTAAATATTTTTAAATGATTCAGATTGTTACAGACAGACTTGTAGTTTAATGATTAAAATGTTTAATGATTAAAATGTTTAATGATTACTAATTAAATCATGTTTTGTTTTTGTAATTCTTTAATGATTAAATACGATTACTTTCACCTTTTTCATGATTAGCAGTTAATTAGTTTTGATTTGATTGATTTATACAATTATTTGAATTTTTTCAGCTACATTTGATTTTTTTTAATTATATGAAAACTGATCAATCGATTAATTAACTTTCATTGCATGATTATTTTGTTTTTTTTTTTTTCAATTATTTCTGTAGTTTTTTTATTTCATTGCTTGATAAGTACAATTATTTGATTACTCTGAGTTATTTTTGACTTTTTTTAATTGCATGATTATTTTGGGATTTTTTTCATTACTTGATTAGTAAAATAATTTGATCATTTTCACTTATTTTTGATTTATTTTTAATTGCATGATAAACTAATCAGTCGATTAATTAATTTTAATTGCATGATTATTTTGATTTTTTGAATTATTTTTGGATTTCTGATTAATAATTCCCCGTTTAAGGCAAGGCAAATAAAATACTAACTAAAATTAAATAATCCAAAATAATTAATCATTACTAATCTCAATTGGAATTTAACACGTCTGGTTACAGCTACACTAAAGAAATCCAGTCCCTCTATATTTTCTGCTTTGGTGCTTATTTCAGTGACTATTTTTTAACTCAAAACTATATGAGGTTAAGACATTGCTGCTGTAAAGAACTCCACAAAATCAGCGCCAGTGATGCATAACAAATTTATAAAAAATTCTTGCAAACAAAAAACTTGTAATAGATTAAACAAATATTTAATTTAAATTGAAATTTCATCACTCGCACACTTGAAAAAAAATCAAAATCAAACCAATTGGTTATGTTTAACTTGTTCAAGCATTTACTTTTTGTGAAGGAACGCGTTCAGCTGAAAATTATGCAATCAATTTCCGCTCTAAAAAATTCAACAGCAACGAAGCAAATAAAATACATAGTTACATACATACAAACGAATGCACAAGCATATTTTAATATTTCATGCTTTACTATTTAGTATGAATTTTGATTAAGAACTTCCAGTTAGTTTTGATTTTAAATCAATTTAAAGAAAGTGTTAGTTTTTTGTAAGAACTTTTAGCAAATTTTTTAGCATGCTGACTTGTAGCCTAGTGATTTTTATTCTAGCAATATGTACAAATTACTGAAAATCAGACTAAGTAGCATTTAATATTTAATTTTTCTCATTCTTTAAAGATATGAAGCCTGCGTTACGGGTGAGTAGTCATGGTCTACTCGTTTCATTTAAGTTGATTAATTATAAGTAGGTATTTTTTTTTTACTTTCCTCATTAAATACTGCTTAGGTACCAAAAAGTTCTTGCTGCACAATCATTAAAACTCGCAGTTAAGAAACATTCATTTACTTGCTCATAAGCCTTAAATGTGCGTCAATGTCACTCGCAATTTTTGCCGTTATTAGAATTACACAAAAAAAAGACAAAACGAAGAACGAAAACGAAAAGCAGTTAACAAGTTTTTGGTTCATTTTTCATATCACCATAATTATACTCACACATGCAACAACAAAAAAACAAAAAGTGAAAATTATTTTTCGTTAGAAAAGTAAGCACACGCAAGTACCTACTTTGCTCATGCAAGGGATGCCTACTAAGGCAATGATAAGAATGCATTTTTGTGATTGTTCTGTGGAAATTTTGGCTATATATACATATATTAAAATTAACTAATGGTTAACTATTTTAGATTTCTTAATTTTAATGACTATTTTAATTGTCTACTCGGAAAATCAACCCAGCAATTAATAATAATTGTATGTAATTAAAAAACTACAAAAAATAATCATGATTGATTGCCTTTAAAAAAAATTATCAGAAATAATGAAAATTAAAAAAAAATTGTGTAATGATTAATTACTTTTAATTATTTTTAATTGTTTGATTATCTTTAATTTTATGACTGTTTTTGTTATTATTGATTATTTTCAATTATGAGATTATTTATGTTCATATGATTATTTTTAATTACAATGTATTATTCGCAAGTTGAAATAAAACTTAAAATGTGAAGAAAAAAATCAAAAGAAATTAGTCGGTTGATTAGTTTATCATGCAGTTAAAAAAAAAAAAGAATTACTGAAAATAATCAAATAATTGTTTTAATCAAGCGATTTAAAAAAAAATCAGAAATAATTGAAAAAAATTAAAATATTCATATATTTAAAATTAACAAATGGATTTATTGGTTTATCATACAATTAAAAATAAATCAAAAATAACACAATCAAATAATTATATTAATCATGCGATTAAAAAAATTCAAGAATAATTGGAAAAAAATCAAAATAATCATGCAATTAAAATTAATGAATCGATTGATTAATGTACTATTTTAATTTAATCAACTATTAATCATTAAAAAGGTGAACGTAATCGCATATAATCATAAAAGAGTTACAAAAACAAACACACATTTTAATTAATAATCATTAAAAGTTTTAATCATTAAACAACAGGTGCATACATCACTTACAAATCTTAGCAATAAACCCACGTATTATTTTAAGGAAAATTATGGCCTTGAAATGTGTGTATGTATGTATTTGTTATTGTTTTCTAACATTTTCGCGCAAATGTCTGGAATTGTCAGGCAGACTTACTAAGAAAACAAAGAAGAGAGAGTAAGAAGACAGAGAAGCGAGTGAGAAAGCAGACAAATAGCAGAATGAGTAAATACTTAGGCAAAGAAAATGCGTAAAAACACACAGCAGCTTTGAAGCAAAGCTTAAGGTCGCCACCACAAGGCAAACATTTTTTGTAGTTACTTTTACGTTATTTGGTCTGCTTTAATCATTCTCATACTTCTTCGGGGCGCTATTCACACTGTAGTCTTAAGATTTTTTGTTTATTTTCTTATTTCACTTGCACAATAATTTTGTCAGCCAAAGAATTTTCCAGGCGATTAAGCACAATTTTCCGCGCTTTCCAGTAACTTAAACTACGTACAAAAACATATTTAGATTGCTACGAATTTGCATGGACTTTCGCTTTTCTTATGTAGTTCTTTGTTTCTTGGCGATTTATATATGTATAAGAAATCAATGTTTTATCGATGAACTATAAATAAAACAAAATTGCTAAGTTTGTGGTTGAAAGCGCACAAATTGCTTTTTGGTTGCGTGTGATTTGCCTTTGCATAGAAACCACACATTTACTTTTGATGCCTTTGTTGCTCTTGTTGTTCTCAGCTTGTGTTATATACATATTATTGTTTCCCACACTTTATGAATTTTCAACAGAGTTTATTTGTGGTTTTGTGCTTCAATGCCCACACAATTTCCAGCAAAAATACACGTGTTTGCTTTGGAGAGATGAGAGACGACGTGGGCGGGGAGTTAAGTAGGCCTACCAACGAATACTTGCCTCTGTTTTGGACAAGTGAGCACGTTCCAACTTACTTATTATATCTATGTGTACGTCTAGCATGTACTTATGTAAAGTGTGTGGCATTTGCAATATGCGCGCACTTCACTTCGATTTGTTGATTTAATTAATTTGGATTAATTTGGTCTTGTGGCCGAAATACAGCTGTTTGTTTGTACATATCGCACGTTTTATGCAATAGGGATTTAACTCAAAAAAAATTTTTTTTGGGAAAACGCAAATAAATTTTATAATTTCAAATAGTTTCCTTCTACGGCTAACTACAAAATCAGTTCTATTTCCGCCATTTTTATCTTTTTGAGTATTTTATAAGATTGGACTCAAAGGCACTAACCAGTTATTGAAATATATGGCAAAATCCCAGAAATCGAAAATGTCGAGTTAAATCCCTATTGCATAAAACGGGCGATATGTATGTAAGTGGTGGTCCCTGAAGTGCCGTGCCGAAGGGTGTTGGTTGTATGTGTGGTTGTGGCATATGTAAAGTGTAATATTAGCTTTGTGAATAATATTTGTGATTAGGCAATTTCCAATTCAAGTGTAGGCGCTAACCAAGGATGGGCATTTTTGCATTACCATTCAAAGTGCATTACCATTCAATAGTGAATGGTAGTGCAAAATTGGTTTGCATTACCATTCAGTAGTGAATGGTAATGCAAATGTGATTTGCACTACCATTCAATAGTTAATGCGAATGCAAAGGTGAATGCATTCCCATTCATTGCATTCCCACTGCAAATGTGATTTGCACTGGACTAGTACTCTATTCGGAAAAGTTGGTCTGAGAGGCATCCTCTTTTATAATAACTAGCGTTTGTTCGTGTTGAGTAAAATTTTTGTAAATTTGTTGAACTGTGTAATTATAACCTCAGAAGTTGAAAGAAATACTTTTACTTACAGGTATAACATAGAACATATGTACATATTACCATGCCGTGTTGGTTTCCCTTTACTTTGCTAAGCCTAATTCCATATTTATAATATCCCATAAACTTCCTTTCCGTTAATAAATAGATTAGCCACTTAATACCTTAACTATGGTGACAGGTTTTAACTGCTATTAAATGATGAATGGTTGTCCAAATCACTCGCACTCATTTTTAATTAATAGTCCAAATCACATTTGCAGTGGGAATGCAATGAATGGGAATGCATTCACCTTTGCATTCGCATTCACTATTGAATGGTAGTGCAAGCCACATTTGCATTCCCATTCCCTACTGAATGGTAATGCAAACCACATTTTCATTCCCATTCACTACTGAATGGTAATGCAAACCAAATTTGCACTACCACTCATCATTGATTGGTGGCTGCAAGGCTGAATGCAATCAAAATT
Organism: Urophora cardui; assembly: GCA_960531455.1. Classification (NCBI taxonomy): domain Eukaryota; kingdom Metazoa; phylum Arthropoda; class Insecta; order Diptera; family Tephritidae; genus Urophora; species Urophora cardui. The sequence goes on from OY482674.1 coordinate 9,527,439, forward strand.
GAATGCAGCTTGCCCAACCCTGGCGCTAACACACACATAAACATGTATGTATATATGTTTGTTTGTTTGTACATTACCGGTTAATTCATACACTCTGGCATCTAATCAATACACATAATTATGCCTGTAATTCTGTTCTATTTTGCCCATCGCACACTTCATTGATTAGCGTTCTTAATTAACAATCATAGACTGGCATAGGAAATTGGGTACTTGACGCGCGAGTGGCTGCGCAATTGGTGTTTGAGAGTTCGAGTGATAAGTGTTTAAGGGATAAGAGCTTGTGCACAATTGGCTTTGTCTGCTCCAACTTTGATAGAAAAAACCTTAAAGCAAAGCGAAATTCCAGATGCTTGCTACAATTAACACTTTGACAATTTCCACTTCACTTCTTTGCTTTAATTTATAAACCTGATTTTTGGTAAAATATTTGGGGAATTTGCTTTTTTCTGCTTATTCGAATGTTATTTTTTACTTTTCTCTGTTCACTTCTCACGAAATTTCGCGAAATCGCTAAAATAAGTGTAGATATACAAACATACACACACACACAAGTTTGTCAAAGTGTAAAAAAGTTGAGATATGGCTAACTTTATACTTTGCTTTACTCGCTTCACCTCAATTGTGAACATATCCCTTTGAAAAGCACATGCTGAACGGAACTGTCAAAGGAAAACTCTGAAGCAAAGCGAGGTAGAAGTCAATTGTGCACGGGCTCTAAGTGTTTCAAGTGATGCATGAAATTTTAAATTATAAACAAAATCTAAATCGTATACTAAACAAAAGCTCATTTGTAAGCAATAATTAAAGGGATATACCCTGCTAGAATTGTGTGACCGAAAGTACCAACACTATTGCGAAAATACAATATTACCAACACATACGTATAAATTTACGAATGCCATGGCGTATACGTAACATCTTCATATATAATACACCAAACGCTTTTTTGTACGCGCCATAACTTTTATACCGTTATACCGATTTTCGAAAATGTGTCAAATGAAAACGCTTAACCTGTAGCTATGCAGGAAGGTTTAATTTGCTAGAAAAGTGTTGCCACCTGTTTAAAAATTTAATTTTCCAGTAAAGTTTGCTTGATTTTTAAATTTCAGGTAGCTTATGAAAGGGCTTGAGCTGAAAATGAGTAATTTATTACATTTTTTACAAAAAGGGTTGCCACTTGTTCATAAATTAAGTTTTACTCTATAGTCTGTTTGATTTCTAAATTGGAAGTGTCATATGAAAGGTCTTTGTCTCAAAATAAGTAATTTATTATACGGTACGGTATGAAAGGGCTTGAGCTGAAAATGAGTAATTCATTACAATTTTTGCAAAAAGGGTTGCCACTTGTTCAAAAATTAAATTTTACTCTACAGTTTGTTGGATTTTTAAGTTTGACGTGTCTTATGAAAGGGCTTGAACTGAAAATGAGTAACTTATATATAACATTTTTTACAAAAAGGGTTGCCACTTGTTCATAAATTAAGTTTTACGCTATAGTCGCTTTAATTTCTAAATTGCAGGTGTCATATGAAAGGTCTTTGTCTCAAAATAAGTAATTTATTATAAGTTTTACAAAAAGAGTTGCCACCTGTGAAAAAAATTCAATTTTACTCTACACTATGTTTGATGCTTAAATTTAAAGTGTCATATGAAAGGGCTTGTCTTGTACATGGATAGATAATAAAATCTAATTTTTATAAAAGCGGTTGCCACCTATTTAAAAAATTTAGTTTAAATTTTTTCACTATAGGAAAGGAGAGGAAAGGAAAGGAAATGAAAAGAAAAGAAAAGAAAGGAAATGAAAAGAAGGGAAACTAAGGGAAAAGTGAAAGGGAAGGAAATGGCAAAGGAAAAGGAAACGAAGTGGAAAAGGTGGGAGGAAAGTGTACGGTAAATAAGAAGGATAAAGAGAAAAAGGGAACGCAAAAAAGGAGAGGAAAAGAGACAGAGGAAGGAAACTGGAATGAGAAATAGTAGTACGAAATATGGTACTTGTGACCTACACTATGTCTCCTCGGACAAAATAACCTGTAACTATATGTTTAATTTTATATTTTATTAATAAGAAACAATGGGCTTTAAGCCGATTTATAATCTACAATTTTTAAGAAGAAGTCTCTCGGTCAACTAATAAAATATTGTTTATTAGATTGGCAGCTAAAAACGAATCAAGCTGCCTACAAGGGAGCTGGAGTAAACTTTCTCGAAGTTTTCAAAATTTAAAATATCAATAAAAAATGTTCAAATGTGGCAAAAGGCGTTGAGGTTTTACTATATTGTGGTACAGTATAATTGATCGAAGCATTTCTTTTATTTTCGCAATAAAAAAGACAAAACATCATCACCGTTATACCTCAATAATTAAATTTTTAATTCCTCAAACTTCGGCATTTGCCATCTTTTCACATTCGAACGTTTCGCAATATGACTGTCATACAATTCAAACAGATTGCGCAGTTTGCTGCGCAGCTATTCAAATGTCAATGGCATTTTTGCAATTTTAGGAATTTTTTTATGAAATGTAAATTTTTTACATACACATATACATACAAAGAAAAAGGCATACAAAGTAAAACTACACCTTTGGGGGTCTATACAAAAATTTTGTTTGTTCGCTAAAAATGCATGAAAATTGTTGCAATTGCAGCAGCAACAACAACACCCGCAATTGCTTTAGTTAAGCTTGTTTTCCTATTATTGTTCGGAGTAAATATGCAATTTTGGTTTTTTCTTGCTTGTCTCGTAATTGTTGTAATAAAAGTTGTTTATAGGCAAAAAGAGAAAGGCAGAGGGGCAGAGAAAAGACACAGAAGTCACAAATGACAAGCGCTGACTAGTTGTAGGGCAAAAGCTTTGTATGCCAACTGATCGCTTTCTTTTGTTGTGCCCTTTTTTCAATTGTCCTCCGTTTTTTTTTGCGTTTAATTTTTGTCTTGCTAACGGACAATGTCTCATGTAGTTGAATAGTTAGCCAAGGTCAGTGAAATGTGACCAAAAGTAAGGTGAACGAAGATGACAAGTAAAATTTGCAAGACAGCAAGAACGTATAATGCAAAAAAGGGCAGCGGCCGGAGCCCAGCATAAATATGTACATTTGTAAATAATTTGTATTTGACTAACTAAGTACGACGTTGGTTAGCCTTAGTTTCTTCAAGCATAACCCCACACGTGCAGCAGATCAAAGAGGCGTTGCTCATTCCTCAGTCAGCGCAGTCACAGTCAGATGCATTTTTCATGCAACGTGAATGTGCTACACTTTTCACTTCGCTGCTTTTGCTTGCTCACCCAACGCGTGCAATTGAAAACAGTGTTGCCATGCTTTTGTGCAATAAAGTGTTTTGTACTGAACTCTGATGACTACAGAGACTTAGCTGAGAAATTTTGAAGCTATTCTCACTGCAGTGGAGTGTAAGTATCGGAAATATGCAAATTTGTATACTGCTAAAGGTACTGCCAGACGACGCAATGAAAGTGCTTTCAGAAAGCACTTTTAACTTCCACTTTCCGAAAACTTTCAGGAATTACATTTCATTTGTCCACGCGGTGAAAGGGAAATGAGTTTTTGAAAGCACTTTCTGGCAGCTGTCAAATTAAATTCAAACATCTGTGAGAGCAAGACAGAGGTAGGAGAGCAAACAGCTTGTTGTGTGAGAGCAAACAGCTGTGCGTGAAATGGTGATGGTGGAGACTTTTGTGTTTTTTGTGTTCATATGAAAAATATAACGTGATAATTAATTATTTTAATAATTGTATTTTGTTTATACAATGTATTTTTATAAAGAAAGCATATTTACATGCCGGTTCGATCATTTAGACAACACTATATCAGCTAGCAATTTTCAGAAAGTAAAACACTTTCAAATGTAACAATTGAAAGTGAAAAGTATTTCTGAAAAGTATTTTTCTCGCAGCTAGACGATGAAAGTTTTTCGTAAGAAAGTAATTGCTGAAATTTCGGAAAACACTTTCAGAAAGTACTTTTTTGGTGGCTACACGAGAAAATTTTACTTTTTCACTTCCTGAAAGCACTTTCATTGCATCGTCTGGCAGTACCTTAAGTGCAGCCAATCCGCTTTCAAAGCAACTCTAAAACATCTCGAACTCGGAAATCACTAATCTAAACAAACTTCGACTCGGAGCGAATCAACTTTTGATTTTTCAACGATGGCGATTTCACTTGATTTTTTAAAGATCTCGGACTCGTCCATCACTGTTTCTGGGTCTGTGATCACAACAATTTGCCACCTTAATCTCAAACGGCAACACTGCTTTTCATTGGTCGCATCCATCATTATTAGTCGCCGCTGTCGCTCGCTTCGTCAATTCTGACAGACACTTAGCAAATATGTATGTACAAGTACAATGTACATTTGTCGACATTTGCCACAAATCGCTTGACCATTTTTGATTGTACGACATTTTGGACTGTTCCGGGCTGCTCTGTGTGTTCTCGGCCGTTTCTGCTTTGTGTTGTCCTGTCGTGTACAATTTGGCTTTTATGCTTTACGTGCATGGCAGTGACAGGTTTTTTTTCTTAAAACCGACGACGACAGCGCACTTCAATCATTATTAATACTTTGTTGCTGTTGTGGTGTTGTTGCGCTTGTTTTGCAATTGCCCAGCTCGGTTCGGCTTGGCTGACAAGCTTGCTTGTCTCTGTTGATGACCGACCGACCGTCTGTTGTATTTGACATTTTTTGTGTGTTTTTGTAATTGCTGTGGGACAATTGTTTATTTCTCGTTTTTCTTTGCTTTTTTTAGTGTTGCTGATAGCAACAATTTTCGACAAAGACCTGTCATTGTGCAAGAATAACAATTAAAGGTACACATGTGTGTCCCAGTATCCACACTGAGAGAAAAAAAATATATGGAGGGGTCAAAGAAATTGTTTACCTATTTTGAACACTACTTTCTTTGTTTTGAGTAAATTTTCCTTAAAACATGTTAAAAGGTTTATAAAATATTGTTGTTACATGCGTTACCATGGTTTCATATACTTGTTTTGAAAAAATTCATACATTAAAATAATGAAAAATTCTTTAAGCGCCATTCCATTCCCAACTTTCCTTGTTTTGAAGACTTGATTTCTTTAATTTTGAGAAATTAAATTCCCATACAAATCCCCATGGCAACGAATTTGTTTGAATGTTTTTTCCACATTTTTGAGAAAATTTACACAAAACAAAGAAAATTTTGTATTGGGACGCGTGTTCAAAATAAGGAAAATTATGTCTTTGATCGAGAGAAATTTTTTTTGAGTGCATATTTAATATTGAAGCTGTCATTAAGTTCGCTCCAAAAAGTGGTCTAAGGAGTTCGATCAAGTAAGGCGGGTATAAAGTAGCTCTTAAATAGAAAGATAGAGGAAATTGAGTTTCAAATAATAGAAAGCATGCGCAAACGCCTTTTTACAATCCCTTACAAAAGCCTTATTATAAGGAATTAGGTAAGTCTTATTTTATATGGGGAGTAAGTCTTGTGTTAAGGTATTTAAACTTCACATAAACTCTTATTATAAGGAATTGTCTATCTAGGAATAAGATTTCCTCTCAGAGAGAGAGAGAGAGAGAGAGAGGACTTAATATTGAAGCTGTCAACTAAGTTTTTCTGGGGGTTATCCTTGCCATCGTATCGAATACCACCAGCCTATTTGCCTAGTAATAGTAAAATAGCTCAAGCCTTTCCATAAAAGTAACGCAGTATTTATGGCGTATTTTTACCACAAAAGAAATTTAAAAAACAATGTTAAAGCAGTCAACATTTATGACTTTGTTTTTTTGTGTCAGAAAATACATAAAGCCCAAAAATTTTTGCATTTGCACGCTAAAGCAACAGGCAAATATGAATTTTCACAATTAAGCAGAAAATTATTCGCTTTGTAAACACTATTATTATTATAGTATGCACAAGGCAAAGTTACCATAAAAATGTAGATGTAAGAGAATTGTAATTAAAAATCTTTGCATTTGAAACCGAAAGTGCATTTTTCGCGTGTTTAAAGAGAGTAAAGAGTAAAAATTTGAATATATGTGTAATAACCAATGTTGTTCAATGTTGCTTAACAAAATGATTCATATCAAAGCAATCGCCAAAACATATCGTACTAGCCAAGGCTTCCTCTGGCTTTCAAAGGAAACCTAAAACATTTCAGGCTCTCCCATCAGTAATCGAAACAATCACACAAAAATAAATCGATTGTTTGTAGAAGAGGAGCGAGTCTAGTTTTAACACGATTGTTGGCGATTTCGCTCCTATGTCTAAACATCTCGAATTCGCTCGTCACTAATCGAATATCAAATAATCGAGTTCATTACATTCGAATCTAGCAATTTTTTTCTCTCACTTTCATAATCCACTTTTACTCATTCATTTGCTACTTATTTGTTTGTAATTTTAGTTACGTGTTAACTTTATTAATTAAAAACATGGCATATTTTTTTCAATAGCAAATTTGTATGAGCATTTACTTTTATACATATTTTGTTCATGTTTACTTTTATTGTTATTTGGTTTCATTTTATTTTAGAGTTCAATGTTACCATCATCTCACAACGCAAAAAAAAAAAACAAAAAAAAACATTCGTGCTAATTACACGCTGAATAAACATTACTAACACATAAAAGCGGTTATGAAATGAAATGTATGTATGTATGTATGTTGTTATCTCAATCTCAATTTACGGTTTTCATTTAATTAATACGTTTAGTTACGTTAATTGAACTTTTATTTTAACGTATACGCTTAGCTAAATCTATTTCGCGTGACATGGATTTGCTTTAATAGATAATTTTATGCAGATAACTTTTCAATGTTTCAATTAATGCTATTGGTATGTATGTACTACATACTATGTAGGTAGATGTTCTTTCATATATACGTACCATGTACGACGCTGGATCAGACGTGTTAAATTTCCATTAAAATTAGTAATGATAAATTTTTTGGAGTTTTTAATTTTAATGATTATGTGAACTGTTTTAAATTAACCTACCAACTAAAAATCAATTGAATTAAAAAATTATAAAAAATAAGCATGACTAAGCATTAAAAAAATAACCAAAACAATCAACCATTAAATCAGAAATAAACTTATAATAAAACATTTTTTTAATGATTGATGATTATGATTATTTAAATTGTTGAATTATTTTTTATGGTTGATTATTTTTAACTGCTTGATTACTTTTAAATCGCTTTATTATTTTAAGATTTGCGATTGATTCTTTTTATATGATTATTTATAATTCTCTTCAAAACTAGCTGAAGCGTTACACTTTATTATACACAAAAAAAAAAAACATAATTTAAAAAAATCCCAAAAGGAAAAATAATTAATCATTTAATTAATTAATCATGCAATTAAAAAATCAGAATTTATTGAAAATAATCAAATAATTTTTTTAATCATGCAATCGAAAATCAAAAAAAAAATTAATGAAATCAAAATAATAAAAAATTAACCAATTAAATAAATAATGCACTTTTTTAATTTAATGGACTATAAATCATTAAAAAGGTGAAAATAATCGTATTTAATCGTTCAAGAATTATAAAATCAAACCATGCTTCAATTAACAATTCAATCAATTATAATTATAATCATCACAAATTTTAATCAGTAAATAACAGCTCTGGTCACGAATATTATATTGCATATCAAAAATAAAGCTTTTTCTGTGCGACAAGACGGACGTGATGGAGATGAAAAGGCGTATGAATTCGCAAGATGTCCTAAATCACTATTTCATAGTCAATAATCCCTGTGTAGTCTAACCAAAGCCCACATACGAGAGACTTCTACTTTGAAATTCGAAATTTAACAGTTTAGAAAACACTGCACAAAGCACTCAAAACAAATAATCGATTCACTATTTATTTTTCTATCAAAACACACAGCAATTACACGCATACACCAAGGCAACAGGGTCCTCAAGACACTCACCAGTTATCTCCGCTATTGATTACTAAATTTCTCTTTCGTTTATGCTAGAATTTCGTCACGAATGTGCTATGGAGAACCGACGAGTATTTCCGCTACGACATAAACGACAATAAGGTAGCCTTATTTGAAAATCCTTTTAGTAAGTATTGATTTAAAAAGTAAAATATTTCCGCGATTATTCCGTAAAAGTATAAATCGAAATCTATAAATCACACTAAGAAACTGCGATTCCAGTAGAAGCGAGTGCATGAACACGAAATACAATCAAGAATGTAGAAAAATAATATTTAAAATGCATTTTTGATTAAGTAAATTTGCCTTACAACTACATACATACATCTTTACTTTCTTTCGTTCTTCCGAATCGTGATTTTCGTACTTTTCCAACATACATACATATTCATGTATATACCCTATAAACACTGTGGCAATTAACTAATATGAATATCGAACTGAGAAAGACTACATTTAGGGAACTTTAGTACTCCATTCGATATTGAAAATATTCTCGAAAACAAACTAGTAACCAGGAATATTTATTCTGCTAACAAGAGAGAATCTCAAGGCAATATATCTATATCTTTCTTTCTCTCTCTCTCTCATTCTCTCTGATTAAAAGTTCGCCACGAGAATGGCTTTGATTTCGAATTTATAATGAAGGAAATATATATTGGATAGACAAGGTTATATTTTGCCATATTCAGTACCTTATTCCTGAATCGAATACCAACTTGTATCCAAATTTAGTATCCGAAGTGAGACTTGAGAAAGAGCTTTTTGGTTTTACAATAATTTTCGAATTATTAACCCAACTTGATAATGTTCATTGGGTATTATGAGTTATTCAATAATATTAAGTGAGTAATTTTTATATTTAAATAGCATTTGTCATTTTCTCAGATTATTAATTAAAGAAAAAATAATAATAAAAATATTATATACCCCCCTTTCATATAGGAAATGTATAATATTACGTAATCAAACTCAGTTGGATTAGATCATCTGATGATATTAATGGAAATATTGTGAGAATATCTATACTTATATCTGATTCTAACTGGTTTTAGGACGAGATTTTGTTGCTTAACATTTTCTAATTGTGTATCCGATTCCGAAAGACACTTTACAAAGTCAAGGGATGTAGTTTGAACAGAAACTTTTCATGGCTTGCTGATTCCCTTCAGCGCTATTATTAAATCTAATGTTCCTGCTTAGCTACCGCAAGTGGGTATAAATACATATATATAAGTACGTATAACTCACACCGTTTATAATGCAAGCGCTGAGAACAACAGCAACAGCAATCAGAACAACAACATTTTAAGCGGTCGCAGCTTCGACTTTAAACTTGAACAGTAGTCACCGCTCGGTCATAATAACAATGAATGCAAATTGCATTTAAATTAGCGTAGCGCTGTTAGATTCGCATACAAAAACAAAAGAAAAACGTTTACAGGTAAATGTACGTAACATGTACTACGTATGAACAGAGAACTTGTATAACACAAGTGGCATGGATATACAACAAAAAAAAAAACAGTATACATTTGCATGTATTTATGCATTTACGAACGTGTATTATCATGTAAATACCTGTCAGTAGCAAAGTAAACTTGTATAATGGGCAACCAACAGTGCAACAAAACAATAATCACTTACATACATATGTATGTAAGTAATTGGAAACATACTAGAGCTCCAGATTTTTTTTGAACATTTTCGAGTAGCCCGAACAAATGTTGTTCAAATGCTGGAACAGTCGTTTGTTTGTTTATTACCCGTATGTTTGTACGGGCATTTGAACAATTCGGGCATTTTGAAGTTTGTTTTTTTCTTTTGTTTATTATTTTTTTTCTTCCTCATATGTAGTTGTTTTTATTTTTGTTTTTTCGATACACATTTTTTTTTGTTTGTATGCTCGAATGCTCGAATGTTTGTACGGGCATTTGAACAACAAACGGGCTTCAAACAAAAACGATCAATTCGATTTGTTCGATACCCGGGTATCTAGAGCTCTAAAACATACTGGCATTCCTATAGAGCAACAACAACAAAAGAAAATAACAAATATGTAGGTACCATGGACCAGGTACTTATGTATGTAGTTAACACACAAAATTGACAGCGATGACAAAACATGGGTAATAACTGAATTATTTTTTCTGGCGAATTGGAAGTATGTGAATTTACCAAATTAGCGAGTGCATGTGAAAAAATAAGTACATTTGCACTAAAAAAAAATCAATTACCTATTTCAAGTAATAATTTTTGTATAAATCTCATTAATGCCGTCGTGTATGGCGATCTTTCGGAGGAATTTAAAAAATCTTTCTTTAAAAACAGCTCTGCATCTAAACAATCAATATGATTCGCCTGTAAGCTGTCAGTATTTTTGTACTAAATATGGTCGAAATGAACTACATAAATCTGTGTTCACAAGCAATAACCGCTTAAGTCGACTTAGGAAGATTTCGAGTTATATATACCACGTTATTCTCCTTGTAAAACTCTAGATTTCTGTAAAACCCCCATTCTTATAACTTAATTCAATGAAAAGATATAAATAAAAAACCTTTAGGCTTAACTTGCAAGAGAGGTATATTAAACTTGCTATAACAGCCAAATTAGGCGTATATACTTAATCAAATTTCTTCATGACATTTTGTTTTATTTACAAAATTTGATCGTAACATTGTGGATGGCTCACTGATTTTGCGTCCATAGTTTTTAATGACTTTTATGATTTGTAAAAAAATGCCTTCGAATATAAAAATCAATTTATCTCGAAATCATATTTTTCGACTTAAGCGATTATTGCAAATTGTGAAATTATGTTATAAAATTAGTTTGCAAATTACCTTTAAATTCAGGAATTCCAAATATGCCAGACAAGTCAAGCATCCAATTAAAAGTGGTCGCATGGAAAGAGATAAAAAGAAAAAGAATACAATTAGAAATCAGTTCCAAAAATGTTTAAAGATAATTAAGATTTAAAAAAAATAGCTTTTTTTCTAACAATCACATATGTACATATCTTATACATATATATAAAGCAGCCCTGCCAGCCATCGGCGGGTAAAAACCCCGGTATTATACGGGTAACACACACTTACATAGACGGCAAAGTTTCTGGTAATTATGAATGGAGCAGTGCCGGTTTTACCGACATATGTGTTAACTTTCTCGCTCTCTCTCTCTCTCTCTCTCTCTCTCTTTTAATAACATAGATATCAGTTATTTATTACATACTTTTAGGCGGAGTTTTTTGTTTCATAGTCATAGGCCGGCTTTAGCTCATACATATGTGTTCTGTTAATAATCAAAAACAACGGTCATAAAGAGTATTGAAATGCTCTCAGTAATCAATTAATTGCATGCATGAGAATGTCGATACCTACTCCATGTTTAAGGTAAAGTAAATTTTCTACATATTAACTTAATTTTAGGTTTGTTTGATAAGCTTAAAACACTGTTTTCTCGCCTCTCTTTCCTTCTCTCTAGCTTTTAACATTTTTACAATGCGAATTCATGATGCTTCAATCTCAAACTAATATGTATGTATGTATGTATATCATAGCCCATAGAGAATACTCAAAGAATGTAAATTGCATGCTTACAATGAGCCAACAAAACGCGAATTGGTTGAATTAACTTGATTGAATAAAAATTTGTGAATGAACGCTAAACAAAAGTCTCGCGTAGAAAAAATGGCTAAAGCAAAGAAAACAAAAGAAACAAGTAAGGAAGCCTAAGTTCGAGTGGAATCGAACATTAGATACTCAGCTGTATGCTTTCATTGTTTGTTTGCGTTTGATGGAAACACGGATTATTTTATATAAAGCGAGTGCCGCATAAAGTGGGCGTGGCCACGCCCATTTTCAACATTTTTATCAGTCATCCAAGTAAGCATATGAATATTATTATTTGTGCAAAATTTCATTCCTTTATGACTTCTAGTTACAAAGATGTCACGTTACAAATTCCCAAAGGGTGTTCCAGAAATTTCTTTGTTAAAAAGTAGGCGTGGTCATAAACCGATTTCAATAAATTTTTGCGTGTCTATTAACACAAGTTATAAAAGTGTATAAACCAAGTTTCGTTATAATATCTCAATTATTTGTCGAGTTATAGGCTCAGAAATCTCGTATATTCCTGTTTCTAAAAAGAGGCGGTGCCACGCCCATTTTCCAAAATTTTTGTGTTTTTCGTTTGATGCCCGCAGTTGGACTCCTGCTATAAAATTTCAATGATATATCTTTATATTTGACAGAGATATTGCTTAAAATGTTTTTATTAGGTCACTTTATAAGACCCATATATAAAAGTGGGCGTGGCCGTCAACCGATTTTCGAAATTTTTCGTCCAAACGTTTGCCTAAGTAAGTATATCAAGCGTACCGAATTTCATCGATATATCTTTAACGGTTTCTGAGTTATGACTCATAAAACTTTCAATGTTTGAGCCTTAATAAGTGGGCGTGGCACCGCCCATTTTCCAAAATTTTTGTATTTTTGGTTTTACGTCCATAGTTGGACTCATGCGGCAAAATTTCAATGATATATCTTTATATTTGACAGAGATATGGCTTAAAATGTTTTTATTAGGCCACTTTATAATATACATATATAAAAGTGGGCGTGGCCGTCAACCGATTTTAACTATTTTCCGTCCAAACGTTTGCCTAAATAAGTACATCACGCGTACCAAATTTGATCGATATATCTTCAATGGTTTCTGAGTTATGACATATAAAACTTTCAAGGTTTGACCCTTAATAAGTGGGCGTGGCACCGCCCATTTTCCAAAATTTCATCAAATTTCTTCCTAGGGGCCTGAGCTAAATACGTGGGTAAAATCTCATCGCTCCAGCTATATTAGTGACTGAGATACCAAATTTCCGATTTTTTATATATAGGAAAAGTGGGCGTGGTCGTGGTCCGATTTCGCCCATTTTCAATACCAACCGTCCCAGTCTCGATACCAACTTGCATTTCAAATTTCATCGAAATATCTCAATTTTTGCACGAGTTAGAGTGTTTACAGAGGGACGGACAGACGGACGGACGGACGGACGGACGGACAGACGGACGGACGGACGGACGGACGGACATGGCTCAATCGATTTCTCTTTTCACCCTGATCATTTTGATATATATAAGTCTATATCTATCTCGATTATTTCATTCTGTTACAATCCACCGTTATGTGATTAAAACTATAATACAATGTGTACTAGTACAGCTGAGTATAAAAACACGCTAAACGTCGATAAAAATCAAGCAGCACTACAAGTTGTAGTCAACAAGAGTCAATCTACATAAATGACTCTTTACAAGCGGAGGTTAACGGTTACTATTGTTGTTGATTGCCACTAAAAATGTACGTAATTATTACAAAAATGCGCCAACAACAAAAACATAACTACACAACGAATTCAACATCGTCGATTGCGCAATCAGTCGAGTGTCAAGTGCACACAATCAATTAGAATTGCTAATATACCGTTAGCGATTGATTGAATTAAAGCAAATCAATTGAATAAATGAAATTTAGTAAAAAGAGAATAAGAGTAAGCGCGTGTTTTTCTTGTTTTTTGAATGAAATTAATAAATAGATAACTGCGGCTGATACGTCAAGGTTATCGGAGATTGAAAATTGTAGCAGTAGACAATTCATAAGCAAAGTGATGATTACAATAATTGCTGAATGGAGTTAGTAAAAAAGGATGTTCACTGTCAAATCACATGCCGAATCACATTAAATTTCATAAAAAAAAAAACAAAACACGCATTTCTATAATCAATTATATAAAATCCTTATTATAAGTAAATTAAGCTCTACACAATTCCTTATTTTAAGGAATGAGGGAAATGAGCCTTATTGGAAGGTATTTAAACTCCACATAAACGCTTATTATATGGAACGAACGATACTGAAGATGGCACAGCACCGAAACCGGTTTATAACCCAATCAAACTTGATAAGGTATGACGGAAATTCGTTCCAAAATACATTGAATTTTCTGCGCCTTTTTTGCTATGGCGTATTAACCTTAGAAATAAGGTTTCCCCTCGGAGAATGAGAGAGAATTTCGTATGGCCTGTTGACATCAACACAAGAAAATAAGTGTTATTTTTAGGCTTTGTTCATAGATACAACTGAGGTTCCTAAAGAATTTCATGCATTATTTTGTAAGCCTTATGATCATCCGGCCGCTGTGGTGCAGTGGGTAGAGTGCTCACCTACTATGCCAGAGGTCTCGGGTTCAAACCCCAGTCCGAGCAAACACCAAACAAATTTTTCTAATTAGTGGTCGTTTTGCTAAGTCAATGGGTTTTATTAGCTACATACATATTTTTAGTTAAATCAAGCTAATTTATATTTTATTTAATTTAAAATTATCTAAAACTGTCTCAGCACAATTTTCTTACATATTTACTGTGGGTTCATTAAACGCACAAAAATTTGCAAAGCGTGTAAAAATATTGAACAAAATACACATACATAACTATGCTGTTATTTATTCACATTATATTTACACGCATTAAATTCATATTTTTCAAACTTTATTTTATTTTCCATAAAATATCAATTACAAATGACCGACTATAAAAGGGTATTGGGTTACTTTTACGTTAGTCAGGAGCGTCGTTGTCGTAAAAAAACAAAGCAGACAAGTAGTTAAGACAATAAAAAAGCTGCAAAATCTTTGTCACTTTCAACTCTTCCACTATCCATTCATTCATTAATTTTTTTAAGCAATAAAAAAACCTGAAGAATAAAAAAAACCTATATTAAATGGATGCATGCACGACGATTTTCCCATAGCTTGCTTGCACTTTTGTGCCATTTAGTGAGCAATTAACTACTTCCCTTCGAGATATGCTTTTTTCGCACGTACATAATTTACGTACGTAACCGTGCGTATGTATGAGTATTTTGTGAACAGGTAACAAAGTTTTATTTTCTGTTCTGTTCCGTTTCGTTTCGTTTTCGGTTTTTTTTGCTAACGTTTCAGACATTCACAGAACGTTGCGTTTAAAAGGTTGTGCGCATGCGAAGTTTTCATATACAAAATTGCTCTCGTTAAGAACTGCATTGCAGTAGCACAATAGCAGCGTTGAATAAAAGCAATTATGCAATTTTATTTTTTATACGTATGTACAAAAAGTTTTATTGCAGCAAGTTGAGCAGTTCATGTATACATAAAAAAATGTTCATTGACTTGCAAGTGCTGATCGTTTATGAACAAAACTTTGGGATATTAAGAAATCAAAATCGATATTGGAAGGGAAATTAAAATCGATATTGGAAGGGAGATCGAAATTGTTATTAAAATCGTAAGCAATTAAATTCAATATCTGTTAAAGAATTACAAGAACAAAATATGCTTTAATTAATAATCACTAAAATTTGTAATCATTAAATAACTGGTCTGATTTCAAGTAGGAAATAAGTTCCGCCGATTTTTGATAATGTGAAATATGTGCTGTCGGAGATGGATGAGACAGATGCAGCAGCAGACAACTTATGTACATAAGTCAGCTTGATTAAAAGTACGTTTTTGTCTATTTTGATATGCATATAAACAAATGCTTCCCTGTAAAAGGTGGGAGCAGGAAATATGCTTGTACAGAAATATGCTGTTACGTTGTTACCATTCCTAGTTACCGAAATGGTGCAAATATATGAAAAACAAAATATGGTTACATTAACATTGCGATGTCATTGGACATGACCATTCCTGCTTCAGCGCTGCATAACATGTAACCAAGTCCGCAACCACGTCCCTTCAAACTAGACATATACGCAGTGTTGCCAGAATATTTTGAAGCTTATAGCTAAATTAAACAAAAAAAATTGCTAAAAATAGCTAAATAATTTTTTTCATAGCTAAAATAAATAGCCAAATTTTTTTTTTTTCAAAAATTGCCAAATAATAATTTATTTAAAAAGACGTGACATAAAACAACTTCATTTATATGAGTATTTATACATATATACATATATTATATATTGTAGCCACATACATATATTTGTTTGTATGTACTTATATATTTACGTCGCATAATAAGATTATTACAATGAAAAAAAAAATCAATTCATTACATATGTATGTATGTATCTATGTACATTCAATTGCAGTATTAAAATAAATTATAATAGCGACTAGTTAATGTTGGAAAAAATTACCTTTTCTACATATGCAGTGGATAATTTCCAATTCCAAGTAAAACACAATGTTTAAGATTAGATGAATTCAATTTTAATTTAAGGTGTGTATTCGCCGAAAGTTAACAAAAGACAATGAAAGAATACGATGTCAACGAATGACAGATACAAACGAAGTTTGACATTTCTTAAATACTAGTGTTGCATAACGTTGCGAACAATACATGTATTGCATAAATATGTGAATTGCAAAGTTGCCTTTCAACAGTTAATATTTAAACTTTAGTTAAAAATTTGATTCAATACAATTTCAAAAATCATATCTTCTTGATTTAATTAACAGGTTGAATTATATATATTAATTGAAGTCATTGCTTTAATAATATCGTTAGGAATTTCAAAGTTATTACAACATTTGTCAAGCCTTTTTAGACCATATATAACAGTCAATAGCTTAACATAAATAATTACATTCTATTTCTTTGCTTTGTTTTTATTACGTTCATAACAGAAAAGCTACGTTCTATTTCTGCATTACTAAGCGGTAGGATTAGAAAATGAAACACAAAAGATTGTAGTTCTTCAAACGGATTTTCGTTAATAGCATTTCTAAGCTTTCTTACGTCTACCCAAAACTTTATTGTAGAGGTAGTTCCCTTCCATGGGTATGCGTGTAGTTTTTTCCATTGCATTTTCATCCTTCAAAGTACCAAATATTTTTGGCTTATTTACAGAAAAAAATTCAATATTTTTTAAAGATTGAATATTCTGCGGTAAGCGTTGGCGGAGTTGCTCAATTAACTTGATAATAAAGTTCTGAAAAATTTTACGAATACATCGTGAAAAGGGCGGAAGTAAAATATTGGGAACCTCAGAGCGAGAAAAATATCGCAATATTCATATTGAACGTACAGCACTAGTTTGCGATTCATCAAACCGATTCAAATATCGCGATACATATTGACAGTGTAGCGTATGCCAATGGTCATTTGCGAATTCAGATAGCAAAATGGGCAACAACAAAATGTATGGCAGAGTTGCTTTTGCGCACTGAGAAAACCTCATTGATCAATAAGGTGGAGTGAAAAATTTTTTTTGGAAATTCAATTTGTTCCAAAGCCAGAACGGCACCTTTGTAGCCCAGAAATAAGCCTGTAAAATTTTATTGACCTACTCGCATGTTTAGAGGTGCCCCCAGCCCCACAAAGTTGAAAAAAATAGCACGATCTGGTACAAATGTAAAATTTCTAAAATTATAAAATCAAAAAATTGATAAAGATGGCCAAGCTGAGTATTAAAGTGAATTTATTTTTTTTGGAAATAGCAACAACAAAAGTTATTAAAGGTCAAAGTATATATTATGCATTTTTTAAATTGCAATTACTTTAAAACCATTGAACCGATTTCGAATATTTTTATACCATTCGATAGGCATTTTGATTCCCTTTAATTTGATATACATTTTATGTGGGTTCCATAACACCCCCTGCGGGGGTCAACCCCCCTTTTACCCCCCTTACTTTTCATATATAAAATGTATATATTAAATTAAAGGGAATCCAAATACCTATTGAACGGCATAAAAACATTGGAAATCGGTTCAGTAGTTTTTAAGTAATTGTAATTTAAAAAATGCATAATATATACTTTGACCTTTAATAACTTTTGTTGTTGCTATTTCCAAAAAAAAATAAATTCACTTTAATACTCAGCTTGGCCATCTTTATCAATCTTCATACTTCGTTTTTTGATTTTATAATTTTAGAAATTTTACATTTGTACCAGATCGTGCTTATTGCTTTCAACTTTGCGGGGCTGGGGGCAGTTCAAAACGTCGTCCTATCGCCATAAAATTTTGTGGGGTTCATTAACTCGTATAAAGGCAACTTTTCATTGCTGGTACGTTCAAAAAAAGAACAAAAAAAATCTCCATATGTTTTCACTCCACCTTATTGATCAACCTTGAATATGCACCAATAATCGATAAAATAAGGAAGGAATGCCAGACTATCAACTTTTGTATAGTTTGATAATCATAAGGATCAGTATACACTTTCAAGTTTTCATAAACTCACTGATGACTCATTAGCTTAAAATGATAAACTGATCTGCAAAATAAAGAAATTAAGAAAAATAGCTAAAAATAGCTAAGCTATTAAAAAAAAAGCTAACAAAAATAGCTAATAGCTAAACGCAAATATCTGTAGCTAAACACCAAAAGTTATAGCTAAATCTAGCTACAAAATAGCTAAAGTGGCAACACTGCGTATACGCCGACAGTGATTCCGGCGGCGGCGGCGCTATTCCAAAAACATTTCGGCGGCGGCGGCGACGCCGGCGTGCTTTTTCGCGCCGGCGCGCCTTCCCCAAATCTACAAATCACAATCCTTATTCAAATATTAATTTTATTTAGTTACCTTAATAGCGCTGGCTGAATGGAATAAATAAACTAATTTCCACCTTAAATTGTTGAAACTTTTTTATTAACAGCAAAAAACAATTGTTACATAAACTAAAATATAAAATAAAGAAAATAAATATTAAAGAATGTACACAAATCCATATGTAAGGGTAAATTTAAATTCATTTGCTTATCTTGTATGATAATAAACATGCATACATATATTTACATATGTACATATTTATATATATATAAGGCACTTTAAAATAAATATGTGTATATTAAAGGGTTGCAAGAGTTAACATACGCTATGAATGCACAGCATAATTCATTCATCGTTCTCTTAACTCGTGTTCAGCGGCGACGATGTGTGCGAATAAATAGACTACAAACAGAAAGACGATGTTGTGTGTTATTGTTATTCGCTGGCGCCGAACTCAATTCATTCGTCGCATACATAAACACGACTCGCAATAACACCATAAACCAGACATGAATGCAAGGCGTTAACTGTTCATTTAGAACTTGAACAGCGAGTTATAATCACTCAATGTTATGTGAACTCAAAGTTTGGGTGCATTCATTGGGTGCATTCATTTTTTTCAGCTAGGCAAACAAAGAAAAATGCAGGGTTTTTCCACCCGTATGTTTGCTTGTACTGTACCGGCCGTGGATGATTGACCGATAGTTATGTGTTTATGAATGTATATACATACATATGTATGTATGTATGTAAATGCAAATACGTATATGTTTAAAGTTAGCAAACATTTAAATATTTCATTTATATTGTGAAAACAGAGATTGATTAACTTAACCAAATCACCAAACTAAAATTATAAGCATCCAATCAAATATTTACCTTTTTTATACATGGGCAAATCCTAGAAAAGTGAGTTGAAATTTAGGAGAATCGACTTTGATTTAGAGCTTCCAAAGTACCGCGATTGGTAAGGTGGTGAACCAAGCTTCTCAGAAATATTTACTTTTTAATTGAAACATTTTTTTATGTTATTTTTTACTAGATTGAGTTTATTTTTTAGGGAGGCCCGTAAACGCGAACTGTCCCAGGGGCCCGACTCGACTCTCTGCGGGCCTGACCACGTATACAGACCGCTTAAATTTTTTAACCGGACTTTGGATTTTTTATAAAAATAATGGATGTAAGTAATTCAGTTGCAAAAAAAAAAATCATTTAAAGAACTAGAAGGAGATAAGTACCCGACTTTAAATTTAGTGATTGTGCACGTTTACTTCTTAAAACGAAAGTGTGACGGAAATAGTAATGATGAGTTAGAGTGCATAAAATCATTTAAACTTCATCTCAGCAAATTGATAGGTGATGTGGTAATTAAAAACTAATCAATTTTTCACAAACTTGCTTTGTTTTTGTTTCCACCAATCAAGAGATTACTGCAATATACAAGCGAAAAAAGATGGAGATAAAACTCTATTGCAAAATTAGGTCAGAAGAAATGATTACTGAACAGGATCAAAGCAATAATGAAAATAGTTCTCCAAATCCTCTCTCAAATAATACAGAACAACTGTTTTCAGGATTTATTCAGCCGAAAAATTCAGCAAATAATCTTGATCAAGCTGAAAATGAAATGTTTTATACGGGAATGTTAACGAAATAATGCACGACGAATAGGTAGTATTTGATGCTTTTTACATACATATTTGAATTTCCTCACACAGAAATAGAAATTTATTTTTAATCTGATCGTTTTTAATCATCTGAGCATGAATATATTTGTATATTTTTTATCAAGCTGGGTCATGTATGTATATATTAGTTTTATTTTGAAAAAATCTACAAATGTATAATTAATAAAAAAAAACCGATCGCGGATCAGAGATCAAACATGTACTGCCGCTTGATGGTACTCAATTTATTAGCAAGGGTGAATAAATACACTTCAAAAATGTATGTATGTATGTGATTTAAAACGGCAAACAAATATTTATCAAGTTGCAATGGGTCAAAAAACTTATAACATTCATAATACTTATTTCTGAGAAAAGTTTGCCAATGAACCCCAGGAATCGTTTTTTGCTTGCTATCCTGAAAAGATACTGAAAAACCAGATATAGAAAATTTTAAGTTTTTAAAATAGCAATTAGGTAATTGGAAACAAAAATCCAACCACCCATTGAAAAATTGATATCAATATTTTTTTTCGACAGTGAGTAATTTTAATTTTTTCCGTGTTCTACTTTTTTTACAAATCGAAATTCTTTGTCACCAAAAAGCAGAAATAAATGATTTCAAAAGCACCTTTTTATCACAGACATAAAGTTTTATTTTTTGTCTGTGAAAACCCCAAAGGAATTTTAATGTTGAATCTCTGTAAAAAACACATTCATATATATGTATGTCCATACATATGTACATATGTATGTATTAGTGCTGGAAGCGATATCGATATAATATCGATTCATCGATGTTTTTGAACTTTTTCGATATATCGATATTTTTTTCCGATATTCGATATATCGATGGTCATGGATCCATCACTGATAAACGCGGAAAGAAGCTGGTAAAAGGCAGCATTGCCGTTTTGTGGGTAATTCCCCAAATTTGGAGATTTTTTTTTAAATTTGATTCCTATGTAGAAATTCCTGTGTTTAAAAGTAATGTAAATACGAGCATTTTTTTTTTTTTAATGTTCATTTTAGAATTGCAAAATCAAGAAAAAACATTTTAGATTTAAAAATTTTTATTTCTATTTTATTTTTGTTTTCCTGATACAATTTTTTTTGTCTGTAAGCTCGAATGCTCGAATGTTTGTACGGGCATTTGAACAACAAACGAGCCTCAGACAAATTCGATCTTTTCGAATTGTTCCATACCCGGGTATCTAGAGCTCTAATATAAAGGTCGATATATCGATAATATCGATGTTTTTCTCAAAAATATCGAAAATATCGTTACTCGTAAACATCGATGTTTTTCCAGCACTAGTATGTATGCCACTGTTTTTGTGCACGCAATGACGCACGTCTAGTCATAGCAGTCGACAGAGTTAACAGTGTTAACTCATAAACTTCATTCACTCGCACACAAATTTGCCTCCACAGCATTCATTCACACAAAAACAATGAAGTTCATTTCAACACGTGTTCTGCTAAGAGTGGATCGTTACTTGTGAGAGTACTACGAGTTGAGCGAACACTGCTGTCGTGTTCACTCAGAGGCCTCGTATTTATTTTACTCAAATATTTGAGCGCATGGCCTGCATTGTTGTGTGCGTCCAAGTTCAAAATTTTTTAGTGTAGCTCAGAGTTAACTTTTTTAGCACTTTTGCAGCCCTTTAGTGTATATACAGTGTTGGAAAAAATAATAGGGACAAAATTTTGCAATTCTCCATTTATTTCATTTTAAGACCAAATAATAATTACCATATATTGATGCTTACACGGAGAGGACATGCTTCAATGACTCTGGGGTGGTTTTTGTATAATAATTTAATTTTTATGAATAAAAATAATGAAATGTATAATTTAAGTTGGAAATAATAATAGGGACGAACTTTAAATTCGATTGTTTCTTCAAATAAAGTACAATATTACTGCTGCAGCTAGATTTAAACTAATGTTTAGTTGAAGCTCCTTTATTTTTTTATAACTTCCTTACTTCGTGGCATATGGTTGACCAAATCAGCACAATTTGCAACTGGTATTAAGTACCAAGCTTCTTTAATTTTTTTTCCATAACTCTTGCTTATTTTTCCATTTTTGATCCCCCATCGTCTTCTTTAACTTTCTTACGTTCAAACTATGAGTTTTCGATTCTGCAGGCATGTTTGGGATCATTTTCGGCATCTATTGATATCAAGGAGGGTTCAAATGGTGCAGTTTTGAGTAGAACAATTAGCAACAGACCTCGAGAAGTAGGACTAAATGGAAGAGATCCCAGAAAAGTTCCGTATCTGAGAAAAAATTATGTAAGCCAACGAACTGAAAATTTCCAGTAGCTTAAATTCTTTAGGACTAGTAAAGTAGGGAACAGCCAAAGTTTTTGTTAATAACTTTTAACCGGCAAAAACCAAAACATTTCCGCATTCAGCTTCGTGTTCCTGAGTTCAAAACACGTCGATTGGTTCCTTTTTTTTTTTTTTTTTTTTTAATTTTGAAGAACTTTAGCAGTTAGCAAAACTAGGAAAATATGTACACATCTCGCTCCATACAGGTATGGCGCGCCAGCGCACGCCGCCGCGCCGATACGCCGATTCCACGGATTATGGCGGCGGCGGCCGATTATGAAGGTAATCGGCGCGGCGGCGTCAATCGGCGGCGTATATGTCTACTTCAAACCTGTTTTGTAGCTCCGTTCAAGTAGAACACATTCTCACGTTCTCACATTTTTGCAGGGTTGTGTGTGCACATTGCTCTTACATACATATATATATGTAGGTACGTTACGTATTCGATTAAGGCGATGCATTTCTTATCTTCTTCAATTGTCATGTAAAAGAAATTAATTAATTAACTCAAGAGCAAAATTTTTTTGCAAAGTCATTGTTTACAACAGAGAAATTATCATTAAGTAATGGCGAACAGAATTCAGCCACACTAGTCCCACACATATTAACCGTAGGCAGGCGCGGATCCAGGATTTCGGCAAGGGGGGGCTTTTGAAAATTTCTTTTTTTGGAAGATGTTTTTTAAGGGCAGACGCTGCACATAAGTAGATTTTACGAATTTATGCGGCCAAAATTGAAAATTTTAAAATTGGTGCAAATACAAAATCCAAAATCGCTCTGCGTTTATAATAGACCGGGCGATAAAAAACCGGTCTTCTCGGCTTTTATAGACAACGGGGGTGTCTCTGCCGCTAGTCGAAACTTATTATTCTCCCACTTTTTCGATTTTTTATTTTTTACGTATTTTAAGTAACCCATTTTTAAACGTCAATATTTTCAGTTTTAAGAGAGTTATCAAAGTAAACATCATGGATTCGAGTTCTTCAGGTAAATATCATTATTTATTGAAGAAATCGTCAACCTAGCATAATAAAAGACCCACCATTTTGAAGCTTTTAAGCATATTGGCCTTTCTTGAAAAAATATTGTTAATTTTTTAATTCAAAAGCATTTTAGTTATATTATGGCCTCCCGTCAATTTCTCTACAGAAAAATGCAAAGCCAGAAATTATCAACAATTGGTCGTATTAATAAAAACGAAGCAAATACTTTTACTCAAGATTTTAGAAATTTGACATCAATTTGTATGAACCAAATTTCAAAATTTGAGTAAAAGGTCTCAAATTTTAAGTAAAAGCAAATGCTCAGCTTTTATTAATATGACCGAGTGGATTAAAAATTGGCCTATTTGGAAAATTACCTGCTTTCGTATTTTTAGTATTTCCAATTTTTCAAAGTCAAGGAAATACTTATCATAAAAAGGGGCTAGGAATCCTAAAGCTACATTTTTTAGAAGAGTTATGAGTATGCAATTTTGCAGCTCATTAAATTTTAATATAATAATATGCAACATTCAACTTTTTGAAAATTTTCATTGGCTTTTCGGAAATTTTAATTGGAACGGTCTCACCCTACACCCTACAGAAAAAAACTTATAAAATCGACGGAATTTTGCACAGCATTGAGAATTTAATTTTTTACACTAAAATTGGTTGGCTACATAACAGTACACTTAGAAATCTCCTCAAAATCTTCTATAAATTATGGCCTTGCTTTGAAATTTTTAATCCACTTTCAGAAATTTCTATGATTTTTCAGATTTTTTCCATAAGCTCAGAAATCCTGCTTAAAATAATTTTTTTTGAAAAATTTTCTATATTTTTAAATTAAAATAAAAAAGTAAAATTTTCGACAGAACTCTTTGAAATAAATTTAAAAACTTTGGCGTATGATTTTTTTTTTTGAGTCACTCTATATATTTTTCAATAAAATCGACTTTTAACTCAAATTATTAAAAATTTTGCATTAAACAAGCAATTTGGAATAGATGTAGACAATAAAATATTTTTGGCCGCATAAAACTTGAAAATCTAGCTATGTGCGCTGGTGAAAATATGGACTAATACCACCTACTATTATTATTCTATATACTAGTTGCGCCATTTCCCGCACCTTAAAAACACCAAATTCAAAACACTCCAAATTAACAATATGTATGTCATCACATAAAGTGCAGGAGATTTCAATTGAAGTTCTAAATAACATGTATAACGTATGTATGTATATTTTTGCATTGGTACGTGGGAATGAGTATCGTATGGTATTGGTGGCAAATTGATCCTCAATTTCACTTACCCTTGCATTTAAAGCCAAAATAAATAAGAATATATGTATGTAGTACTTTTTGGTTATATTTATATTTATATTTTTAATAGAATTTTTACTTTATTGAAGTTCTTGTGTTTATATACTCAAATTTTTAAAAGATTAATTTAAACAAGTATTGCGAAATGCCTCTGAAAAAGGCAATTTCTCCAACGATTCAGACATTTCTAACCAAATTAATTCTGCACAATCCCGATAAAAGTAGGGATAAGAAAGAAAAGAAAATAAATTTGCGATTTGGCAATTTGCGAATAGCATTTGACAAATTTGATTTTATGCGCGTGCGTCCAAAGGTACCTACATGAACTTTTTTCGCATGTAGGTACATATTTTGGATGTTATGTGGTCCAAACATTGCTTTTGGAATTATAGAGTTTTCCTTGATCAGTTTGGGAAATTTGGGCGCAGAATCTATAAAGGCATTAATTTGGGATCTATGATAAACCACAAGGGGGGGTTTGAACCCCCAAACCCCCCCCCCCCCGTGGATCCGCCACTGACCGTAGGTATAAATATTTCTAACCAACGCAATTATGCCACTATTCTGTGCATAATGTCACACAACCCAGCCAAAGGATATGCAATTCTTAGAGCTTTGTCTCAGGGGTTATTTGTGTTTCGAATATATTTGATAAGAAAGAAAATTATTACATAGTCAAAATGTGTCTCCCTTTTGCTTTCAGAAACCGTGCGCAAATACGCGCAATCGCGAATGCACCAACGACTTTAAAATACCCAATACCGATTATACAATTAAGCAGGGCACAGCTGTTCTTATATCTACGCTTGGTTTGCATATGGATCCGGAACATTTTCCAGATCCTACGCGTTACGCTCTGTATCGTTTTAACGACGAGCAGCGCAGTTACAATGCCGAGACCATATTAGCCATTTGGTGAGGGACCGAGACATTGCATTGGTGACTTTACTATAAAGCTTGTGGTTAATTTTTGTTTTTATTAACCATTTTTTTTTTTAATTTTTTTTATCCACTTTTCTGGAGTTTCTAGGTTATGTCATTACTGCATTTACACTTTCATTGGCCACTTGTATATTATAACTAGTTATATACAAATGCCTTTGAAAAATGCCTGAGTTTGTCAAGTATTCGCCATTTCTAACTTTTCCTTAGACGATTACTGTCAAATTGTGCCAGTTGACTACGCTGTACGAACTAGCAAGTATTTTACATATACAGATTTTTGTTACTGATAAGCAAAAGGCGAGTTCCCGTGGCAGTGATCCAGAACTCAGCTAAACTGTAAATAAATTTCTGCACTCATTTAAGTACTTAACCATAAAAAGCAACTTAATCTTAACGTTGTTTAAAAAAAAATGGCAATGTCAATAAACTATTTTACGTCAATTATTTTGATAACACTGTGGAACAAATTTAGGTCAACAAAAGTTAACTCGGATCTGAAAGTTAGGGGTGAAAATAGAGGCTAAATTAGAAGACCCGTATCGCGGCGTTTGCTTAGGTTAACTCGAATTTGTTTTTAATCGACCTTTGAACTTTGCAGGCAAATGCCGATTTTCAGCATATTGTTTGTATGGTTTTTTTGCTATAACTCGTCGACTAATTGAGATTTTTAAATTTCCTATACAAGGGGTCTATAACATTTTTCTCTACCTCTTATAGTTTCTGAAATATTGATGATTCAATTTGAATTTTTTCAATTTTTAAAAAAAAAAATTGACTTTGTCAGGCAATATCTTTAAAACTAAAATTTTCACCTTCGGTTTTACTCCTTTACGTGAAGCTACATTCTATTAGCAAAAAAATAAGCTATCAACGAAGAAAATCCATGGTAAAATGGAAAAGTTATAGGCGATCATGTAAATACAGCCAAGTCGCGCAATGCCTCTGCAGTAGCAGCACATTGGCAGCGCAGTAGATACAAGCCCATTTACGGGTATAACATGCATAAAATATACCCGTGCAGATGCATTGCCCGACTTGACTGTATTTACATGATCGGCTATAATGTTTCCATTTTACCATGGATTTTCTTCGTTGATAGCTTATTTTTTTGCTAATAGAATGTAGCTTCACGCAAAGGAGTAAAACCGAAGGTGAAAATTTTGGTTTTAAAGATATTGCCTGACAAAGTAAATTTTTTCTTTAAAAAATCGAAAAAATTCAAATTGAATTATCAATATTTCAGAAACTATAAGAGGTAGAGAAAAATGTTATAGACCCCTTGTATAGGAAATTTAATTTTCTTTCGTTTGCTGTCACTCCAACAAAAAAATCTCAATTAGTCGACGAGTTATAGCAAAAAAACCATACAAACAGTATGCTGAAAATCGGCATTTGCCTGCAAAGTTCAAAGGTCGATTAAAAACAAATTCGAACTAACCTAAGCAAACGCCGCGATACGGGTCTTCTAATTTAGCCTCTATTTTCACCCCCAACTTTCAGAACCGAGTTAACTTTTGTTGACCTGAATTTGTTCCACAGTGTAATAAATGCCTGAGTAATTTTCGCACTTCTCCGATAAGCTAACATGCGTACGCACTTGAAATTTATTTTCTTTTTAGTACGAACAAGTAAGGAAGCCTAAGTTCGAGTGGAATCACGGTGTATTTTATATGAAACGAGTGCTGCATAAAGTGGTCGTTGCTACGCCCATTTTCAACATTTGTATCAATCATCCAACTAAGCATATAAATATTATTGTTAGTGCTAAATTTGATTCCTTTATGACTTCTAGTTACAAAGAGGTCACGTTACAAATTCCCAAGCGGTGTTCCAGAAATATCTTTGTTAAAAAGTAGGCGTGGTCATAAACCGATTTCGCTAAATTTTTGAAAACGTATTATCACAGGTGGTAAAAGTTCATACACAAAGTTTCGTCATAACATCTCAATTATTTGTCGAGTTATGGGCTGTGAAATCTCGTAGATTTCTTTGTCCAAATTCCAAATTTTGTTTGTTTTTGTTTTATGTCTGTACTTGGACTCATGCCCCAAATTTCAATGATATATCTTTATATGTGACAAAGATATCGCTTAAAATGTTTTTATTAGGCCACTTTATAGTTCCCATATATAAAACTGGGCGTGGTCGTCAGACGATTTTGGCAATTTTTTGTTCAAACATTTGCCTAAATAAGTACATTACGCGTACCAAATTCCATCCATATATCTGCGACGGTTTCTGAGTTATGACGTATAAAACTTGCAATATTTGACCCTTAATAAGTGGGCGTGGCACCGCTCATTTTCCAAAATTTCACCATATTTATTCATAAGGGCCTGAGCTCATTACGGTGGTAAAATTCTATGACTCCAGCTATATTAGTGACTGAGATACCAAATTTCCGATTTTTTGTACAATAGAAAAAGTGGGCGTGGTCATAGTCCGATTTCGCCCATTTTCAATACCAACCGTCCCAGTCTGGATACCAACTTGCGTTCCAAATTTCATCAAAATATTACAATTTTTGCGCGAGTTAGAGTTTTTACAGACGGACGCACGGACGGACATGGCTCAATCGATTTCTCTTTTCACTCTGATCATTTCAATAAATATAAGTCTATATCTATCTCGATTACCTATTTCATTCTATTACGATCCACCGTTATGTGATTAAAACTATAATACTCTGTGTACTAGTACAGCTGAGTATAAAAATTGAGACATTCATAAAACAATCCACACGCCAAAACAAAGAAAATTGTTATGCTTAACACTACAGCGTAAAATAAAAACTTTTGCATATTTTAGTTCTGATCTATATATCGTCGTACCATACGAAAACTAACATATTTAAAATTTCTGGCGAAAGCTATCACAAAAAAAATTCTGTACGAAAAGTAACATATTTCACTTTTGGCTGACGAAAATTAACAAAATCGACTTTTGGCTGACGAAAAGTATCAGTAATTATATACTGTTTTTACATCAAAATTGTTGTTGTTTAAACGAAATTGATAGTTTTCGTCAGCCAAAAGTTGAACTTGTTACTTTTCGTCAGCCAAAACTCGATTTTGTTACTTTTCGTCGGCCAAAAGTCGTACTTTTTACTTTTCGTCAGCCACAAAAAATATGATGTTAGTTTTCGTATGGTACGACGATATACAAAAATGATTTGGTTTTTAATTGTAACGCTAAAACTTGAAAACGGCTGAACCAAATCAAATACTTCCTTAGGGGGGTTTGTTTGTTGTCACCCCGCGAAGGTTTAGTCGAAGAAAAAATTAAAAAATGTTAGGGGGGCGTGGCACCTCCCATACAACCTTAATTTTTAAAGCTGATTATCTCTAAAACAGTTTAAGGTAGGGAGCTGAAAATTGTTATAGAGCTAAATGATATCAAAACCATTCCCACGCATAAAAGTGGGGGTTATCGGAAAAAGGGGCGTGGCACCTCCCATACAAACTTAATTTTTCATGCTGAATATCTCTAAAATTGTTTACGCTAGGGGCTTGGAAATGGGTGTGGAGATAAACGATAACAATTCCATATTAACCCAAAATAATAGGAGTTATACGAAAAGGGGGCGTCGCACTTCCCAACAGCACTTAATTTTTTAAGCTGAATATCTTTAAAGGGACTTAAGTCAGGGACCTGGAAATTGGTACAGAGCTATATGATATCAAAACAATTTTTGCGCATAAAAGTGTAGGTTATCGGAAAAGGGGGCGTGGCACCTCCCATACAAACTTAATTTTTCAAGCTGAATATCTATAAAAGCGTTTAAGGTTGGGACCTGAAAATTGGTCAGGAGATATACGATATCAATACCATGTTCACCAAAAAAAAAAAAGATTTATCGAAAAATGGGGCATTGCACCTCCCATACGTACTAAACTTTTGAGGCTGAATATATCTAAAAGGGTTGGAGGAGGGGCCTGAAAACCATTATGGAGGTATACTATATCAATCCTCTTACTTACTTAATGAAAATAGCCAATACACAGTGAAAATAAATATCCGGAATAGAAAACTAAAAATGTTATGTTTCGCGCAGTCCTAAACTGAATACTAAAATTATATATTTTTGAAGTTGTATACACAATGAAGTAGTGAAAAATCGCTAATTTTCTATTAAAAATAAAACCGGTGTAATAACAATTTTTGAAATGAAATTAATAAAAAAAATCTATTTTGGGCAGAACGAAGTTTGCCGGGTCAGCTAGTACTATATAGAAATTCATGTGTTTTACCATATATAGGACACAGTGGGCAATTTTTGTGCTATTGGTGAACATTATTAATTGTTAGAGTGAAGGTAAGCCAATAAAAATTGTTGCGAATATTCGAAAATTGCTATCTATAACTTAATATTCGTATTACCATATTCATATTTACGATATTTAATTTTACGAGATTAAATTTTTACGATATTTTTTGTATTTTTACGATATTGTGTTTTTCGATATTCAGATTTTGCGCTATTCAATTTCTATGTTATTGCGATATCAATTTTTGGGGTTTTTTTTTTTTAATTTTTAACTTTGAAAATTCACCAGTAAACGAACCTTTGAAAGTTTCCTTCGATAACCACGAAAAGTTAAAACTTGACAAAATTTAAAGTTTTTACAATCAATATCGGTAAATAGCCCCACAGTGGGGTGAAAGCGTGCTAATGCAATTAATTACATACCTACATACATACATATGTATATACATATGAGCTCGAAATTAATTTTGGACCCCATGGTTTCTTGATAAAAAATGCTTGAAATTAGCCAAATTTTCATAATCGCCCTAATATACATAACTACACTCAGGGAAAAACAGCATTTTAAAATAAAAAATAAAATTTTTGTTTTCATAATGCACGTTTTAAACCAAACCATTTTTATTTTAACAATGAAAATTTTTAAATTAAAAAAGAAATTTTTGAATTAAGAATGAAATTTTTGAAGTAAAAATGCATTTTGGATTCAAAAAGAAACATACTTACATAAATTAAAAATGAAAATGAATGTTGATTCAAAAACTCGCTCTTTGTTCAAAACTTTTTTGTGAGAAAATATTTTTTTGTGAGAAATCCAACAAAAACAATAATGAGAATCGATTTTTTTTAAATTTTGTTTTAACAATGACTCATATAATTCATGGATTCTTTTTTAGAAAAAGGTAAGTACAAATAGGTTACTACAATTCAATATAATGTTTACTGTTCCACTATGTGATGGCGTTGGATTGAATTTCAGGTTGATGTCATGGTTCGAATCCGGAGAAGAATATAAAATAAAGAAGAACAAGTAAGGAAGCCTAAGTTCGAGTGGAATCGAACATTAGATACTCAGCTGTATGCTTTTATTGTTTGTTTGCGTTTAATGGAAACACGTTGTACTTTATATAAAGTGAGTGCTGCATAAAGTGGGCGTAGCCACGCCCATTTTCCAAAATTTTTATCAGTTATCCAACTAAGTATATGAATATTATTATTTGTGCAAAATTTCATTCCTTTACGAGTTCTAGTTACAAAGATTTCACGTTAAAAATTCCCAAAGGGTGTTTCAGAAATATCTTTGTTAAAAAGTAGGCGTGGTCATAAATCGATTTCAATAAATTTTTGCGTGTCTATTACCACAAGTGATAAAAGTGTACACACCAAGTTTCGTCATAACATCTCAATTATTTGTCGAGTTATGGGCTAAGAAATCTCTTATATTCCTGCTTCTAAAATGAGGCGGTGCCACGCCCATTTTCCAAAATTTTTGTGTTTTTTGTTTTATGTCCATAGTTGGACTCCTGCCATAAAATTTCAATGATATATCTTTATATTTCACAGAGATATCGATTAAAATGTTTTTATTAGGCCACTTTATAATACCCATATATAAAAGTGGGCGTGGTCGTCAAACGATTTTGGCAATTTTTCGTCCAAACATTTGCCTAAGTAAGTATATCACGCCTACCAAATTTCATCGATATGTCTTCAACGGTTTCTGAGTTATGACTCATAAAACTTTCAATGTTTGCCCCTTAATAAGTGGGCGTGGCACCGCCCATTTTCCAAAGTTTCACCATATTTCTTCATAAGGGCCTGAGCTCAATACGTGGGTAAAATTTCATCACTCCAGCTATATTAGTTACTGAGATACAAAATTTCGGATTTTTACTATATAGGGGAGGTGGGCGTGGTCATGGTCCGATTTCGCCCATTTTCAATACCATCCGTTCTCGTCTTGATACCAACTTGCATTCCAAATTTCATCAAAATATTTCAATTTTTGCGCGAGTTATCGTGCTCACAGACGGACGGACGGACAGACGGACAGACGGACGGACATGGCTCAATCGATTTCTCTTTTCACCCTGATCATTTTTATATATATAAGTCTATATCTATCTCGATTATTTCATTCTGTTACAATCCACCGTTAGGAAATCAAAACTATAATACTCTGTGTACTAGTACAGCTGAGTATAAAAAGGAGAATAAGAAATAAGAAATAAAGATAGCAAACAGTTAAGGCGAAGAAGAAAAGAAGAGCAGAACAAGCGGAGGCTATATTTTTGTAGTTAGGACTCGGATTGAGAAAAGATTAAGAGAATGCCGTTGGATACAATTTCGAATCCGGAAGAGAAAATAATATAGAGAACAGTGCAGCGTTTTTTTTCTCATAGTGCTTAAAATAAAAAAAAAAAAAAACATTTTTAAATTTAAAATGTTTTTTCTTGATTTAAAAATTTTACAATGAACATTTTTAAAATAAAAATGTTGGTATTTACATCACTTTTAAATACGTTTTTGCCCATTTTAAGCACGTTTTCATATGTTTTTATATTTTTTTTCTCTGAGTGTACATATTTAGATAGATTGTAGGAAGTGTATCTTATCGGTAGTACATTGTTGTAAACAGCAATTAATTCTCTTTAAATACATACATGCATACATACATACCAACACTTCACATTTTATTGTAAGCAACTTACAAATTATAAATATGGGAAATTTAACGATGCATTTCTCAATCGAACGGCGCCGGTTAGCGAGTAAGAAAGTGCTTATTAAAAAGAAAAATTTACATATATGTATATTAAAAAAGTAATTAAATAGGATATACTTATTCTTTGAAAAATGTGGTTAATCCTAATTGCCGGGGCCATCGTCACGCTCACATGGCTGATACGCCAACAATACAACTACTGGCAACGACAGGGTGTGTTTAGCGCAGAAGCTAAAATACCATTCGGTTCGTTGAAGGAATCAGTTTTGGGTAAAAAGTCGGCTGGCATTGTGATACATGAAATCTATAACAAATACAAAGAACAAAGTTTTGTGGGCATTTATTTGCTATTCAAACCCGCCTTGCTCATACGCGATGCAGAGCTGGCGCGTGGTATGCTGGTGCAAAATTTCAGCAGCTTCCATGATCGTGGCACGGACAGTGACGTCACCGATATGCTATTCGCGATGCGCGGTGAAAGTTGGAAGACGTTGCGTGCGAAACTGACACCACTCTTCTCCACAGGACGTCTGAAGGGTATGTTGCCGACGGTGAATGAAATAGGCGATCGACTTGTAAAGCATTTGGAGGAGCAACAAGCGAATGGTGGTGAAATAGTGGTGGATATGAAGGAGGCTGTGACGACGTAAGGAATGATGTGATGTATAGTAAAGAAAGTGATGTTAATTTATTTCTATTTTAGCTATGCCATCGATATTATTGGCTCAGTGTTCTTTGGTTTGGATGTTGATAGCTTTAAAAATCGTGAAAATGAATTTCGTGCCATTAGTGATGCTTTCATTAAACCACCAACATGGCTGGATAACGTGCATGGTCTCGGATCATTTTTATGCCCAAAGTAAGTAAAAGCTTTAAGAAAAAAAGAGAGAAAAAGGCAGCGTTGCATTTCACAACGATTTCAGCTCAGCCAAAGTTTGTATATAACCCAGACCTGCTATTTAATGATTAAATATTTTAATCATTATTATGTTGGGTGTTTTGTTTATGTAATAATTTCAATGATTTAATATGATTACTTTCACCATTTTAAGTATTATTAGTTAATTAATTTAAAAAAAAATTTAGTTAATTTTAATTGAATGGTTATTTTGATTTACACAATTATTTAATTAAAAATAATCATATGAAAAGGAATAATCGTATAATTAAAAAAATAATCAAGCAATTAAAACCAATCCAGCATTTAAAAAAATTATTTACTTAATTTTGATTATATGACTATTTCTGATTATTTTTGTGACTATTAATCATGACTATTTTTAGAATTTTTAAATCAAAAGTTACATTAATTAATCGATTAATTAATTTTAATTGCATGATTATTTTGATTTATTCAATTATTTAATTAAAAATAATCATATCAAAAGGAATAATCGTAAAATTTAAAATAAACAAGCAATTAAAACTAATCCAGCATTTAAAAAAATATTTAATTAAATTTGATTATATGACTATTTCTGATTATTTTTGTGCGGCTACTAATCATGATTATTTTTAGAGTTTTTTACATTAAAAAATTACATTACTTAATCGATTAATTAACTTTAATTGCATGATTATTTTGATTTTTTAAATTATTTAATTAAAAATAATCATATGAAAAGGAATAATCGTAAAATTGAAAATAATCAAGCAATTAAAACTAATCCAGCATTTAAAAAAAATATGTAATTAATTTTGATTATATGACTATTTCTGATTATTTTTGTGCGGCTACTAATCATGATTATTTTTAGAATTTTTTAAATTAAAAATTACATTAACTAATCGATTATTTAATTTTAATTGCATGATTATTTTGATTTATTCAATAATTTAATTGAAAATAATCATATGAAAAGGAAAAAAATATAAAATTGAAAATAAACAAGCAATTAAAATCAATCCAGCATTTAAAAAAATTATTTAATTAATTTTTATTATATGACTAGTTCTGATAATTTTTGTGTGGCTATTAATCATGATTATTTTTATTTTTAAATTAAAAAATACATTAATTAATCGATTAATTAATTTTAATTGCATGATTTGTTTTTTTTCAATTATTTCTGATTTCTCTTTGTGAATTTTGGGAAACTTATTTGCTAATTCTATGCCATATTTCTACCTGTAGTCTCGCCAAATTCATTGAATACTTCGGTTTCATATCAACACCCATACAAAAGGTACGCGATCTTATCAAACACACTGTCCAGGCGCGTGAACAAAATAACATAGTGCGTCGCGATTTCCTACAACTTCTACTGCAACTACGCAACTCTGGAAAAATTAATGACGATGATAGTTGGTATGTTGAAACGGCCGCCGAAGAATTCAAATCCATGTCGATCAATACAATTGCCGATCAGTGTTCGCTATTCTACATTGCCGGCAGTGAGACAACATCCGTGACGGCTTCCTTTACGCTCTATGAGCTTTCTATGTATCCAGAGCTCTTGCAGAAAGCTGTCGAAGAAGTTGAGAGTGTGTTGGCTAAACATGAATTGAAGCCTAGCGATGCCATTACTTATGAAGCTATTAAAGATATGACATTTTTAGAGCTTTGTCTTATGGGTGAGTTGTGTTTCGAATATATTTGATAAGAAAGAAAATTGTATTTACATAGTAAAAATGTGTCTCTCGTTTGCTTTCAGAAACCGTGCGCAAATATCCAGGCCTGCCTTTTCTCAATCGCGAATGCACCAAAGACTTTAAAATACCCAATACCGATTATACAATTAAGCAGGGCACAGCTGTTCTTATATCTACGCTTGGTTTGCATATGGATCCGGAACATTTTCCAGATCCTACGCGTTACGATCCGTATCGATTTACCGACGAGCAGCGCAATTACAATGCCGAGGCATATTTGCCATTTGGCGAGGGACCGAGACATTGTATTGGTGAGTTTATTAAAAAACTTGTGGTTAATTTTTATTTTCTATTAACCACTTTTTTTTTCTTTCAATTTATTGTATAGCCAAGCGCATGGGCAGCGTAAACTCAAAACTTGCCGTAATTAAAGTGCTGGCCAATTTCGATATAGAGCCAAGGGAGCGTGAAGAAATTGAGCTGGCCTATACACAAGCGGTGGCCTTTATACCCAAAGGTGGACTGATAATGAAGCTTAAGAAGAAGAAGAATGCAAAGTGAGAGTTTTGTATACACTTTTTTGGAGCATCTAATGTATGTCATTACTGTATGTATACTTTCATTAGCCACTGTATATTATAGTTACATACAAATGCCTGTGAAGAATGCTTGAGTTTGTCACGTGTTCGTCATTTCTAACATTTCCTTGGACAATTACTGATAAGTTGTGCCAGTTGACTAGTCAGCTGAAACTAGTAGGCATTTTTATATGTAGATTTTTGTTACTGGTAAGCAAACTGTAAATAATTTTTTGTAAATATTATTTTTTTAAAAATAAATGATTATAAATTATTATTATAGTTACATAAATGTTTGAGTAATTTTCCCCCATCGCCGATAAGCTAACATGTAAGCACTTTCTTATGTACATACGTGATATTTATAAATGCATACCTACCTACTACCCAACAAACACTGAGGTTAGTTATCGATTTGAGAATGACTCGAGAACTAGCCTCATTCTCAAACCTCTAACGTTAGAGGACGACTCGAAAATCTATCGAAAATCATAGCGTTCTCAAACAAAAGGGTACCTAATTCTCAAATCGAGAAAATTATAATTCTCGAATCGAATTCTAATGTAGTTCTCTAATGAGATTCTAATCAGAATTTGCAAATACTTCCAATTGAAATGAAAAACAAAGCTTTGTCTCATTTTACATGATTTTTTCATTGTTTAGATTTTATTAACGCAATATGTGCCTAAATTGCATATGATTATATATATTGACATGTATATGTTTACCACATTTATAAGAACTGAAATTTAAACAAAATACAGTCTTATTATTTAAATTAAAGGTACTTCTTGTACTTTTTAATGGTAAACATTTTACTACGGTAATATTAAGTTTACCATTTTTTAGTATCTAATTTCAATATATGTATGTATAT
Organism: Urophora cardui; assembly: GCA_960531455.1. Classification (NCBI taxonomy): domain Eukaryota; kingdom Metazoa; phylum Arthropoda; class Insecta; order Diptera; family Tephritidae; genus Urophora; species Urophora cardui. Next base: position 9,564,239 of record OY482674.1, read on the forward strand.
TCAAAATATCATAGAAATATATTGAGAATTGATAAAAGGCGTGAGATTTGGCTCCTTCTCTAATCACTCGCTAATCGAATTCTAGTGTAGTTTTCAACCCTAGTTATCGATTTGAGAATATATAGAGAATTACACTAGTTATCTAAGGTAATCTCGACAAAATTTCTAACGTTAGAGACTGTGTTTGTTGGGTAAACATGTGCATGTAACTGTATTTAGTAGTATTCGATACACTTATATGATGATTTCTGATTATTGATGTGTAAACATCTTTGCTGTAGCTACGAGTGATTTCGAAAAACAGGTAAAGTTTACGCGTAAACGTAAATGACCTTTGTGTTAGTGCACTGCTGCGTCCGTGTGAATCGCTTGGCATTGTCAGTGGTAGGTAGGTAGATAGACATGTACTTACAAATGCATGCACGCATGGCCGTGCAAATGCAAATATCAACAACAACAGCAACGAAGCGAAATGAAGTTGTTGTTGTTGTTGTTGTTTTCTGCAACAATGCGACAAATAGGCAAAATAAAAAGGACCAACCTGTTTGAACATGTATGCAAATGTGTGGATATGCACACCTACATCTACCTATCTAATTTTCTATGCAATATTGGTATCAAATGAATGGTTTTGAGCAGGACTTCGATATGAAGCTCTTTTCATTGTGACCCCTAGGCCGGGTCTCCACATATGGGTCAAAACGAGGACCCGGATGATCCTTGAATGTTTCTGAGCAATATTGGTATCAAATGAAAGGTTTTGAGCAGGACTTCGATATGAAGCTCTTTTCATTGTGACCCCTAGGCCGGGTCTCCAGGTATGGGTCAAACGTGGACTCGGATGATCTTGCATGTTTCTGAGCAATACAAAACAAAACAACATAAAAAATCAAAAGTCAAAAACCAAAAACCAAAACAAATAAAAACAACATAATAGTAGCAGTCACAATGACAACAAAAAATTATAAAAACGATAGTCGCCTTTTAATCCATAGAAAACCAGGAAAAAAGGAATAAGGAAAAGGGAATAAATATCCGGTTTCGAAACAGTTTACACATCAATATTCATGAATACCCGTTATTCACGCTTTAATTTTTTTTTTATGGCTTTTAATTATGATTATTTTTATAGCTTTTTAACTTGTTTAATTAAAAAATAATCATACAAATAAAAATATTGTTTAATTTTGTTTATGTGATTATTTTTTTAATTGCTTTTATTCATGATTATTTTTTTATCATTAAATCTAATTGATATAAATTCAATAATAATCATAAAATTAAAAAAAAATTTGCTTAATTTTGATTGTATGATTATTTCTGATTATTTTTTAATACCTTGCAGTCATGAATACTCTTTCTAATTCTTTAATTTGATTGATTATAAATTCAAAAATAATTAAAAATAATCATACAATTAAAAATAAAAATTTCGATTAATTTTGATTATAGGATTATATCGTATTACTTTTTAGTGACTATAAGTCATGATTATTGTTTATAATTGTTTAGGTTAATTGATCATATATACAAAAATAATTAAAAATAATCATAAAATTAAAAAGCTTTTCGATTAATTTTGATTACATGATTATTTCTGGTTATTTTTTGAATAGATTTTAATCGTGCCTATTTTTTATAATGATAAAGTAATTAAAATAATTAGTAATTTAAATCAAAATTTAACACATCTGGTTTAATTCTAGTTATGCTGTCGTTTCGTTTGTTAAGCAATACATTCATCTTGCCTGCAACACGTCTGGATACACGTTTTGGGTTTCCACCAAGATCCCGAGTATTTTCCCGTACCCTTAAGGTACAATCCATATCGTTTCTCAGAGGAGCTGCATAATTCTACAGCGAATGCGTATAAATATACCTTTTGGTTATGTGAAGTTATTTTAAGCATTGGCAATTGAGAAAACGATTTATTTCTTTTTGCAGCCAAACGCATGGGCGGCATCAATGCCAAGTGGGCCGTCATCAAAGTGCTTGCCAATTTCAATATAGAACCGCGCGAATGCAAAAGTGTTGGGTTTGATTTACATAGCGGCGTTGTGCTTATCGCTAAAGGTGGACTTAAATTAAAGTTAACGAAAAAGGTTGTGTAAATAATTTAAATGCTGGTTTTAGATAGAAGAAAAATTATTAAAAATAAAATAAAAAAACTATTATAGAAGATGAAGCAAGCATTTTATTTTAAAACGAGACCCTATTGCATACTGTCTTGGAATGGTAAGTTTCTCTAACTAAAAGATGTTTGTTGCTTCTAGACACACTGTTTAACAGCTTTTAAGCGCTGAAAATTAACAGCGAATTATTAAACGCAGCTCGCTTAACTATCAGCTGATAACAAGTACATTTAAGTATATTATTATGTACATAAATATATACTTATTTATGCATGGCAATGAAATAATAACTAGTGATATAAATCTCTAAAAAAATCCCAAACGAATTGTTTTCTCAAAGTACTCGTCGTAGTTTGTGTTATCTTTGGCGATGTTCGCACAGTTTCAGCGAACAAGCAATTGTAACGAGTAATCGTACGTGTCACGTGCTGAAACGAATGTAGCGAGTAACGTGAACGAAGTACCTACAGCTTTTCACTCGCTGATGATTGACAGTATGCATGTACTTCCAGTTGACAAATATTTTCGGGATTCTCATTTTAACGGGACTTGTATCCCTATATTATATATACTAAATATAAGTATTTGAAATATACAGCCAGTCTGAATTCTTTCATAATTAGCCGTCTGCGTATATAAATACAAACAAACAACAATATGTAAAATATTCACAGTAGATGGCGCATTAAACTAAGACTTATATTCCCTGTAGGAAGTTGGTGGCAAATAAAAGAATTTTTATATAGATTATCAGTCTGTTTACTAATATTTCTGCAGTCAATCCAGTTGTCAAATAAGCTCAATAAATACACATTTTCGGTAAGTCATGGAGACTCTAAAAAAATTGATTATTTAGAACACATCTGCGAAATTCCCATTAAAATTAGTAATAATTAATTTCTTGGACTTTTTAATCTTAAAGATTATATTAATTGTCTTCATAAATATGGAAATTAATAATCAATTGAATAAATTTAAATTATAAAAAATAATCATGAATACTAGCTATTAAAAAAATAATCATAAAGTGTGAGTATTTTTTATTTATTCATTATTTTTAATTGTCGGATTAATTTTAATTATATAAAAAAAATAATAATAAAGAGTCGTATACATAATCAAAAATAATCAAACAATTTTTTTTTAATTGTATGAGTGATTAATCATAAAAAAATCATATACATAATCAAAATGAATCAAATACATTTTTTTTAATTGCATTAGTATTTTTAATGCATTAATTATTTTTATTTAGCTGTTTAATTTTAATTAAGTAATTGGTTTTAATTTTTTGATTGTTTTTAATTTGTTGATTATTTTCAATTATGCAATATTTTTTTCGTTTGATTATTTTTAATTATTTAAAAATAAGACATAAATTAAAGAAAAAACAAAAAATTCGAAAATTAATTAACTGATTAATTAATGAATCATTCAGTTAAAAATTCAGAAATTATAGAAAAAATCAAAAATAGTAGAAAAAATCTGATTACTTTAATTAATGATAAAATTAATTAATTGATTAAATAGTGAACTATTTATATTTAGTTAACTATTAGACATGAAATTAAAATTAATTAATCGATCTTAATTTTAATTTAATTAACTATTAATCATTAAAAAGCTGAAAATAATCGTATTTAATCACTAACGAGTTACAAAAACAAAACAAAGAATCAGCAAAATTTTTAATCATTAAAAAAAAGGTCTGAAATCTTTAGTCTATCTTCTCCCAAAACTCAGCAATAGAGCGATCGAGCGATAATTTCAACTCATACATATTTGCCCTACAGGGGCTGGAGTGCCTATATTTGTACATATGCACGTATGTACCCTGCAGGGAACTCAATAACTAGTGAAGAAAATTTCTAGTTCCCAACTAGCGAAAAAGTGTCAAAGCGGAACTAGATCAATTGTAGTTAGACCCTCACCGGTTCAGAAGGAGTGAATTGAGTGAATATTATAAGACACACTTTGATTTGTATGCAATTTCGAAGTGACAAAAATTCTATGAAAATTTTTCATTCGCTCTATTGTCGTCGGCTTTGTATATTTCTGCAATTATCAGATGTTTAGTGAAGCATTTTATACAAATAGTTTTCTATTTGCATCTTGTATGAAATGAAATGTTCCCCTAATTATGCTTTTCCGATCCCTCAGGCTTAATTTTAATTTTTTTTATTTTATTATTTTTAAATATTATTGTAAATTTTTATTAAATAAATAATTGAAAGGCACATGCGTTAGCCAGTCGGCCATCGCGCCACTTGCATGAAGTGTGTCAAAGGCTGCACTTAAGCGGCAGATGTAAAACTGTAGAATTTGTAGGTACTTGTAGCTAGTTCAGAACTATCGAAATTGTGCCAATAAACGAACTAGTGAAAACTGTAGAATTTAGTACTAGTTCGGAACTATCGAAAATGTAGTGCAGAGGGTGACAACTGACACCGCCTAGGACATCGCCATGTTAAATTCGCCAGTTGATAACATGCGAAAGAGATTTAGCTCGCACTAGTAGTGTCGAAAAATGCACTAGAAGCGACCTTGTTCTGAACTAGAGATTTTCCCTACAGGGTATATACGCGCGTATATGTATGTATCCCTATTTAGTTCTTTCCTGTCAAAAACACTTATCAGTATTTTGAAACAATTTATTTTTGTACATAATGGCAGTTGTTGCTTTTGTTGTATGACCTAAGCCAACACATAAACCCACATAGGCATACATACATATGTATACTGCCCATTTTAAGCACGTTTTCATATGTTTTTATATTTTTTTTCTCTGAGTGTACATATTTAGATAGATTGTAGGAAGTGTATCTTATCGGTAGTACATTGTTGTAAACAGCAATTAATTCTCTTTAAATACATACATGCATACATACATACCAACACTTCACATTTTATTGTAAGCAACTTACAAATTATAAATATGGGAAATTTAACGATGCATTTCTCAATCGAACGGCGCCGGTTAGCGAGTAAGAAAGTGCTTATTAAAAAGAAAAATTTACATATATGTATATTAAAAAAGTAATTAAATAGGATATACTTATTCTTTGAAAAATGTGGTTAATCCTAATTGCCGGGGCCATCGTCACGCTCACATGGCTGATACGCCAACAATACAACTACTGGCAACGACAGGGTGTGTTTAGCGCAGAAGCTAAAATACCATTCGGTTCGTTGAAGGAATCAGTTTTGGGTAAAAAGTCGGCTGGCATTGTGATACATGAAATCTATAACAAATACAAAGAACAAAGTTTTGTGGGCATTTATTTGCTATTCAAACCCGCCTTGCTCATACGCGATGCAGAGCTGGCGCGTGGTATGCTGGTGCAAAATTTCAGCAGCTTCCATGATCGTGGCACGGACAGTGACGTCACCGATATGCTATTCGCGATGCGCGGTGAAAGTTGGAAGACGTTGCGTGCGAAACTGACACCACTCTTCTCCACAGGACGTCTGAAGGGTATGTTGCCGACGGTGAATGAAATAGGCGATCGACTTGTAAAGCATTTGGAGGAGCAACAAGCGAATGGTGGTGAAATAGTGGTGGATATGAAGGAGGCTGTGACGACGTAAGGAATGATGTGATGTATAGTAAAGAAAGTGATGTTAATTTATTTCTATTTTAGCTATGCCATCGATATTATTGGCTCAGTGTTCTTTGGTTTGGATGTTGATAGCTTTAAAAATCGTGAAAATGAATTTCGTGCCATTAGTGATGCTTTCATTAAACCACCAACATGGCTGGATAACGTGCATGGTCTCGGATCATTTTTATGCCCAAAGTAAGTAAAAGCTTTAAGAAAAAAGAGAGAAAAAGGCAGCGTTGCATTTCACAACGATTTCAGCTCAGCCAAAGTTTGTATATAACCCAGACCTGCTATTTAATGATTAAATATTTTAATCATTATTATGTTGGGTGTTTTGTTTATGTAATAATTTCAATGATTAAATATGATTACTTTCACCATTTTAAGTATTATTAGTTAATTAATTTAAAAAAAAATTTAGTTAATTTTAATTGAATGATTATTTTGATTTACACAATTATTTAATTAAAAATAATCATATGAAAAGGAATAATCGTATAATTAAAAAAATAATCAAGCAATTAAAACCAATCCAGCATTTAAAAAAATTATTTAATTAATTTTGATTATATGACTATTTCTGATTATTTTTGTGACTATTAATCATGATTATTTTTAGAATTTTTAAATCAAAAGTTACATTAATTAATCGATTAATTAATTTTAATTGCATGATTATTTTGATTTATTCAATTATTTAATTAAAAATAATCATATGAAAAGGAATAATCGTAAAATTGAAAATAAACAAGCAATTAAAACTAATCCAGCATTTAAAAAAAATATTTAATTAAATTTGATTATATGACTATTTCTGATTATTTTTGTGCGGCTACTAATCATGATTATTTTTAGAGTTTTTTACATTAAAAAATTACATTACTTAATCGATTAATTAACTTTAATTGCATGATTATTTTGATTTTTTAAATTATTTAATTAAAAATAATCATATGAAAAGGAATAATCGTAAAATTGAAAATAATCAAGCAATTAAAACTAATCCAGCATTTAAAAAAAATATGTAATTAATTTTGATTATATGACTATTTATGATTATTTTTGTGCGGCTACTAATCATGATTATTTTTAGAAATTTTTAAATTAAAAATTACATTAATTAATCGATTATTTAATTTTAATTGCATGATTATTTTGATTTATTCAATAATTTAATTAAAAATAATCATATGAAAAGGAATAATCGTAAAATTGAAAATAAACAAGCAATTAAAATCAATCCAGCATTTAAAAAAATTATTTAATTAATTTTTATTATATGACTAGTTCTGATAATTTTTGTGTGGCTATTAATCATGATTATTTTTAGAATTTTTTAAATTAAAAAATACATTAATTAATCGATTAATTAATTTTAATTGCATGATTATTTTGATTTGTTTTTTCAATTATTTCTGATTTCTCTTTGTGAATTTTGGGAAACTTATTTGCTAATTCTATGCCATATTTCTACCTGTAGTCTCGCCAAATTCATTGAATACTTCGGTTTCATATCAACACCCATACAAAAGGTACGCGATCTTATCAAACACACTGTCCAGGCGCGTGAACAAAATAACATAGTGCGTCGCGATTTCCTACAACTTCTACTGCAACTACGCAACTCTGGAAAAATTAATGACGATGATAGTTGGTATGTTGAAACGGCCGCCGAAGAATTCAAATCCATGTCGATCAATACAATTGCCGATCAGTGTTCGCTATTCTACATTGCCGGCAGTGAGACAACATCCGTGACGGCTTCCTTTACGCTCTATGAGCTTTCTATGTATCCAGAGCTCTTGCAGAAAGCTGTCGAAGAAGTTGAGAGTGTGTTGGCTAAACATGAATTGAAGCCTAGCGATGCCATTACTTATGAAGCTATTAAAGATATGACATTTTTAGAGCTTTGTCTTATGGGTGAGTTGGGTTTCGAATATATTTGATAAGAAAGAAAATTGTATTTACATAGTAAAAATGTGTCTCTCGTTTGCTTTCAGAAACCGTGCGCAAATATCCAGGCCTGCCTTTTCTCAATCGCGAATGCACCAAAGACTTTAAAATACCCAATACCGATTATACAATTAAGCAGGGCACAGCTGTTCTTATATCTACGCTTGGTTTGCATATGGATCCGGAACATTTTCCAGATCCTACGCGTTACGATCCGTATCGATTTACCGACGAGCAGCGCAATTACAATGCCGAGGCATATTTGCCATTTGGCGAGGGACCGAGACATTGTATTGGTGAGTTTATTAAAAAACTTGTGGTTAATTTTTATTTTCTATTAACCACTTTTTTTTTCTTTCAATTTATTGTATAGCCAAGCGCATGGGCAGCGTAAACTCAAAACTTGCCGTAATTAAAGTGCTGGCCAATTTCGATATAGAGCCAAGGGAGCGTGAAGAAATTGAGCTGGCCTATACACAAGCGGTGGCCTTTATACCCAAAGGTGGACTGATAATGAAGCTTAAGAAGAAGAAGAATGCAAAGTGAGAGTTTTGTATACACTTTTTTGGAGCATCTAATGTATGTCATTACTGTATGTATACTTTCATTAGCCACTGTATATTATAGTTACATACAAATGCCTGTGAAGAATGCTTGAGTTTGTCACGTGTTCGTCATTTCTAACATTTCCTTGGACAATTACTGATAAGTTGTGCCAGTTGACTAGTCAGCTGAAACTAGTAGGCATTTTTATATGTAGATTTTTGTTACTGGTAAGCAAACTGTAAATAATTTTTTGTAAATATTATTTTTTTAAAAATAAATGATTATAAATTATTATTATAGTTACATAAATGTTTGAGTAATTTTCCCCCATCGCCGATAAGCTAACATGTAAGCACTTTCTTATGTACATACGTGATATTTATAAATGCATACCTACCTACTACCCAACAAACACTGAGGTTAGTTATCGATTTGAGAATGACTCGAGAACTAGCCTCATTCTCAAACCTCTAACGTTAGAGGACGACTCGAAAATCTATCGAAAATCATAGCGTTCTCAAACAAAAGGGTACCTAATTCTCAAATCGAGAAAATTATAATTCTCGAATCGAATTCTAATGTAGTTCTCTAATGAGATTCTAATCAGAATTTGCAAATACTTCCAATTGAAATGAAAAACAAAGCTTTGTCTCATTTTACATGATTTTTTCATTGTTTAGATTTTATTAACGCAATATGTGCCTAAATTGCATATGATTATATATATTGACATGTATATGTTTACCACATTTATAAGAACTGAAATTTAAACAAAATACAGTCTTAATATGCTTTTCAGAGCTTTTTGGCCGGTGAGTTATAAAGCAAAACACAAAGTTTTCTTTTTCCTCCTACGCGTTTCGGCGCATACTTGCGTCTTCCTCAGGGAGTCTATTTATTTCCAACAAATATATAAGAAGACATGTATACAAACATTAATTCCATTAATACAAAATATTTAAACAATAATAAACAAACTAAATTTTTTCCATTTAAACCAAACACTTACATTTAAATAAATTGTGCACTTATAACTTTTTCCAACAATACATTATACACGATTAAAATTAATTTTTGTATCTACATAGTGCATTTCCTACTTTCTTTTGTCTTTTTTTCTTCCTCTTTCTTGTGTTATTGTTGTTCTGTAAACGCAGTTTATGTTGTCGACGTCTTCTTTAAAATTCATTGCGTCATTTATTTTCTCTTGTATTCGTAAACTCTCAAGCGTCAATCTTGTTCTTGTCTTTCTCTCTATGTCTAATATTCTTGCATGGTCAAAGTCCGCTGCATGGCCAGTATCTGTTAAGTGTTGTGATAATGCTGTTGTTGATTTGTGGTTTCTTGCGTCTGTTTTATGTTCGCCTAGTCTTACTCCTAGTGCGCGTTTTGTAGTTCCTATGTAAGTTTTGTTGCAAGGTTCGTTGGTTTTACCTTTGCATTTGATTTCGTACACTACGTTGTGTTGTTGTTCCTTGTTAATATTGTCTTTCATCTTATTAAATATTTTGTTAAGTGTTTGTTGTGGTTTGTGTGCAAAAATTAGATCGTCACTTTTAATGCACTTTCTTAAAGTTTTGTTGTCCGTCAGCCCTTGTATGTATGTAACGCCCCTAAAAGTTTTGTTATTGTTGTTGTTCGTGTTCGTTGATTTCGCTTTGTGTTGTGTTTGTCTAAGCTTTGTTGTTCTTAACCACTGATCTATCACCTTATTTGGATATCCATTTTTTGTTAATATGTCTTTAATTTTTATGTTGTTTTCTTTTATGAACTCCTGGTTGCTCAATGTATAGATTTTATTAATAAGGTTGATCGCAGTATTCTTTTTTTGGGACCAGGGGTGGTTAGAGTTATAGTTTATTATCCTGGAGGAGGATGTAGGTTTTGCATACCAATTTGTCAATAGTCTATTTCCTTTTTTATGTATTGTTACGTCTAGGAAGGAAAGTTTTCCATCTTTTTCCAGTTCAGTGGTGAACTGGATTTTTCTGTGTTGCGAATTTAGTGTTTTTAAAATTTCCTCCACGTCATTAACTTTGATAATCGCGAATATATCATCTACGTATTTAGTTACGTATTTGATATATATGTCCTTTAATTTCAGTTCGGCTATCGCGTCGTCCAGTATTTTGTCAAGAACTATGTCGGCCACCGTTGGTGATAACGACAAAGAAACATACAAAACTATACGAGTAGACCCAACACAAAAACTACTAAGAAAAAATAACACAATAGTCAATAACATATATAAGCAGGGTAACATTGATATCACACAAAAACATAAACTGACATGCACTGCAGCAATCGCACCCAGACTCTATGGACTACCAAAAATACACAAGGCTAATACACCCCTCCGACCTATCTCGTCATCGACAAATATACCCTGTCTAGAACTATCAAAATTCATAGGACAAAAGCTCAAACATTTAATTTCTGATAACTACAACGTCAAAAACTCAATACAACTTAAAGAGCGGATTAGCAATCTGACTATAGAAGAAGATGAAGTCCTTATTTCATTTGACGTCGTTTCACTCTTCACGAATATCCCAATCCAACTCGCTATACGAACAATAATGCAAAAATGGACATCCCTTAAAAGTAATACTAATCTGACAAGAAAGCAATTTTTAGACGTAATGGATTTTTGCCTAAGGGATAACAACTACTTTATATACGACGGAACTTATTACCAACAAATTCACGGTATGCCGATGGGCAACCCGTTATCACCAACGGTGGCCGACATAGTTCTTGACAAAATACTGGACGACGCGATAGCCGAACTGAAATTAAAGGACATATATATCAAATACGTAACTAAATACGTAGATGATATATTCGCGATTATCAAAGTTAATGACGTGGAGGAAATTTTAAAAACACTAAATTCGCAACACAGAAAAATCCAGTTCACCACTGAACTGGAAAAAGATGGAAAACTTTCCTTCCTAGACGTAACAATACATAAAAAAGGAAATAGACTATTGACAAATTGGTATGCAAAACCTACATCCTCCTCCAGGATAATAAACTATAACTCTAACCACCCCTGGTCCCAAAAAAAGAATACTGCGATCAACCTTATTAATAAAATCTATACATTGAGCAACCAGGAGTTCATAAAAGAAAACAACATAAAAATTAAAGACATATTAACAAAAAATGGATATCCAAATAAGGTGATAGATCAGTGGTTAAGAACAACAAAGCTTAGACAAACACAACACAAAGCGAAATCAACGAACACGAACAACAACAATAACAAAACTTTTAGGGGCGTTACATACATACAAGGGCTGACGGACAACAAAACTTTAAGAAAGTGCATTAAAAGTGACGATCTAATTTTTGCACACAAACCACAACAAACACTTAACAAAATATTTAATAAGATGAAAGACAATATTAACAAGGAACAACAACACAACGTAGTGTACGAAATCAAATGCAAAGGTAAAACCAACGAACCTTGCAACAAAACTTACATAGGAACTACAAAACGCGCACTAGGAGTAAGACTAGGCGAACATAAAACAGACGCAAGAAACCACAAATCAACAACAGCATTATCACAACACTTAACAGATACTGGCCATGCAGCGGACTTTGACCATGCAAGAATATTAGACATAGAGAGAAAGACAAGAACAAGATTGACGCTTGAGAGTTTACTAATACAAGAGAAAATAAATGACGCAATGAATTTTAAAGAAGACGTCGACAACATAAACTGCGTTTACAGAACAACAATAACACAAGAAAGAGGAAGAAAAAAAGACAAAAGAAAGTAGGAAATGCACTATGTAGATACAAAAATTAATTTTAATCGTGTATAATGTATTGTTGGAAAAAGTTATAAGTGCACAATTTATTTAAATGTAAGTGTTTGGTTTAAATGGAAAAAATTTAGTTTGTTTATTATTGTTTAAATATTTTGTATTAATGGAATTAATGTTTGTATACATGTCTTCTTATATATTTGTTGGAAATAAATAGACTCCCTGAGGAAGACGCAAGTATGCGCCGAAACGCGTAGGAGGAAAAAGAAAACTTTGTGTTTTGCTTTATAACTCACCGGCCAAAAAGCTCTGAAAAGCATATTATTGAATTTAAAATAATGGCCTAAAAATTGCTAAAATTGCAAAAATTACAAAATACAGTCTTATTATTTAAATTAAAGGTACTTCTTGTACTTTTTAATGGTAAACATTTTACTACGGTAATATTAAGTTTACCATTTTTTAGTATCTAATTTCAATATATGTATGTATATTCAAAATATCATAGAAATATATTGAGAATTGATAAAAGGCGTGAGATTTGGCTCCTTCTCTAATCACTCGCTAATCGAATTCTAGTGTAGTTTTCAACCCTAGTTATCGATTTGAGAATATATAGAGAATTACACTAGTTATCTAAGGTAATCTCGACAAAATTTCTAACGTTAGAGACTGTGTTTGTTGGGTAAACATGTGCATGTAACTGTATTTAGTAGTATTCGATACACTTATATGATGATTTCTGATTATTGATGTGTAAACATCTTTGCTGTAGCTACGAGTGATTTCGAAAAACAGGTAAAGTTTACGCGTAAACGTAAATGACCTTTGTGTTAGTGCACTGCTGCGTCCGTGTGAATCGCTTGGCATTGTCAGTGGTAGGTAGGTAGATAGACATGTACTTACAAATGCATGCACGCATGGCCGTGCAAATGCAAATATCAACAACAACAGCAACGAAGCGAAATGAAGTTGTTGTTGTTGTTGTTTTCTGCAATAATGCGACAAATAGGCAAAATAAAAAGGACCAACCTGTTTGAACATGTATGCAAATGTGTGGATATGCACACCTACATCTACCTATCTAATTTTCTATGCAATATTGGTATCAAATGAAAGGTTTTGAGCAGGACTTCGATATGAAGCTCTTTTCATTGTGACCCCTAGGCCGGGTCTCCAGGTATGGGTCAAACGTGGACTCGGATGATCTTGCATGTTTCTGAGCAATACAAAACAAAACAACATAAAAAATCAAAAGTCAAAAACCAAAAACCAAAACAAATAAAAACAACATAATAGTAGCAGTCACAATGACAACAAAAAATTATAAAAACGATAGTCGCCTTTTAATCCATAGAAAACCAGGAAAAAAGGAATAAGGAAAAGGGAATAAATATCCGGTTTCGAAACAGTTTACACATCAATATTCATGAATACCCGTTATTCACGCTTTAATTTTTTTTTATGGCTTTTAATTATGATTATTTTTATAGTTTTTTAACTTGTTTAATTAAAAAATAATCATACAAATAAAAATATTGTTTAATTTTGTTTATGTGATTATTTTTTTAATTGCTTTTATTCATGATTATTTTTTTATCTTTAAATCTAATTGATATAAATTCAATAATAATCATAAAATTAAAAAAAAAATTTGCTTAATTTTGATTGTATGATTATTTCTGATTATTTTTTAATACCTTGCAGTCATGAATACTCTTTCTAATTTTTTAATTTGATTGATTATAAATTCAAAAATAATTAAAAATAATCATACAATTAAAAATAAAAATTTCGATTAATTTTGATTATAGGATTATATCGTATTACTTTTTAGTGACTATAAGTCATGATTATTGTTTATAATTGTTTAGGTTAATTGATCATATATACAAAAATAATTAAAAATAATCATAAAATTAAAAAGCTTTTCGATTAATTTTGATTACATGATTATTTCTGGTAATTTTTTGAATAGATTTTAATCGTGCCTATTTTTTATAATGATAAAGTAATTAAAATAATTACTTAGTAATTTAAATCAAAATTTAACACATCTGGTTTAATTCTAGTTATGCTGTCGTTTCGTTTGTTAAGCAATACATTCATCTTGCCTGCAACACGTCTGGATACACGTTTTGGGTTTCCACCAAGATCCCGAGTATTTTCCCGTACCCTTAAGGTACAATCCATATCGTTTCTCAGAGGAGCTGCATAATTCTACAGCGAATGCGTATAAATATACCTTTTGGTTATGTGAAGTTATTTTAAGCATTGGCAATTGAGAAAACGATTTATTTCTTTTTGCAGCCAAACGCATGGGCGGCATCAATGCCAAGTGGGCCGTCATCAAAGTGCTTGCCAAATTCAATATAGAACCGCGCGAATGCAAAAGTGTTGGGTTTGATTTACATAGCGGTGTTGTGCTTATCGCTAAAGGTGGACTTAAATTAAAGTTAACGAAAAAGGTTGTGTAAATAATTTAAATGCTGGTTTTAGATAGAAGAAAAATTATTAAAAATAAAATAAAAAAACTATTATAGAAGATGAAGCAAGCATTTTATTTTAAAACGAGACCCTATTGCATACTGTCTTGGAATGGTAAGTTTCTCTAACTAAAAGATGTTTGTTGCTTCTAGACACACTGTTTAACAGCTTTTAAGCGCTGTAAATTAACAGCGAATTATTAAACGCAGCTCGCTTAACTATCAGCTGATAACAAGTACATTTAAGTATATTATTATGTACATAAATATATATTTATTTATGCATGGCAATGAAATAATAACTAGTGATATAAATCTCTAAAAAAATCCCAAACGAATTGTTTTCTCAAAGTACTCGTCGTAGTTTGTGTTATCTTTGGCGATGTTCGCACAGTTTCAGCGAACAAGCAATTGTAACGAGTAATCGTACGTGTCACGTGCTGAAACGAATGTAGCGAGTAACGTGAACGAAGTACCTACAGCTTTTCACTCGCTGATGATTGACAGTATGCATGTACTTCCAGTTAACAAATATTTTCGGGATTCTCATTTTAACGGGACTTGTATCCCTATATTATATATACTAAATATAAGTATTTGAAATATACAGCCAGTCTGAATTCTTTCATAATTAGCCGTCTGCGTATATAAATACAAACAAACAACAATATGTAAAATATTCACAGTAGATGGCGCATTAAACTAAGACTTATATTCCCTGTAGGAAGTTGGTGGCAAATAAAAGAATTTTTATATAGATTATCAGTCTGTTTACTAATATTTCTGCAGTCAATC
This sequence comes from Urophora cardui, assembly GCA_960531455.1. Taxonomy (NCBI): domain Eukaryota; kingdom Metazoa; phylum Arthropoda; class Insecta; order Diptera; family Tephritidae; genus Urophora; species Urophora cardui. The sequence continues at coordinate 9,579,538 of OY482674.1, forward strand.
CAGTTGTCAAATAAGCTCAATAAATACACATTTTTGGTAAGTCATGGAGACTCTAAAAAAATTGATTATTTAGAACACATCTGCGAAATTCCCATTAAAATTAGTAATAATTAATTTCTTGGACTTTTTAATCTTAAAGATTATATTAATTGTCTTCATAAATATGGAAATTAATAATCAATTGAATAAATTTAAATTATAAAAAATAATCATGAATACTAGCTATTAAAAAAATAATCATAAAGTGTGAGTATTTTTTATTTATTCATTATTTTTAATTGTCGGATTAATTTTAATTATATAAAAAAAATAATAATAAAGAGTCGTATACATAATCAAAAATAATCAAACAATTTTCTTTTAATTGTATGAGTGATTAATCATAAAAAAATCATATACATAATCAAAATGAATCAAATACATTTTTTTTAATTGCATTAGTATTTTTAATGCATTAATTATTTTTATTTAGCTGTTTAATTTTAATTAAGTAATTGGTTTTAATTTTTGATTGTTTTTAATTTGTTGATTATTTTCAATTATGCAATATTTTTTTCGTTTGATTATTTTTAATTATTTAAAAATAAGACATAAATTAAAGAAAAAACAAAAAATTCGAAAATTAATTAACTGATTAATTAATGAATCATTCAGTTAAAAATTCAGAAATTATAGAAAAAATCAAAAATAGTAGAAAAAATCTGATTACTTTAATTAATGATAAAATTAATTAATTGATTAAATAGTGAACTATTTATATTTAGTTAACTATTAGACATGAAATTAAAATTAATTAATCGATTTTAATTTTAATTTAATTAACTATTAATCATTAAAAAGCTGAAAATAATCGTATTTAATCACTAACGAGTTACAAAAACAAAACAAAGAATCAGCAAAATTTTTAATCATTAAAAAAAAGGTCTGAAATCTTTAGTCTACCTTCTCCCAAAACTCAGCAATAGAGCGATCGAGCGATAATAGCTTTGTTCGCGTACTTTCTCCAACAGCATTTACTCAGCTGCCTCCAACAGCCAGGTGTTGGAGAAAAATGTCACCTATCCTCTCACAAGAGAAAAGTATCGTAAGAGGTAAACGAACACAAAATTTGCAGAGTTCAACAGCTTTGGCAAACAGCTGATTTTTATTTACATTCACAAGCCCCAAATTCAAAGGATAAAGGATTAAAATTAAAATGATAATAAAATTGGTGGAAATTATTGCTGTTAATTATGTATATATGTACATATAACATAAAAATAATAAAATAAAACATAGTTTTTTTCTTATTTAATTTCTTTTGATTCGTTTTGGGTTTCGTTTTGGTCAGTCTTTTGTCACCTCGCGATAACCTCCTCAATCTAAAAAATCGTTCGCATAGGCTCGCAAAAAGGTTTTTTGAAGTTCGGAAAAGCATCCGGAACTCTCTTTTACAATAAATCGGCACTGTTTGTTCTACATAAATGCTAATGGAGTTACAATTCTGCCTGAAAACAGTGGAGATATATGCACATATGTATGTATGTATCTGCAATGCAATTAACTTCATGTTGTTGTTGTTGTAGCCACCAAGACACTCCCCGAAGGTTTTGGGGAGTGTAGGGGATGTGACAGTCCTTTGCCGGATAAATCCGGTACGCTCGGGTACTAGTCCCTTCTGACACTAGCCCGACTGTCGTGCGAACGATTTTTTCTGGCCATAATCAACCTTCTAGGCCGGTGGATTTTAGTCGCGTCTTACGACAGGCATTCCTTACAACGGGTATATTCTAGACCCCCTAACCCGCTGGGGTTCGCTGTTACTATCTAATAAATAGGATTTCATTGTAATAATTATCACACTAACAATTGCTTTTCTTTGTACCCATGTCCATACTGTTTTCCACCGCAGTATGTCTTCGCGTCTGCTGCCCCGCAGAAGAGATTTCAATTTAATGCACCCGGCCCTGGCCATGCTTTAAAAAAATAACCCTCTATGGACCGATCCACAGTACTTTTGAGTAGAACAAACTTTTGCGTTGGCGGCATTTGGCCGCGCTTTAAAAAAAATAGCCCCAGCCAGCAAAATTTCCTTTCTCGAATTATATCTGCGGAGCGATCGGGAGTGTTATAATTAGTAAAATTAACATCCATAGAAGATTTCCCGAAAGTTCCAGTGGTTTGAAAATAAATACGGCGGGCGCATTATACTGAAGCCGACCCGCTGCAGAACTACTCTCGGAGGGTGTGCCACCCACTGCCTAGAGTGGCTGCTATTTTTAAAATCCGGATAATTGGGTTTTAGTTAGAATTTGTTGTCTATCCAGGCTCAGTGAAACTTTCAGGAAATATTCTGTAGATGATAATTCATCTTATCTTAACACTTTCAACTATTAGTAAATTATAATATTAAAGTTCTCCAGAAATAGAATTCTCCCGGCTGAGGGTTATTTTTGTAAAGCGCGGCTGAAGGCAAAAGGTGTTCTATACAAAACAACTGTGGATTGCTCCATGGATATTAATCCAGAAAGAGAATTCTGCCGGCTGAGGGTAATTTTATTGAAGCGCGGCCAAAAGCCGCCAACGCAGAAAGATGTTCTACACGTACATACATTAATTTAACAAGGAATGTCTCCTGAACTATAAGCGCCCGGAGGGTAGTACTTTGTTTTTTGTGATCTGTGAGACCACCCCTACCCTTTGGAAAATTAATTGTTATCGGATCGTGGATCATTATATACAAATTTTCCCTCTATCCAGGCTGGGGATCCAACCCATGACCTCTGGTATGGCAGACTAGCCACTGTCCGCCACACCACAATGGCCACAACACTCCCCACTGCACCACAGCGACCCCGTTAATATATATTCCCGCAAAGGAGATTACAATTTACTAAGGTACATAATATGCATATAAATACTTCGCAAAAAGTATGTAACTTATTTTGCATATTTAATTTATCCATATTTGTTGCCAATTTAGTGTATTTTTCCAATTTTATAATTGATTTGTATATTTTGCAAATCTTGTTACTTGCAAAAATTCAAGTCAGCTGTTGTTTGATCAGCTGTTTTCCTGTTGGAAAATTGCTGTTGGCAAAAATTTGTCCAACAGAATTCAACAGCTTCTCACAAACTGAAATGTCAGTTTTCTCTCTCAGTTGGTTCTCTTCTGTTGGAGATTTGGCGTAAAAAAACGACGACAAAGTGTTTGTTTTTAAAAGTTTTCGAAAAACATCAAAAAATATCCGTAAACGAACAAAACTAATTTCAACTCATATTTGCCCTACAGGGGCTGGAGTGCCTATATTTGTACATATGCACGTATGTACCCTGCAGGGAACTCAATAACTAGTGAAGAAAATTTCTAGTTCCGAACTAGCGAAAAAGTGTCAAAGCGGAACTAGATCAATTGTAGTTAGACCCTCACCAGTTCAGAAGGAGTGAATTGAGTGAATATTACAAGACACACTTTGATTTGTATGCAATTTCGAAGTGACAAAAATTCTATGAAAATTTTTCATTCGCTCTATTGTCGTCGGCTTTGTATATTTCTGCAATTATCAGATGTTTAGTGAAGCATTTTATACAAATAGTTTTCTATTTGCATCTTGTATGAAATGAAATGTTCCCCTAATTATGCTTTTCCGATCCCTCAGGCTTAATTTTAATTTTTTTTTTATTTAATTTAACGAGCACAGGCCCAGGTTATATTTTATTTTTTATTTTTTTTAGAAACTAGAAAAAAACTTTTTAAGCATGGATGTAACTACAGCTGTTTCACCTTAGATCCCTCTAAGACTCATCAGGTTACTTTTGCTTCTGCCAAGACTCGAACTTGCGCACCTTGCAGTACAATAACTACAGTTCTAACCGCTGAGCTATTGCCTGCCTTCGACATCTGATAGAAAATTTGTTGCTAGTTTCTTTCCTACTATAATTCGTTTCTTAAAATTAAATAAATTAAAATAAAAAATTAAGTTCATTTGAACATCCCTACACTTTATTCGCTACTTATGTTTAATCATACAATAATATGTAAATATGTACATATGTATGTGCATAAGTTAGAAACGAATTATAGTAGGAAAGAAACTAGCAACAAATTTTCTATCAGATGTCGAAGGCAGGCAATAGCTCAGCGGTTAGAACTGTAGTTATTGTACTGCAAGGTGCGCAAGTTCGAGTCTTGGCAGAAGCAAAAGTAACCTGATGAGTCTTAGAGGGATCTAAGGTGAAACAGCTGTAGTTACATCCATGCTTAAAAAGTTTTTTTCTAGTTTCTAAAAAAAAAAAAAAAAAAAAAATAAATAAAAAATTTAATTTTTTTATTTTATTATTTTTAAATATTATTGTAAATTTTTATTAAATAAATAATTGAAAGGCACATGCATTAGCCAGTCGGCCATCGCGCCACTTGCATGAAGTGTGTCAAAGGCTGCACTTAAGCGGCAGATGTAAAACTGTAGAATTTGTAGGTACTTGTAGCTAGTTCAGAACTATCGAAATTGTGCCAATAAACGAACTAGTGAAAACTGTAGAATTTAGTACTAGTTCGGAACTATCGAAAATGTAGTGCAGAGGGTGACAACTGACACCGCCTAGGACATCGCCATGTTAAATTCGCCAGTTGATAACATGCGAAAGAGATTTAGCTCGCACTAGTAGTGTCGAAAAATGCACTAGAAGCGACCTTGTTCTGAACTAGAGATTTTCCCTACAGGGTATATACGCGCGTATATGTATGTATCCCTATTTAGTTCTTTCCTGTCAAAAACACTTATCAGTATTTTGAAACAATTTATTTTTGTACATAATGGCAGTTGTTGCTTTTGTTGTATGACCTAAGCCAACACATAAACCCACATAGGCATACATACATATGTATACTTATACATATTCCTAAACTATCTCAGAGCGGCTCAACACAAGAAGGAGCAATCAAACGAATTCTGGATGCAGCAAAATGCGGATGCCTCAGCTCAGATTTCGACGCAGTTTAGTTGCTTAAGTTTGTGTTTGTGCGACTGGACGATCCAAAAAAAGAAGCAAAAACAAAAACAAAAAAATAAAAATAAAAACAAAAAAATACAAAATTTTTATAATACAAATCAACTTTGAAAGCCAATAACAGCAATCACAATCACTAGTTGTCCCTAAAATCTCGTGTACTTTGCACGCAGTTGAAGCTCGAGCTCGCGCTGCACCACCTTGGGCACATTAGAGAAGAGCGTACGATCTCTGCGAGTGCAGTAGCTCCTCAATTTCGCACCTAATTTCACGCTTAATTAGTTAAACGGTGACATCGCACACTGAAACTAGTCACAGGCTAATAAAGCCACCAAAAACCCACACGCTAAAACGCAATGTGGCTACTCATACCCATTTTCATTTATTCCGTCGTCTTCCTCTACACGCGTCACGTCTACACATATTGGAAGCGTAAAGGCTTTCCCACAGAACGCACCGGTTTACGTTGGCAATTCCTCAAACAAGTTTATCGTCGCGAATTTCAATATGTGCGCGCCATCAGTGAGGCCTACAAGGCTGGCGGTGAACGCTCCTTATATGGCATTTACTTCTTTTTTCGCCCAACATTGCTGATACGGGATGTTGCATTGGCGCGCACGATACTCGATCCTCCCTATGGATATTTCGATGATAAACGTTGGCATTATATGCAAGGTTATCGTAAAATTAATTTATTGGAAAAATTAACACCGATTTTTAGTTTAAATCGTGTTGAGGGTATGTTCCGGAATGTGGAAAAGGTGGCGGACCATATGGTGAAGCAAGTGGATGTGGATTTGGCGGGCAAGGAACATGTGGATATGCAGATTATATTGAGAACGTAAGTGGTAGTGGCATGTTGAAAGGTTTGAGAGTTGTGCTGGTGATGAGATAATCAGAGAAGGATGCTGCTCTCGTTTAAGGTGCATTTTAGAACACAATGCATAATGAAAGTGTTGTAGGTACTAAGTTTGTTTGTGGCCGCTGTGGTGTAGGTAGAGTGCATGCCTGTGGTAACAAATCATCTGGAGTGCAGCATTGGAGTAGGAAAGGCGAGCTTCCTGGACAAGCTTGTACTTAAATATGTATAAGTTCTATGAATTGTAGAAGCAATAGTTTTCAGATCGAATCTCTTTTAATAAATTTTAACGCTTATGTGGTCATTCCTGCTGATTTACCGGCACCGAAAATTAAATTAAATTGTCTCTAAAATTATTTAACAGTGTCGATGGGCTCGTAATCGTCGCAACCAGCTACTTGTGATCTTTTGTATTTAAATAGGAACTTGAAAACAAGCTCTATGTATGCCACTAGCCGGCTTATACGTATTATTGATATAAATATATAATTTAAAATAAATAATTTAATAGTCCAAAGGTGCTTCTGAACCAAATCAAATCAAATAACTATTTATTCAGACACTTAATATGTTTACATACACACATTGAAAAAACCAAACTTATCAGCAACTATGGAAACTTTTAATTTTAAATCATTTATGTATGTATAACTCATTATCTTCTCAATTTTTTGTCTTTTTTTGCCAACTAAATTTTTAGCTACGTCATCAACATCTTCGCTAATCTACTTTACGGCTTAGACGCCAATTTATTCGAACAACACGATAGTGTTTTCAAAAGTTACATACAAAATCCGCTACGGCATCGCGGCATTAATTCATAGTGAGTAATAGAATTCAATTAAAAAGCGAATAAACAAATTTTCTTACACACCATTTATTTTTGTTGAACTGCCTTTTGCCTCTCTAGCACTTTAAGTCACTTGCCTAAAAAATCTTCACTCACCTATCGCCTACGTGACATTATCAAGGACACGGTGCAGCGACGCGAAGATGGCAGCGTGATACGAAAGGATATCATACAATTGTTGGTGAAATTTAGAAATGGCAATAATTTGGGGAATAATAGTAAATTGCTGTGGCATGTGGAGAAAGTGTTTGGTAAGTGAGAAACAATTTGGAACAGTGCCTGTGGAATTACAGTCATTTATAAAATGTCTATACGAGACGTCATTCGCGCTCATTATTATAATTCACTCTTGCAATCGTTATTAACCCTCGAATGACCTGTCGAATCACTTCTAATTTCATACAAAATTTCGCTCTGAATTATTATCTACACGAGCTAAGCCAAAATCGTATCGTAAATCTATCGAAAAGTGACAGCTGACAATGATGAACACAGATTTGTTAATTAATGACTAAAAATTCCAATGATTGCTAATTAAAGAATCTTTTGTTTTTGTAACTATTTAATGATTAAACACGATTACTTACACATTTTTAATGATTAATAGTTAATAGAATTAAAAAATGTGCATACATAAATGAATCGATTAATTAATTTAAATTGCATGATTATTTTGGTATTTTTTAATTATTTTTGATTTTTTAATTGGTTGATTAATACAATTATTTGATAATTTTCAATTATTTCTATTTTTTTAATTGCATGATTAATTAATTGATCAATAAATTATTTTTCGTTTTTAATTTTTTTCAAATTTATATTTTAATTCAGTCTGTGAATAATAGATTGTAACGATTCATCTATTTTAAAAAGTAATTAAAAACAATCATATACAAAGATAATAATCATATAATTGTAAATAATCAAGCAATTTAAAAAAAATCAATCAATTGAAATAATTAAGCAATCAAAAATATTCATATAACTAAAAATTATTTGATTAATTTCGATTATATAATTATTTCCGATTTTTTTTAATTCCTATTAATAGTGATTACTGTTTATTATTTCATAATTTGATTGCTTATTAATTGACAGATTAATATAAGACAATTAAAATAATCAAGCAATTAAAAACAATATACAACTAAAAAAATTAAACAATTAAAAATAATTATGCAATCACAGAGCATTATTGTATGAATTTTGATTATATGATTATTTCTGATTATTTTTTAATTGCTATTAATCGTAATTATTATATTTTTATTTCATAACTTGATTGTTTATAAATTGCCAGATTAATGTAAGACAATTAAGATAATCAAGCAATTAAAAATAGTAGTACATGAAAAAATTTTTGATTAATTTTGATGGTGTGATTATTTCTGAATATTTCTTAATTGCTGTTAATCGAGATTATTTTTTATAGATTTTAAATTAGACTGTTTTAGAGATGAGATATCTGTGATTTCGGTGATTGCTATTTTTAAATCACTGCGATTTTAAACTGCTATTGCGATTGCATGAACTGCTATAAAATCATCAGTTACCGGTAGAGATTAATTTTGCGTTTTCTGAGCGATATAACCTGTCTTCATTTTATGTTAACAAAATGATAGCAATAACAACGTATTCCGCAGTAATTTCGCTGTTTGTAAACATTTTTCAAAGATAAATTGTAAATTCAATAATTTTTTTTTCTTATATTTCTATATACGTATTTGGTCTGCTCAAAAGTATAAACAAAAAGAAATTTATAATGCTTTTGCGATTGCGATTCACATAGGTGAACTGCTTACTTGGTACATCGATAGCAGTTCCCAATAAGTAGTGAACTGCTATTTTGAAAAAGTGATCGCAATTGCGATTTGCGATTTTTTATTCACAGTGAAAAAATCACCGTTTGCGATATATCGCTCATCACTAGACTGTTAATCATCAGATAGATTAATGTACAATGACAATTAAAATAATCATTAAAATCAAAGATTCCAAAAAAATAATTACTACTTATTTTAATGGGAATTTAACGCGACTAATTGAATATACATATTTGTTAATAAACAAAGAAGAACCAGAATTAAAACTGAAAATCTGAATAACAAAGACGTGGTTTGACTACGAATCATTCATTAAATAATTTTGAGCGACAATGAAGAACGTTCTATTTTGGCATGTCTTAATTTTTCTTATTTAGAATTAATAAGCTATTAAATTCTTTAATTTATACTCCCCCTAGAATCGGAGAAGTTGCTAACTATTAAAAAACTCTCCAAAATCGTTGAACGTTTGCTCAATATCGGCTTTGAATCGACCGCTTCAACGGTTACGCTAACGCTTTATGAAATTCTGCAATCACCCAGCATCCATCGCAAAATACTCGAAGACATTCGCAATATAAGTGAAGCAACAAAAAATGCCGATAATGCTGATAATAAATTGACCTATGCAGACATTGATGGCCTGCAATATTTGGATGCATGCATACAAGGTGAGTTCTAAGTGATTTTTATTTTGGGATTTGCTTTTTTAATTTTATTTCAAAAATTTTCGTTTTGCTTTCTTTTCGCATAGAAACCGTTCGCAAATACCCGAGTGTGCCTTATGTGGAGCGTGTTTGCTGCAAAAACTATCCAATACCGGATAGTCGAGCTGTCATTAGTGAGGGTCGCACAATAATGATACCAATTTTGGCAATGCAACGTGATGAACGCAATTTCAAGGATCCCGAATATTTTAGGCCGGAGCGTTTTTATAATGTGAAGAGTGGGCAGGATGCGCAGAATTTCATGGGCTATGGCGTGGGTTCGAGTTTGTGTGGTGGTGAGTGGAAAATTTGCAAAACGCAGAGGTGTTAAATTGCTATTAAAATTTGTAATGTTTAATTTTTTTTTGGTGTTTAGATTTTTAATTTTAATGATGATTTTAAAATTAATTGCATGATTAATTAGCTTGGCAATTAATATTCAATTAAATTAAAGTAGTAAAGAAAATAATCATAATTACTAGCCATCAAAAAATTAATCAGAAATAATCTAATAATCAAAATTAACCAAAAAAATTTAATAATGTGATTATTTTTCTCGAATCTTTTGATAGGCTGTTTTGGTCTAATGTGTGCCAGTGCGAAGGAAAAGAAGAAAAGAAAATTCACTTTTCACATCCACTTTATGTCCGACGTTTCGGTAAACTCCTTACCATCTTCAGGGGCGCTAAAGTGGATGTGAAAAGTGAATTTTCTTTTCTTCTTTTCCTTCGCACTGGCACACATTAGACCAAAACAGCCTATCAAAAGATTGCATAAAATTATCAAACTTGGTCAGCTTATTCTATAATGATTATTTTTCATTGTTAGATTATTTTCAATTCTTTGATTATTTTGGCTGTATTAGATTAACCTCTGAATTAATAATCAATTCAATTCAAAAAATAAAACAAAATATTCAGAATAATCATATAATCAAAATTAGTAAAGAAGATTTTTTAATCGAATGATTATTCTTAATAGCTTAGTTATTTTTTAATGTGTGATCACATTTTTTTAATTGTATAATTATCTATTTTTATTAGATTGGTTTTAGTTGCTTGATTAATTTATATAATGGGATTATTTCTATTCATATGATTGCTTACAATTATTTTTAAAAATTGGTGAAGCGTTACCAGCTGAAATGAAATCTTTGTTTGAAGGCAGAAGAAGTTAGGGAAAAAAATTCGATTAAAAAAATCTGCAATGATTGAAAATAACCAATTAATTTTATTAGTCATTCAATCAAAAAAAAAAAACAGAAATAAATGAAAGTAATTAAATAATATTATAAATCATGCAATTAAAAAATATAAATAATTAAAAATAATCAAATAATTTTATTAATCATGCAACTAAAAAATAAAAACAATCAGCAAGAATTGAAAATAATCATATAATTTTATTAATCATACAATTAACAATTCGAAAATTAATTACAAAAATCAAAACAATCATTCAATTAAGATTAACTAATCGATTAATTCTTGTATATTTTACTTTTAATTAACAATTAATCATTAAAAATTTGAAAGTAATCGCATTTAATCACCAAACAGTTACAAAAACAAAATATGATTTAATTAATAAACATTAAAATTTTTTAATCATTAGTAACTGGTCTGTGTAAAAAAGGTTCGCTTTGTACTATAAGCCTTGCCCACCTTTTTGATAACTTTTTACTCTTACTTTTTGACAGTCATACAAACGCAGTCATTAATAATTTCTTAAAACCTTTTCATTTACTTTTTTTCCTTTTCCTTTACAGCACGCAATTTCTCCAATTTGGTCATAAAATTGGCGCTCATCAAATTGCTAAGCAACTTTGAAATGGACTATGCGGCAAATAAAAATGTTGAAATCGTCTACAATCCAGCGCCGGTGATCAAATGTGCCGAAGGCTTTAATGTTGAATTGAAATTGAAATTTAAAAAGTTGCAAACAAATAATGCGATTTCTAAAACTTAAATTTTTTGTGATTATACATACTTTTATTTTAGCAAAAAATATGTAATACATTAAAAACAAAAAAAAACAGCTACAACTAAACCTATAAATATTAGAAGACGTTTAACTGCTTGTGCGCCTAAAATTAGGCTCCAGCTCAGCCATAAGTATGACATTCGCTTGGGCAATTACACTGGACGATGCTGGGGCTAGATCAAAAAGTGAAGTGTATTATTCATTTTGAGCCTTGGATAGAGTTGGCTAAAACTTATGCAATTGTTGGGCCTTGGGGCTTCGGTGGGATATACATATGTATGTACGTATTTACATATGTAAGTTGTGTATGCATAGATATATCATATATGAACTTGCTCTACTGGCAAATAAATAGACTCAACCACTTGACTGTTGTGACTATTGAGAGCTCGCCATTGCTTATGGTATAAACTTCATACTGTAAAACTTACAAAAATAAAAAAAAACTGCATACAACAAAAAAAGTGCAGTAAAGTATACAAGCGCAATGAATTTCAGCGACTTTGCACTTGTTTTCAATTTTAAAACGCCAACAGCATCATTTTCCCAAAATCCCACACACAATGCTGCAGCTGCAGTCTGAAAACACACAACAGACGAAGAACCGCCGCTTCGGGCCGTCACTTGGCCACTTTGTTTAATTCAGCAAACGCGATCATTGTAAAGCGATTTTTGTGTAATGGGATTTTGAGTACAAAAATGAAAACAATGGGAATATTCGTAATAATACTGTGAATAATTTTTTTAAACAGAGCAGAGAAAACCATTTTAACCCAATTAAATAAAGAAAAAAAAATAAATAAATAAATATCAGAAAAAAGTGTATCGCTTGTGGCTGAGTGGGAACAAAACGCCGACGCGCGACCTGAACTCTTGAGTTAAATGGCAAAGCGCTGCTGCTCGAGCTTGTGTTGTTGCTGTTTTTGTTGTTGCTGACAATTACAACGGTTGCAAAAATTGTTGCAACGGCTATGTAAACAACCCGCATTATTATTATTTTTTATTACTTTTATTATTTATATTGCGATTTTTGTTGTTGTGGTTGTGCTGCCTTTTGGCATTGTTGCAGCCAAATGCCGCCGCAGGTGAATACAAAGCTTGTGCTGCATTGCATATTATATACACAACTAGCTATACCCTACCACGCTTCGCTGTGTGGCTCTCTCCGTATTATATGCATTAGAAATAAAAAGAACGATACTTTGTATCTCTCTCTACTAGGTATATTCCACGTATTTTATGATCAAGTAAGTTTAGTTAAAAATTTTAAAAAAAAGTGGCAACCCTAACAAAAATATTTCGTGCGAGCAGTTTTCTTAAACACCTTTATTATTACATTTATATTACTTAAAAAAAATTTATTGAGCGAAAAAATTCAAACATATGGCAACCCTCAAACAAATATTTTTTTTGCAATGAAAAGTTCATACATTTTTTCGAAAAAATACACAATACACTGCAATATTTTTATTTTATTAGTTTACTAATCGAAATTTTTTAAGAAGGTGGCAATCCTAACAATATTATTTCCTGAAATCAGCTTTCTTAAAATTGATTGATTTTTAAAAATTTTTATTGAGCAATAACAAACAGATGGAAACCACCAAAAACTTTTTTTTTGCAATGAAAGTTCTTACATCTCTTCGAAAATATACACGATTTTCTATACTATTATTATTTTATTAATTTACGTACCAAAAAAAAACTTTTTTTGCAATAAAAGTTTTTATATCTCTTCGAAAATATGTATATACGATATGCTATACTATTATTATTATTTTATTAATTTACATTATCGGACTTTTTTAAAAATGTGGCAACCCTAAAAAAAGTTCCAGCTATCAGCTTTTTTAAACTTCTTTATTCTGATACACATATTGTAATTTTGAGTTCATTTTTTTTTAATTTTATTAAGCAAAAACAATTTCAAACAGGTGGCAACCACCAAAAACTTTTTTAATGAAAATTCTTACATCTCTTCGAAAATATACACGATTTGCTATTTTTATTATTATTTTATTAATTCACGTAATCGAAATTTTTTCAGAAGATGGCAACCCCAACAAATTTTTTTCTTGTTTTCATCTTTCTTAAACTGCTTTAATCTGTACAGATACTGTAATATTTAATTGGCTTTCACAAATTTCGTTCAGCTGCTAATTTTCAACCAGTTGGCAACCCCCAAAATACAAATATTTTTTGGCACACCCTACATTTCTTCAAGAAAATAAGCTATATAACATGACACAATGTTTTTATTCTTTTAATTTATGCAATCAAATTTTTTTAGAAGCTGGCAACCCTAAACAATTTTTTTGTGATCCACTTTTATAAACTCCTGTAATCTGATACTCATATTGTTATATTAAATTGATTTTTAAAAATTGTATTCAACTAAAAAATTTCAAACATATGGCAACCCTTAATTTTTTTTTTTTACAATAAGTTCCCACACTTTTTCGAATATTATTCTTATTTAATTAATTTAACGAAATTTTTCAGAAGGTGGCAACCCCAACAAAAAATGTTAATTTTTTTTTGCAACGAGTTCCCACACTTTTTCGAATATTATTTTTATATAATTAATTTAAAGAAATTTTCCAGAAGGTGGCAACCCTAACAAAAAATTTATTGATATGATCAGCTTTCTTAAACTGCTCAAATCTGATACTGATATGGTAATTTCTAATTAATTTGAAAAAAAAAAAAATCAACTAAAAAATTTCAAAATGTGGCAACGCTTAAAATTTTTTTTTTTTTTTTGCAACGAAAACTGTGTTTTTTGGTACAACTGGTTATAAAGCAGCAAAAAAATCACTCTTCATCATCACTTGTTTGTTTGCAGAAAAGCGCAACCATTGAAAATTGCCCCTGCCAATGGGCATTACTTACATACATACATTTAAATATATTCCGCTTGAGTTAAATAACGCTGCAGCGGCTTTCTTTTGTTAAAAATTTAATCTTTCATCTTTTTTTTTTAACTTTCCGCTTTTTAAATAAATGTTTTTATTTATTGGCTTTATTTAATTTTTCTTTTATTGTTTCGCAAAGTCGCTCCCATTAAATTAATGCACCATGTCAATTCAACTGCGCTTAAATGAAAGTTATACCAATTTGCCGTAACTAAAGAAGAGCGCGACGCATTGATAGCGCGCTGAAATTGTGTTTTAGGGTGGAATGGTGTTTTTGTTTTAATTGTTTTTGTTTGGGATCAATTTGTACATAGTAATTGCTTAATTACTTAATTTATGTTTAACATTGTGCTAACTTGCTTTGCGCCAGCAGCAAATGAGTTGAGGATGAATACACAAATTAGGGGTAGCATTTTTCGCTATTTTATTTTTTTTTTTTAATAAATACATAGTTTTAGAATTGTATAACAATAATTTCGGACATTGACTATATCGAAGTTGTTACTTGAAACGGAGATTCATTTTACAATCATTTCGAATTGTTAACCAAGCCCAATATTTACTGAGTCCTTGCATTTGCATGTGTAATATTGACTTATTATTTTTAAAGTTTATTAGACCTCTGGGTAGAGTGCTCGCCTGCTATGCCAGAGGTCTCGGGTTCAAACCACGGTCCGAGCAAAACACCAAAAAAATTTTTTCTAATTAGTAAAAATCCAATTATTGGATTTTTTAAGAGCAGCGGTCACCTCCCGGCAGTGGACGGCATACCGTCCGAGAGTATTTATGCCATGAAAAAGCTTCTCACAAAAAATGCATTCGCCGTTCGGAGCCGGCATAAAACTGTAGGTCCACCCAATTAGTAGGAAAAACAAAAAGGAGTACACCTCGAATTGGGAGAGAAGCTCGGCCATAAAACTCGTCAGAGTTATAATAGCGCCATTGTATTATATATAAATTTCATTTCATATTTACTTTTAATTATTTAAAAATTAATACAAATGTTCATAAAAGCACGTGCATCTGCCTAATTGTAAAATTCTTAAATTGACCCATATGACACGTACATTCAACAGCGAAAAATTTTCCATTTAATCCTCAGTGATTTTTCACCACCAACCATTTGATTTATGGGCGCGCTAAAAAATTTGTATGCATATCTTTACAAGTTCCTTGTTGTTGTTGTTGTTGTTGTTGTTGCAATTTTCAATATAAAGTGCATTATATTGATTTTTGTTCGGTAGTGAAACAGCAGCGAGAGCTTAATGGTGCTCAAGTGGGTGTGTGTCATTTGACCGATAAATGAGATTTTGTGTGCGATGGGCGGGCGTATGAAACTGTGTGAAAGTTGGAAATGAAAAAGCAACTCTTTTTATGTGCACAGTGTAAACTATGGTGCGGTAGAGACTAGCGAAAAACTTGAGTTTATATCAAAGCGCTCGCAAATTTAATTCAAACTTAAATGACATGCTGAATCCGAGAGAGGACTCTCCCAACGAAGGGAACTCGCTTGGAATTGTCCCATTAATAACGCCAAAATCGATTAGAAATCTATCAAAATCCGACAGTAGACAATTATGAACAAGAATTAGAGCTGATTGAATCTGAATGACGTATGCAATATGATTACCTTCACCTTTGTTAATGATTGGTAGTTTTAATTAAATTAAAAAATATATTAAGAATAAATCAAAAATAATTGAAAATATCAAAATAATCATGCAGTTAAAAAGATTTAATCGATTAATTAATAATAATAAAAATAAATAAATTAATTAATCTATCAATTAATCTTAATTGCATGATTATTTTAATTTTTTTTAAATATTTTTGATTTTTTTTATTGCATGATTCAGAATTTTATTTGATTGAACGATTAAAAGAAACTATATGATTTTTTTATTATTTATTTTTTTTAATTGAATGATTAATTAATATATCGATTAGTTACTTTTTTGTTTCTATTTCTCTTTTTTTTTCAAATTTATGTTTAATTTCAGCTTGTGGTAAATACACTGTGATGCTTCATTTATTTTCAAAATTAATTAAAAATAATTATTTAAAAAAATAATCGCTTAATTGAAGATACTAAAAATAATTAGTGAAATCAAAAAGAAACAAATAAAAATAATCAAACATATTAAAAATAATCATGGAATTAAAAAAGGTTTGATTGATTTTGATTATAAAATTATTTTTCATTATAAAATTATTTCTGATTATTTTTTAAAAACTATTAATCATGACTATTTTTTATTTTAATTGCTTATTGATTCCCAAGTTAATGTAAAACAATTAGAACAATCAAATAACTTAAAATATTTAAGCAAGTAAAATTAATCATGCAATTAAAATTTTTTTTTTTTAATTTTGACTATATGATAATTTCTGATTATTTTATTAATTGCCATTGATTATGATTATTTTTAAATTTAATTGATTATTAATTGCCAGATGAATTTAAGACAATTAAATATAGGAAATCTTATAGCAAAAAAAAGTACTTATTTTTTTAGGGTTACACCTTGTTTTCGGTATTATATTGCATATTGTGTATTTTTTTCGAACAAATTTATTAACCTTTCATCGCAAGAAAAATATTGAGGGTTGCCACCTGTTTGAAAATTACTAATTTTAATGGGAATTTAACACATCTGACTTGTAAGCAACGCAATTTAACCTCTCAGAGAACATGCTATAACTCCAAATTGCTCTTAATATATTTTAATGACTTACAGCATAAATGGCAATTAAGGCAATTAAGTAACTTCTTCATTAAATAACTTCTTTATTTCAAACTTCAAAAACTTTCAGCGCCCTTAAAGATTTTCAGCAACATTAAATGCAGGTAACGACGGTTGAAAAGTTTAAATGCGAAAACTTTGCGTAGTCAATAAAAATATGGACGTGAAACATTTACTTACATATGTAACAAAGAGCAAAGTAAGTGAAAGTTTTTAAAAGTGTATGAATATTAATTTGTTTTTATGATGCTGAAACACACACTACATAGTCTTGCTATGAAAATGTATGTATGTAAATGCATTTTGTATGTATGTAACACTTGGTTTGCATGAATTGTGGTTTAGTATTATGTATGTATGTCCACCTGCGCACGCATGATTGCCCTTCGTCCTACCATATTTCATGGTCAATGCACTCGCTCTATATACGAGTATGTAAGCTTTTGTTGTTATGAAACTTCGTCTTTATTTACCATCGATATTGCTGTTGGCAGCATGTACTGTAGTGGTCAGTGTTGCCACTGAAAAAAAAATTTTACCGACCAAATTACCGCCCAATTCCGCCAAAAAAGGCCCAAAAACCAGAAGTCAACTTAAAACTAGACTGACGCCGATCTCTAAAGGAGATGGCCAAACAGATCTGTCTGCACCTCGTGTAGATCCCGGGACATAGGGATATCAATGGTAATAGTAGGGCGGATGAACTTGCGATGCAGGACACTACCGAGCAGGCTCTTCCATAAGGCATAGGTATGCCTTAGCCACAAACAAGCTAATTCTTAAACAGCATGTCTATAAACTAGCAAGCGATAGATAGCAACAGAAGCCAGTATATCGAACATCAAGGCAAATCTGGCAGAAATGGGTTCACAAGCGATCCAATCAAATAAGTACTCTAAGTAGAGATGACATCTCGAACCTTGTGGTTGTACTCACAGGACACTGCCTCATCGGGAAACACGCAGAGAGGCTAGGTGCATCCTACCGCAGATGCTGCATAAGCTTGAAAGATGATGAGGCGAGGAGACAATCGAACACCTCATCTGCCACTGCTTTGCTCGGCTCTTAACAGCGGCAGACAACGCTTTCTTGGGACTTCCTTCCTGGATTGCCTATGCAAAGTCACTAAAGTGAACTAGTTCACTGAAGAGAGCGCTCAACAAAGTGAACTAAATATCCCAACTCTAATAGATATGCGAATAGTGTGTTTCACTAACAATAAAATAACTTTACACGGGAAAGATAAAATGTTTAGCGTCCCAGAAATTGTCTCCACTAAAAATATTCATATTACAAATCGGACCAAAATTGATTTTAGCCGCCCAACAGCCCAAAGTAAATTTATCGGACCAGATTTGGTCCGAAAGGCCCAATTTCGGCATCACTGGTAGTGGTTAACAATTGTCGAGTTATCTGCCATTTAACAGCACTGCATTTACATACATACATGCAGGGCCGTGCGCACGGGGGGGTTTTGGGGGTTAAAACCCCCCATGACCAAATCTAAGTTGCTATGATTTTGCAAAAATTTTCAAATACAGTTTATAAATTTTGCATTGAATTTTGACTCATAATTTTTGACAATAATTTTACGGAAGAAGAATTGGTAAAAGTTGCAAAAAATAAGGTTGGCCAATACATAAGTTCGGCACTTTGAATTGCACTTGGAGCTTTCCGAAATTACAAAGTTGTGTAGCATATGTTCGTTTGACATTTTTAAAAAAATTGTACTGATAACAAAAAATGGTAATTTTGTGAAAACAGTGAGCAGTTTCAATTAACAAGTACTGTAAACAGTACCCGGAAAGAAATTTGTATACTTGAATCAAGAAAAATGCTTTCTTGAACTCAATTTAGAAAATTTTTAGGGAAATAAGAAAAATTGACTTAATTATTACTGGAAATAAGAAATTGAGTTTTCCAAAAATGAGACAATTATTTTCTTATTCAAGAACACTAACAAAATCTATAGAAAAAAAAATGTTGAAAAAAAATGTTTAAATAAATAAGAACATCTTTTCTTAAATTTACTTAAATGAAGAAAATCTTTTTGCTAATATCAAGAAGAATTTAATAAAATTGTGTTTCGACGAATTGGAACAACAAAATACAGTGAAAAAAAAAATGTAAAATGAATAAGAAAACGTTTTCTTGAGCGAAGTAAAATTTTTCTTGCTGAATTTGCATTTCCAAAGTTACATGTATTTTTTTTCATTTGCCATCCGCTTTGCATATTTCTGAATATTTTTGCAATTCTCAGATTGTTAGTGAAGCATTTGGTATAAGGAGTTCACTATTTGCATCTTCATTTATATTAAATAAAATGTTGTCATTTCAATAAACAAGGCCTAGGAAAATACTAGTTGACTAATTATGGTTTTCTAATCCCTCATGATTAGTTTTCATTTTCCTTATTTTTTACGTTTTTAATATTTTTAGAAAATATTTGCTTAATTTAAAATTTAATATTTTCTTATGCCTCAGACACACATGTGGTATGAATATTAGAATATCAATATTATGATTTGGCTATGCTATGAAAATTTTCAATTAAACTACAATATGAGGGTGACACATATGTGGTATAGATCGAAATATTATTACTATACTACGATGTGTGTCTCTTGCATTACTTACTTAAGCTCGTATAAGAAAAGTTTTACTTGCAACAAAAAAATAATTTCTTAATTTATTTCAAAAAACAAGAAAAACACTTACCCTAAGTAAATTATTTCTTATTTATTTAAAATCCAATTTTACTTGAAGCAAGAAAATGTTTTCTTATTTATTTAAAATCCAATTTTCTTGGATTTTCTTGATATTAAGAAATTATTTTCTAAGTTCAAAATCAAGTCTAATTTTTCTTGTCTCGGCATTGATTCTAGTAAAAAATTCTTTCCGTGTACTATTCAGGACCTGGTTAACTAGGTTTTGATGAATCAGAATGAGTTTCAGAAAAGTTAAAGAACATCTAAATTTATGGTGTATGGGTCTGGATATCTATTTCAGCAAATATGTTTATCTTAGCGAAAAATGTATGCGAATGCAAACCAAAATTAAAACCCCCCCCAAGGCTAATTCCTGCGCACGGCCCTGCCCCATACTAAATGAACAAATTCTCAAAATCAAAATTCAATGAATATATAGTTACGAAGTAGAGGGTAGAGTGCTCGCCTGCTATGCCAGGCTTCTGTTTTAGCCACTCAAAAAAAAAAAAAATGGACGTGTTTTTGTAGCGTCCGGAACGCAGTTTAAGTGACTAAAACAGAGGCATTAAACTAAATTTCTGTCGCTAACATACTTTAATCATTAGCTGTGGCCTAAATCTTTCCTTTTATCATAAAACGATACAATATTTCGCGATATTTCTGCCTCAAAAGTTCAAAAAATCGTGCGAACATACCGTCCGAAACGCCCAGGATATACCCATATGGCTGTATAAGAATTTGCATCATACCGAATTTTTCTGTTGCAACAGAAAACGAATTCAAATTTATGCTGCAAAGTCGACGCCAACAATTCCTTAAGTGGGGTGCAGACACTTTAAGAGATTTATAAAATTTGTTGAAATTTAAAATGATTGCTATCTACGAAAGGTGATTAAAGGTGTTGTTCGTTTATTTTCTGTAAGCAAAAACTTGGATATCATTTTGAGATTCCCGGGCCCTCTAAAGCCCGGGCCCGGGGCAATTAACCCCCTCAGCCCCTCCCCCTCTCGTCGGGCCTGTATGTACATACATGCTTACATAGAATGTATCCTATATTACTGCAACGTTTATAACAAGGGTGCCCAATCAATTGGATTAACGGAGCCATACGACAGGTTAGGTAAGATTGAAGTGGCTATACGATAACATTGTCTTAAAACAACGGCGTTTCTGGAATAATTCTTTTTCTTTTAAAAGTCAAACTAAGCCAAAAAGTGATGCTGTTGTGAACCGTAGTGAGCCAAAAGCGCCAATGTCTGGCCATGCTTGATTTACAAGTAAAACTCATGCGTATGAATGCATGATCTACTGACCAGTGCTTGTGGTTTACTTTTTTTTTGCTGCATTCATAAAAGCAAATAATACTTGGGTTCAGTGCGTGCTGTATGTGCAATGCGTGTTTTATTCACAGTAAATAATATGAGAGATAAGAGAGATATCAAACATGAGTGAATGAAGTTTAAAAATTCAATTTGCATACAAGTTATTAAAACATTTGTGGCCGCCGTGGTGCAGTGGGTAGAGTGCTCGCCTGCTATGCCAGAGGTCTCGGGTTCAAACCCCAGTCCGAGCAAACACCAAAAAAAAAAAAAAATTTTTTCTAATTAGTAAAAATCCAATTGTTGGCTTTTTTAATAGCAGCGGTCGCCTCCCGGCAGTGGGCGGCATACCCTCCGAGAGTATTTCTGCCATGAAAAAGCTTCTCACAAAAAATGCATTCGCCGTCCGGAGCCGGCGTAAAACTGTAGGTCCACCCAATTAGTAGGAAAAACAAAAAGGAGCACACCTCGAATTGGGAGAGAAGCTCGGCCATAAAACTCGTCAGAGTTTAAACATTAAAACATTTATAAACAAACGAAACGATATGAATTGTGATTAAACACTGATACCGATTAAACAATTTAAATGTCAAGCGCAGCTAGTGTTATTTTAAGAGGAAAAGCAGGGAATGTTGGGACACCTTTATATATAACAACGCCTTTTGCATTGGGTTTATGAACTCTCGGACCATGAAGGAAGCCAAATAAGGAAAGAAAATTACACTGAAGTTGGCATCAATAGATGATGAAAAAGAGTTCCCCAAAACATCAAAATCTATGTATGTAAATAAGTTTAGCTGACTATGATGTATCGTGGAACGAATTCCCGTTAACCTTTGTTAAGTTTGATTTGGTTATAAACCGCTTTAGGCGATGTGCCACCTTCAGTAGCTTGTTTCGTTCTCAACTGACTATCTTAATCTTTCGTCATGCAACCAAGACTTGGAAAGGTTAGACTAGTTATTTTTATATCTCTCCTGATTCCAACGGTAACTTCCTTGCTTATTTTTGATTGGTGTAATGTTTCTAGGCTGAAGTTTCAATTCAAATGAGGTGAATTCATGGCCAAGCGCGAATTAACACTTGAATCTCAATATCTCACTCTTTTAAGAGAGTTTCAATTGGATCACACGGGATCTCTTCAGGGTCACAGGACAAACGGAAATAAAGGGATAAAAATTTCAAAAACAAGCCATGACAAATCTGGTTCTTCCTCTTAGAGGTATTCGATATGAATTTGGTGGGATATCCAGATCAACGCTAAGAGGTGGTTGAGGAAAATGTCATCGCGGGGAAAATTTCGAATATCGAAATGATCACGGAGAGAATACAAGCTTAAGAGGAATGAGAGACATCACTTATTTTAAAACAAAGCTAAGAGTATATCGACGCCTGAGTAAAAAAAATCACCCTATTTCAAAAGTTGTTTCAAAAACGCCCTATTTCAGAATTTGTTTCAATAACGTCCTATTTCAGAAAATTATTCAAAAGCAAAATCTGAAATAGGACGTTATTGCAACAAATTTTGAAATAGGGTGATCTTTTACTCAGCCGTCGATATAGAGTTCTTAAGAAACATGCAAAAAGGCAAGAGTACTTTTTCGAATGTGCTCTACATAGACACATTAGGCATGGAAGAGATAGTATGAAGACCTGGTAAATGGCTCGAAAATCGGAGGAATGCCTTCCACAAGATTGTGGTTATGTATTTACTTAGCTAATTTAATATTTTAACATTTTTTAAACTTACCATTTTAATGCTGTTTTATTGATTTTCCTGAAAAAAAAGAAGAAGAATTCTAAATCAGGTGTTTAAAAATTCGCACTGCCACACTAAATAACTGTTATAGTACAGTCTTTGGACAGACGTATTAATTAATACGGATATGTGGTTGCAAAAGTCTGATATGATTTTACTTAAGTACTTAGGAAGCGATTAGGTGAATAGTAAACAAATATAACTATACATAAGCTCATTAAAATATATTACAGCAATGTAACACCAAGTAATAACATAAATTATAGCAAAACACTCTAAACTTTCTATAAGCTTCACTAAACTTCTCATATATTAGGAAAACTAAAACTAAAACTATGCCCATATCTAAATTATTACTAAACAAAAGCAATGCTTTAGTTAAGCATTAGTTTTGGCAAGAAATTTACCAAAGATTTACGTGAGTCACATACAAGTATACGTACTTATATGCCTACAAATCAATGCCAATGTTCTTAGTAAAACTTAACTTCATTGGAGTATTCCCAATAGCTTTTAACAAGAACTTAATTAAGTAGTGAAATTAAGATAAATAGCATGAGGCTTACACAGAAACGTATGTATGTATGTAGAAGTACGATACTCGTACTCATGTGCTTAGGAAAGATTTAGTATGAGTAAAAGCGGCATGTAATTTAGCATGTCACATTGAGTATACTAATTTGCTTAAGCACAAGATATATATAGAAGAAGAAGAAGAAACTTCGCACTATATCTCCATTCTGTTAGCCTTCAAGTCGCTATATCTCTGAAAGTGGATATAAGTGTTAGCATATAGATTTATAACTCCATAAGTATCGTTTTCCAAATTCGTTGAACAAAACTGAACTCTTTCACTGACCTGCATTCGCTCGCTATCCTGTAAGCCTTTTGGAATTCAGCTGTATAAGAGTCATGTAGAAAAAAATTTCCTACATTTTGTTGTGAATCACAAAAAAAAGTAGAATATAAATATTATTCATAACAGCAGTAAGTAAACAAAACAAAATGGCTAGCAAAGCAAGTGAAAAAGATAATTATTCATAGGACTCCCCTTGACAATGAAGCAAAGCTCTAGAGCTGATAAGGCAGTGGGCACACCCACCCTCACACGATACATACAATGAAAAACAGAATTATACAACGCGCAAGTACTTACTACACTACCCTCCAAAAACTTGTCTAAGGAATCTACACCATTTCCAATTGTAAATGAGAAAGCGTCAAACTTAAATACGAAGGCGTCAGTTGAATATAAGATTAGTCAATTGTAAATGAGAAACATTCAATTGAAAATGGGAATAGTCAATTGTAAGCAAGAAAATGTCAATTGAAAATAAGAATAGTCACTTGTAAATTCGAAACCGTCATTTGAAATTTATATTAGTCAGTCGAAAATGTGAAAAACTCAGTTGATAATGAGAATAGTCAATTTTAAATGAGAAAATGTCAGTTGTAATTGCGAAAGAAACAAATGAAAATTCGAAAGCATCAATTGCAAATAAGAATATTCAATTATAAATGAGAAAGAACCAATTGTAATTTCGAAAGCGTCGAATGTAAATGGGGTAAAATTAAGATGTATGTTAAGGGCCATATTGTAAACCCTAGCGTTAATGGTCCAAATGTTGGTGAGCAACGACTCCAATATTTAGAAAAGCTCGTGGATGATGCAACGGCCACCATTACAGGGGGTGACTGCGCAAGAGCAGTTCAACATTCATCATCTTTTCATGCAGCTACATTAATGAAGGAAGAAATACCCTTTGGTACTTAAAAACTTGTTTATTAAAATTTGTTTAAAGGGAAAATGTAATAAAAATGAATTTCTATAATATATTGCCGTGTTCGCATTTTCATTTGACACTTTCGCATTAACAATTTACTATTCTTATTTTTAATTGTTTCTTTCTTATTTGCATTTGACGCTTTCGAAATTAGAATTGAATCTTTCTCATTTACAATTGAGGCTTTCGCAATTAAAGTTGAAGATTTCTGATTTTCTACTGACTATTCTCATTATCAATTGACCCTTTCTCATTTTCAATTGCAATTTCTTATTTACAACTGAAACTTTCCCATTTACATTTGATTTTTCTAATTTTCAACTGACTCTTTCTCATTTAAAATTGATTAATCTTATTTTCAATTGATCCTTTCGCATTTAAAATTGACTAATCTTATTTTCAGTTGACCTTTTCGCATTTACAATTGGAAATGGTGTAGTCAAATAATAGACATCTGGTATTTGCATTTTGGTAAATTTATTGTGGTATTTAAAATACTACCATAATGACAGACAGTAACTTGTTATTTCAGTTCTGATAAAGGAAGTAAACAACATAAAAATGGAAAACATTTCCGAAGTAAATCGTTACTTTCTTCAATGATTTTTATAATTTTTATCTCAGTTTTACGCAAATATTTTTCTGCCGTTTGGCTGTCTCTTTCGGCGAGCTCCAAACCTTTTTTGGTTTTGCAGCTGTTGATATTGTTGGTATTTCTGCAGCTGATCTTGTTGATGTTGATCCAGCTGGGAACGTTGAAATTGTCATCGATGAACTGGGTGATGCTGCTCGGCCTGAAGCTCTTTGTCGGACAGCACAATCTTGTGCCGCTTTTGCAGTTCTGCGCACATATTTTGATAGATATGGCTGTTCTTATGCACACCTCTCAGTTTTTAAATGTTCTCACGCCACATATCTTTGATTAAATGGGTTTCATCACTTTTATGTAC
Organism: Urophora cardui; assembly: GCA_960531455.1. NCBI lineage: Eukaryota > Metazoa > Arthropoda > Insecta > Diptera > Tephritidae > Urophora > Urophora cardui. The sequence goes on from OY482674.1 coordinate 9,604,928, forward strand.
TGGGTTTCATCACTTTTATGTACATATACACGTTTATCTTGTCCATTTGTAAGTAATTTGTTTGCTTTTTTAATTTTTAATTTTTTTTTTTTTTTTGATTTTTCGAATAAACGTTTTTGGTTTTTTGACTGACATTTGTCACATTTAGGTATGTTCAGTGGGAAATGCTAATTCACAATGAGAATACCACAAAATTACAACCTACGGAAAGTTGGATTTTTTACTACAAAAATACTAAGATGCTCGTGTAGTATTTTGAAGAATATTATAATATTTGGTGACAGATATATGGTATTATGAAATTGCTACGAAAAAATACCAGATGTCTGTCCCCGGTATAAGGCATCACTCAAATGGAAAGAGAGGAAATTGAGTTTTACAAAACGCGTTTTTATAATTCCTTATATAAGCCTGATTACATATAATCCCTACTACATATAATCCCTACTACATAATATAATCCCTTATTTTTCGGCTAAGCCTTATTTCCTATGGCGAATAAGCCTTATTATAAGGCATTTAAACTCCACATTATAAGGAATTACATATCTTAGTCCTAGTTTCCATGGCGAATAAGCCTTAGGATTAAGGATAATAAGAGAGAGAGAGCGACATAATTCCGTATGGGATGATGGCATCAACACAGGAAAATATGCCTTACCATAAGGCATTTAACACCACATAAGCCCTTATTATAAGGAATTACATATCTAAGTCTTCTTTTCCATGGCAATAAGGGCATGAGAATTAGGTTTCCTCTCAGACAACAAGCCTTATGGCCTTATGACATCAACACAGAAAAATAAGCCTTATTATAAAGTTTTGTTTACTCACTGACGTCCCTTAAAAATTTCTCACATCTTTTTATAGGCCTTATAATCATCTGAAGTAAGCCTCAAATAAGACGTAAATTTTTTTGGAGGGTATGTAAATTTTATTTATATATGGATAAATACATACATACATACATATGTATGTTATACTCTAATATTCTTTATCACTGCTTTGCTTACTCGAGCATTTGAATACTGACCAATAAGCCCAAATAAAAGCAAAAAAAAAAATAATCAGAGCATAAAATTATCAGCAAAACAAGTGGAAATATGTGTGAGTATTGGGTAGTCTGGACTAAAAGGGGATACATATACTTACATAATATGTACAATCCCTGCAGCGAAAGTAACCAGTTGCAAACTAGAATTATACCAGTATACCGTAAACAGTCAACTACTTGCCCGAGTGTACATTTCCCATGTAAACATCTGGTATTTTTCATGTGTTAATGTCCTACGAAATGGCAATTGTCACCCTCTGCATAAGCTCATACCAGTTAAATACTAGTCGAACACATACCAAAAAAAAGTTAGTTCACATATACAGTTGAAGTGCAGCTTTTGACATGCTCAACGCAAGTGGTGCGATGGCGCGTTGATAGGGCGTCTGGCTTCGAATCGAGCAGGTCGCGAGTTCGAATCTCGTCGGAGTCAGGTGACTAAAGTTTTTTTTTTTAATTTAATTTTTTTTTTTATAAAAATGTAAAAAAATATTTAATAAGTAAAATAAATAAATAAAAATGAAAAAAACTGAGGGATCGGAAAACATAAGTAGTCAACTAGTATTTTCCTAGGACTTATTCATCTGTAAAAACCTCGTTGATGAATATTAGATTCATATACGAAATACAGGCATTACAATTAAAATAGATACATACATGCAATTTATTATTTGCAATATCTGCCTTATTCTACAAGATTAAGGTCTGATGAAAAGATTTCTGATAATTCTGAGGCTGATGCTTTTTATTCTGATAATTCTGATGCTGATGATTCTGGAAATCAAACAAACCCTCGTAAACTTTCTTGGGAGTGGCCTCTGGTCACCTTTAGGCACTTAGATCCGGCTGCCGAGGGTACGAGAATAGTTGCCGCTCGATGATCTTTGTGAAGAATTGAGATTAAGCCAGAGATTGCCTTTGAACCTTCGAATCTTTTAAGCAATGATCTCACTTTTTGTCAAATGCAATCACTGCTCAGTTTGCTGACAACGAATTACGAATTTTGCCATATTTACAAGCTATTTTATGTTTATTTTTATTTCAATATATTATAGAAATAAGGAGAAATACTATTTGAACCTATTTTAATGACCGTAGCTTTATTTAAGTACATAAGCCTACAGATGTACATTTCAGTACATGGATACCACCTGTGTGATAAACAAATCCAACAAATCACCTGCAACATGGGTAACATGAAAAAAATTAAAATCAAAGTGCGCCATAAACAAAGCAAAACTGCATATCATGGAAAAATTAGAGCAAAAGAAGTAAGGAAAGTGCTGCCGATGGTTACGCAAAGCGCTTCATACCTAAGAAAAAGAAAAATTTTAGTTTTCAGAGGTTTTGCAAAACAAAGTTTCGAATATGTGGTCTAGGAACATTTGATAGACTTTTTCAACAACAAAAAGATATAACGTCGATGGCTATTAAAGCCTTTTTTACATCAGTTCTAGGAAATTCTATGCAAAATTATATTATTTTACTTTCATGAAAGGTATAAAGTGTAGTAGACCAAAAAATACTGAAAGTTATATTGACGATTTGAAGGGTATTGCGACGGTGTTGCTATTTACTATGAAATAACGATAATGGATATGAGGTGAGATAGTACGAAACGGTTAAAATGAGGGGAACATAAAAAAGTTTAATGGAGCAAGCGGGAACATATTTTTAGCAGCTTAGATATAGCACGAACAAAGTGCCTAACTTTGAGCAAGAGTATCAACAAAGGTCTTTAACGGAAGCGTAACTATTTTTGATATATTTAATTAATAAGTATGTAACTCTGCTAAAGAACTTAACTTCGGTAATAACTATTATTTAAATTTAAAGATATTTCTTTTTAAAACTACCATAACAACCTCTCACCTTTTACAACTGAGCTTTAAAAGCCTTTGCTACAAATATTTTTACTTTACAATATATTTGCTTCGATTTATCAACTGGAACTCCAATGGCCGCTGTGGTGCAGTGGGTAGAGTGCTCGCCTGCTATGCCAGAGGTCTCGGGTTCAAACCACGGTCCGAGCCAAACAAATTTTTCTAATTAGTAAAAATCCAATTATTGGGTTTTTTAAGAGCAGCGGTCACCTCTCGGCAGTGGGCGGCATACCCTCCGAGAGTATTTCTGCCATGAAAAAGCTTCTCACAAAAAATGCATTCGCCGTTCGGAGCCGGCATAAAACTGTAGGTCCACCCAATTAGTAGGAAAAACAAAAAGGAGCACACATTGAATTGGGAGAGAAGCTCGGCCATAAAACTCGTCAGAGTTATAATAGCGCCATTGTATTATATTATTATTATTATTAACTCCAATAAAAACAAAACTCTAAATCTCTGTAATGCCTTTGATTTTGGCACATTAACAGGTGTAAATTATGTATAAATATTAATATTCTTAATGAGTTATGAGCTTTTGACTATACAAAAGTTGTCGCAGCTCTGCCCTCAACCTGCCCAAACAGGCAAATAAGGATGATTTATTGCCGTAATTAAATGGAAGTAAAAAATGCTATTTATAGCATATGTTACAGTATCTATGGAAGTTATGACTTTAAGAAAAAGTTACGCCTTATTTGAGGCTTATTTCAAATGATCATAAGGCTATTAAAATAATGCCTGAAATTTCTGACGGACGTCATTTGTATGAACAAAGCCTTATAATAAGGTTTATTTTTCTATGTTGGTGGTATCAGACCATAAGGAATTTCCTCTCTCTCTCTCTCCCTCTCTCTTTCTTTCTCTCTGAGAGGAAACCTTATTCCTAAGGCTTATTCTTCATAGGAATTACTTATAATTAGAGCTTTCGATTTCTCGAGCTCAATCGAGCCAAGGATTTCCCGCAGGCTTCTCGACACACAATGCAGTATAACCATACTATGCTCATTTGTTCTCATTGAACTCAAATTCCTCTCTTTCTGTTTGAGAGTGATTTTATACCCGTCTTATTGGCTCAAATTCCTTAGACCACTTTTTGGAGGATGAGTAAGAAATTGTAATGTTGCATAGGTACATACTTCTTTAGAAATGAATTTCATCTCTTTGATAACACAATACTATGAAAATATTTACACAACGCAAATTGTGCGTCAAAGTCAATATTTTGTCAATCATCACATCAATAAAATCAATCAAATCTCAAACCTCTTCAAAACTTTTAAGTGTCACACGGATTCCGTAGCGATACATTTAAGTACAAAGATTGTTTTTCATTACAAGTGCGAATGTGTTAAATCAGAAAAATAAATAAGTTGTGTTTATTTATTCATGGTTTATTTGAACTAAAACCAATCGCTTGTTAATCCGAATAGAAAACACAAATACAACCCACTTGTTACCAGCGATACTGTGCGTGCATGTTTTTAAGTTGTCAACAACTAAATTCTAAAGCTCACAAAAAAAACTTTGTTAATCGAGAAAATCAACAACAAGAGTTGGGTATCATCACATACAAAAGTTAAAAGAAGAAAAAAGGGTAGAAATGTTAAATAAAATTGTACATATGCATAACATATTACTGAAGCTGGTAGAAAATGGCTGACTGGGCTGGCGGCCTCAAAGTCGTTTCTTTCGTTATTTTCCGCATATAAATTGAAAATACAAACAATTGAGGGAAAACAAGAAGCTTTAGCAGTGAATGCAAACTTAAAGAGAAGAAGACAAAGAAGAAGAAGAAGAAGAATACGAAAAAGTTGAAGAAAAACTGTAACAAATAATAAAAGAATCTTTTGAGAATACACATCGCACTAAGCAAATAAAATGTTGTCATGTATGTACATATGTATGTAGTTTGAGTTAGCAAGCTGTGGGTAAATTAGTTTCACTTTTATTGTAGTGTGACAAATAACGATTTGAGTGCTTTGGGAATATAAAATAGTAATGAAGATATACGCCAAAAACATGTGGATTTCTTTAGCTGACCACACAAATCCTAATTTACGCGCTCAATACTTAACTACTTTTGCCGACAGTGTTTGCTACTTAAAAAGCAGCAAAAGAAAGGGAGTGGGAGGAATAAATATGGTGTAGGGATCAGGGATGCCACTTTTGGGCTTTTCCTACCAAAACTGGTAGGTTTTATTCCTTTTGGTAGGTTGGTAGGGCGATTTGAATTTTAGTAGGTTTTTGCCTTCGTTCAACTAACATCAGTTTTGTCACAAAACTCTGCTAAATAGAAGCGCTTTCTTTGAGCTTCACGTACACTTTCCCCCACAGACACAACTGGAGGAGATTGAAAACAGAAAGCCATCTGACATTTTATGCTATATGAAGCAAACAAGGTTGTTCGTCTACATGGTGTGTAATAAAGAGCTCCATGTGGTATCACAACAGACCATCAGGCCTACCTAGGTAGTAAATGTTTTTGCAGTACCAAGAAACAATGTCCGCTATTTCCCTCGATAAATCTTCTTACGTTTCCTTCAGGATCAGTTGCTTGCCCTCATTGTTCCTGAAATGTTATTCCACAAAATGTAAATCCTGATTTCCTCCGCACTGGACGAGCGGTAGCAGCCACTAATACCCTATCCAACCTTGTCCGAATGTCATTTAACGCGAACTCAAGTTTTTGTCTATCTGGAAACTAATAATTCCTTCTCTTTTCGCTCACATATTTATCACTCATTCTAAACTTAATTGAAATTTTTACAAATAATATTAAATTTAATACTAAAGTTTTCAAAATCCAAAAAAAAAAAAGTTTGTTATTTTAAGCTGTAAAAAAACAAAAGTGTTCGGTTACTGGCACAGTTACCCAAATGAATTTGTTGAATATGTTAAAACTCACATTAAAAAAAAAAATTGGTAGGCTCGAAGCCATTTTGGTAGGTTTTTGGTAGGAAAAAAATTTTCTAAGTGGCATCCCTGGTAGGGATCATACATACATATGTACGTTGTACATATATATTTACAGTTAGTTGTTTTTGAAAGATATAAATAAGTAAATATGTAAGTGAGGGTGAGTAAATCACCGAGGATGTGGCATTTTATTGGAACCTTTTTAGGACTATCGCCGGGGGGGAATTTAAAGAATAAATAAAAAGATAAACTTTTATAAACATCCTCTAAAAATGTAAGCTTTATTTGAGGGGTGGTATTTCATCTTAGCATAAGGCTTTTAAAACAATTTCGAAGGGGTTTCAGTTTTATAAAAGGAGCCTTATAATAAAGCTTAGTTTCCTGTAATGATGATATCGGACCATAATAAAGAAAACCTTACTTCTAAGGCTTATTCGCCATTTGAATTAAGGCTTAGGTAATTCCTTATAATAAGGACTGATGTGGCGTTTAAAAACCTTATAATAAGGCTCATTCGACATAGGCGATAAGGCTTACCTCATTCCTTAAAGCAAATATTTTTTTCAGGTTACTTTATTACTGCAGCGCATTTTTCAAGCTGAAATTGCGCTATTATGGAAACTAGAAGTTGCATAGAATATAAGTATTAGACTAGTGACACAGATTTACTTGGAGTATTTGAGAGACCTTTTCGCGTTAGCGAGGGCGAGTATCGACGGAGATTTCATGATGAGCTGCGCGCGCCTTACGCAGATATCGACATTGTTCAGCGAATTAAGATCCAGCGATTGCGTTGGGCAGGTCATGTCGTGAGAATGGATGAGGTGCTCTGGCCCAGAAAGTATTTCTATTGAAACCCGCTAAAGGCAAAAGACCTTGGGAGGCCTCCACTACGTTGCGAAGATCAGGTGAAGATTGACTAGTCCTTCCTTGGTGTTTCGAATTGGCGCCAGGTAGCACGGAACAGAAACGAGTGGCTCGCCTTATTGGATCGTCTAGACGGTTACACGCCAACAAAGAAAAAGAAGCTTCTAAAGGGGCACATACATATGTAGACACACAAATGATGACAACAAAACTTTAGAACTATGGATAATCCAAGCAAGCGCGGCTTAAATGTGATCATAAGCGTTCTCATCGCTTGTTTGGCTCTAAGGAGGAAAGAAATCTCTTCATAAACAAGTGCGATGTTTTGTTCAATTATCACGATTGTTTAAACTTCTCGAAATCTCGCGATTATTTTTACTCGTATTGGGGTCAAGTCGCGAATAGCCGTCTCGGTAAAACATCTCGGACTCGCCAACGATTCCTCTCGCTTTCAAAGCAATAATTAAAACATCTCGGTCACGCCCATCACTAATCGAAACAATCTCCGACTCGGAACAATCGCAAAAACAACGCGAGTATAGCACGTCAACTTTTGACTCGATTGTGATTTTGTAACGATGGCCCATCACTATTCTGTCATTATCGCTTATCCATTTTAGTTCGACTATTAACCAATTTCTGCATTACAATCTTTCAAAGATTGTGGGAAAGACGAAGCTCTGTCGCAGCACAACTCTAACTGCCGCAACAGTCACTGTGTTTCTGAGTCACTCAAATACGTGTGCAATGATTTTTTAAATTTTTTATTTGTTCATGCTTCGCAACCATGACACCAATAAAAACACGTGTTTCTCTAAAAAGTTGGTCGTGGAATAACTATACAAAATAACTGCAATGCTTTCAATGGTTTTTATTTTAATTTTGCAATCACTTAAGCCAAGTGTGTTCTTCAGCGTGGCTCATCTGCTAAGCTGTTTTATTATATTCTTCACTTGCTTTGCGGTTTTTGTGTGTTCGAATAAGAATGACTTGATGGCTTTTGTTTAGAATTTGTTAAGCCAATTTAATTAATTTAAGCTTAAGTAGCAGCTGTGCAGACATCTGGTAGTTGGAAGTTTAAATTTTTCATGAACAATATAAATTTTATTTAACGCTAGTAGCAATTTACTGCAATACGAGTACAATTAACTTTTCGTCAGCTTCTTCATTTATAACATAAAAGTCACTACTATTTTACACGAAGCAATTACTTACTCGCTTATTGTCAGTTGTTTGTATATACTTTTATCTAATTATAATATATACTTAGTATTTTCATCTTCGTTAGAAACAAGTTATGACAGTAATGAAGCAATTAAATGTCATCAACAAGTGTTTTGTGTTGTTCAATGACTTTAATAACAATTTTTATTGCTGTTCAATGCTGTTAACTATTGGTTTGTACTATTGGCAATGTCTGCTTATCAATGTTTAAGTTTTAATGATTTTGAGTCTTAACATTTAAGAGAATTATTGGCACAAAAACCGCAATCAGAATGGGAGAGGTTTTTCCGAGCTGTAAAAAAATGCATGCTAAGCGAATGTCTTCAAAAAAATAATTGCGTTGCTAAGAACAGTTCCACGAGAATAACTGTTCTTGTACGCCATTGAGCACGCAGTTTTATATATGTAAATACTATAATTATAAGGTCCAACTGAAGAGAGGTAGATTTATTAAATTTCGTTCGATCCCGAGACCTGTTCCAGAAAATCATCTTTGGTCTCGACTTATCATCTACCTCACAACATATTATATTGATTAGGCTCATTCTACAGCTAGCTTTTAGACTACCCGACCACTGCAGCGTTTACCAGGCTGAAGTGTCAGCTATAATGGAGGCTGTCAACCGTATAGGACATGAACCTATCCACAGGGATCTATTCATCTTCAGCGACAGCCGAGCAGCAATTAAGTCTCTTGGCTCCAACTCGTTCAATTCTGAACTAACACTGGACTGTCGCCGATCTCTGCAGGAGATGGCCAAACAGACCCGTTTGCACCTCGTGTGGGTCCCGGGACATAGGGATATCGAGGGAAATTGTAGGGCAGATGAGCTTGCAAGGCAAGGCACTACCGAGCAGGTTCTTCCTGACAAAGAACGCATAGGTATGCCATTTGCCACATGCAAGCTAATGCTTAAACAGCATATCTATAAACTAGCAAGCGATAGATGGCAACAGAACCCAGTATGTCGAACATCAAGACAAACCTGGCCGAAGCGATCTCGTCAAATATGTACTCTAAGGAGAGAGGAAATCTCGAACCTTGTAGGGGTGCTCACAGGACACTGCCTCATCGGGAAATACGCAGAGAGACTGGGTGCACCGTACCGTAGATGCTGCAGAAGCTGCAAAGATGATGAGGAAGAGGAGACAATCGAACACCTCATTTGCCATTGCCCTGCTCTTAACAGCGCCAGACGACGCTTTCTTGGGCACCTTTCCTGGAGTGCCTATCTAAAGTCGCGGTTGTCGACATAAAGGACCTGGTGAATTTCATTAGGTTATCAAACTGGTTTAAAAAGGAGGAGTAATCTGTTTTCTTCTTGTGGTATCACAATGGGCCTATGCACTGGCCTAAGTGTGCCCCTATGGCAGCCCCTCTAACCTAACCTAACCTAGGCTCATTCTACAATATAATTTACATACATATCTATATTATCATAAGTAGTACAGTAAATTATCCTGAAAACAGTGTGTACCCTCTAAGAAAAATACTCACATTTAACACAAAATCATGGTGTTTTGAGTTTTCTGAAAGAGCTTTTCAATAAAACGGCGTTCGAAGAACTTTTGCATTGATTCCAGGAAGGATCCTGAACTGAAATCAGGAAAATCACATCTCACTCTAAGAACGGCGATAAAATGATTCTTATTTAACACAAAATCATGGTGTTTTGAGGTTGCTTTGAAGGGATTTTACAATAGATCATGCTTGGAGGAATTCTTATATTAATTCCAGGAAAGAATTTGTACTGAAACTAGGCAAATCACAGTTCACTTTAAAAATGGTGATAAAAATATTCTCACTTAACACAAAATCATGATTTTTTAAGTTTTTCTGAAGGGATTTTATAATAAATCATCCTTAGAGGTATTTTTGCATTAATTCCAGGAAAGATTTTACACTGAAATAAGGCAAATGACAGCCCAATCTTAGAATGGCGATAAAAAAATACTCTCATTTAACACAAAAACCATTGTTTCTGGAGTTCTTCCGATAGTATTTTACAATGGAACAACGTTGGACACATTTTTTAAATGATTCCAGGAAGGAACTTATTCAGCCAATTCTCTTTGAACAACGCCAAAAGCTCTCCAGCTATCTATATAGCTTTTTGGTTACTCAAAAAAAGCATGTTTCTTAACGTGTACACAATTTTTGCTGAATTAGCATTATAATAGCTTTTTCTAGATTGAAATAACTCTATTCGAAACACAAACTAAATGCGAAAAGGGTACTAAGTAGTGATGGGCGAGTCCGAGATATTTAGACAATCGAGAGAATCGCCATCGTTGCAAAATCACAATTGAGTCAAAAGTTGACTCGCTCCTCGACTACACAATCGAGATGTTTTTGCGATTGTTCCGAGTCGGCGAGTCGGAGGTTGTTTCGATGACATCTCAACTGCACAAGCGAGATGTTTTTGCGATTGTTCCGAGTCGGCGAGTCGTAGGTTGTTTCGATGACATCTCAACTGCACAAGCGAGATGTTTTTGCGATTGTTCCGAGTCGGCGAGTCGTAGGTTGTTTCGATGACATCTCGACTACACAAGCGAGATGTTTTTGCGATTGTTCCGAGTCGGCGGGCCGGCTGTTGTTTTGATGATAGGTTTTAGTTGATAAAATAAACTGAATGAGGTTTGTTGATAAAGAAAGTAGGATTTTTAATGGAACACGGAGAGAATTGTGTGCAGAAATTATGCGGTATGGGCACCACTTATGCACAAATTGTTCACGAAAAATGACCAAGAACAGTTGTTCATAATCTATGCACAATTGCTCATAACTTCAGTCCAGCACTATGAGCATATTTTATGAACAACTGGGCATAGGTTATGAACAAGATTTTCATAGATTGTGAACAAATGGAAACAATTTTTACACGTCCTGCTAATGTTAAAGAAACAAAATTTTATTTTATTTTCAAATGTCTTTATTTCAAAGTAGAATTGCTTACTAACTAATATTATATATATACATATTAAAATACAATTGCTTGCGTTGTAATTATCGCAAATTTTTATTCCAATTGCGGAATCCAAGAAATTATGTAAACTCTGAAATATTAACAATTTGTGAGAGGAAAAAAGTGTTATACAAATTTGTATGTAGAGCTACTCGACTCTAAAAATGAAGAAATCGAATCCGACTGACGGTTTGAGCCACTAGCTGAAAATTGGTCTGAATGTTTGCTACAACATGTTGAAATTGGGGCCAATTTCTGCGATTAAAAAAATTCGATATAATATACTATATTTCATATAAAATTTGTTTTCTCACATTTGCAAGTCGCCACTCGTTGAATGCCAATTTCATCATTAAAAGTCTCTTTAATGTCAGCTTCTGTTATGGCCTTGAAGCAGTCGATATTTATCCATATTTCGCACTACAATGTATGTACACTATTTCGTTATTAAAAAAGAACATCGTTCAATGTCATAACTGCAGTGATAAATAGGTATATGATAATAACTCAATACTTAACTCTGGTTTTCTTTATTTGCACAATTATATATTTCTAAACAATATGAAATTCTGGTATTGTCGCTCTTGACACAAAGAAAGTATTTATAGTCACATATTATGCACAATGTTCACATATTATGATCAATTGTGTTTGATTTTCAAATTATTAAGCTATGAACAATGTTCACAAACTGTGCACATTTTTGTGTATAGTTTTTAATAGATTGTGCAGAATTTATGATTATTAGGCACAATTTATGCGCAAAGTTGCATATTCAAAAATGTTCTTAAACATTTTATAGTTATGAACAGCTTGTGCATAAATACTGCACAACAGTTTTCTCCGTGAAGTGAGGCAAATACATAAATAAATTAACCAAATTGAAAAATATGCTATACATAGACGCTGCATTATTGCAATCACAACTAAAGAGTGTCGTGCATAATAATAATAATTAATTATTTAAACATTAATAAATTTTCTGAAGTGAGACGCTTATGAAACAAATTAATTTTACGAGTAGCAACAACGGCAATAGATTTGTACCACTCTGTATGTTTTGTAAAGCAATTTTAATATTCAAGCGGCAACAACAATTATTATGTATTTTTTGCAGCGAGTCCGAGATGATGTAGGGTTGCTTTGAAAACGAGAGGAATCGTTGGCGAGTCCGAGATGTTTTAGCGATTGTTTCGACTGACGGCCATTTACGACTTTACTCGAATACGAATGAAAACCATCGAGAGCATTCGAGATGTTTCAACAATCGAGAGAATCGAATAAAACATCTCGGACTCGCCCATCACTAGTACTAAGTAACACTAATATTATTTTGCGAGCTTTCGTAATCCTTTGATTGATGTCTTAACTTAAAAACCTAATATCATATTGCATTGCAACAGAGCAAACCAATAAATCAAAAAAAAAAAAAAAAAAAAAACACGACAATTTAAGCAGCTCATCAGAACTAACAGAGCAGCGCTGTCATCACAACGTCATCATCATCATCAACACAATTGCTATCATAGATGCTCATTCAAGATTGTCCTCATGTGCCAACTTCAACTCATTCAAATGACTTTTTGCTACAAAAACTACAAACTGCTACTTGCAGTTTACAGTTTTACGAGTAGAAATAGAAACATAAGTACATAGACAAGGCCGTAGCCAGGATTTCATTTTGGGGGGGGATTAACTAAAAAAAAAAACATTTCAAATTCAAATTACATACATATCTGTCCCGTTTGCTATGCTATGTGCATGAATAATTAGGTTTCGTTTATCACCCATATTTAATTGTTATTGCAAAATCCAATTAATTTCACCAAATTTATCTGTCAAATAAAATTTTCGTCAGCTGATTTTCAGTGCAACCAGCTACCCTGTCAAAGCTTCAGAGGGTAAAAAGTATGAGTTTTTTACACCACTGAAGTGTACATTTTTAAGAAACGAAAACAGGGTAGCAAGTGAAAAACTTATGTAGTTTTTTTACACTAAATTACCACTAGATCCACTAGCCTAATAAAACCACTAAAAAAAGAAGACATATTCTGTTTGACGTTTTACCTTCATTTTGCAAACGAAAACGGAAAATTGAAGAGTGTAACAAAAATGTGCATTTTTTTGATGAAACGAAATCACCATTAATTTCAATGGTAAAATTTTATGGCGTTTTCTTTTCTCGAAATAATGTTGCCCTGTTTGATTTTCTTAGCCATTTTGTAAGTTTGTCTGGTCCTTTCACCAAATATTGACCTCTAACTAAGTAAGAGGGCACCCTTATCTACAAATTCAGCCATTTTATAGAAAGTCAGGATACGTAATTCGATAATTGGTGTATAGGAGGGCAACATTTTTTCGTAGAAAAGAAAACGCCATTAAATTAAGCTCTTACCCAATTAAGTTAATTATAAGTTTATGATTTTGTTAAACAATTTCTTAGACATGCCAAAAGCAAAACCGCAGTTATCTATATCTTCTGGAAACAGGCGCCAAATTAGGTTCAGATGAAACGGGACAGTCGCTGAACATGCAAATCGTTTAGAGAACTCACGGTTGGGTGGAATGCAGAGGAGACATGTGGCGATTCATAGAAATCAGCATTTAACTACAGACCGGATTTAAACTATATGGAACATTCTTCCCTTTTCATGGGTCGTATGAGTGAAATTTGCGTTTTTTGTAAGTCCCAAGGGCAAACATTTACTATATTGGGGTAGACCTTCGCAACGAGGTGTTTTCTCACGGTCAAATGCATGTCGCTCTGTCGCGAACTGGTTCAGCACAAAACCAGAGTTTTCTTATTCCTGGAAATGGCAACAAAACAAAGAATGTTGTGTTCACGGAAGTTTTTAATTAATGAACAAGATGTACCTTATTTTATGAACTAATTTGCCTACTAATGTACACAGAGCCAAATAATCCTCATAAAAATAAGAAGATTGTCTCTTTGAACAGCTTCGTGGCCCAAAAAGAGGACAGAAGTCAGAGACGAAGATATTTCCATAGAGATTTCTTCTTATTTTTGGGAGGTAAATCTTTTTAATTTTATTTAAAAGTATACCTTCTTACAATAAATAAAAAACTTTCTACTCAACTTTTATTTACGCATTATTGTTGTCGACTGTGAACCGCTAACTCAGTTTACATATGTATGTATATGAGACTAACTTTATAATAAATTTAATTAGATAACCTAATAAAAATAAGAAGAACGCCCTCTATTAATTCAAGGAGATATCCACATATATATTCGAAGATTTCTTCTTGATTTTATCAAAAAGACTATCCCATTAAAAGTAAGTAGGGATTCTTCTTAAAGAAAAACTATAGAGATATCTTCCTACTTTTGTTCTATTTTATTAGGTGGTTTTCGCTCTGTGTGCAGTGGGTAGAGTGCTCGCCTGCTGTGCCCGAGGTCTCGGGTTCAAATCCCAGTTCGAGCAAACACCAAAAAAAAAAAATTTCTAATTAGTAAAAATCCAATTATTGGGATTTTTAAGAGCAGCGGTCACCTCTCGGCAGTGGGCGGCATACCCTCCGAGAGTATTTCTGCCATGAAAAAGCTTCTCATAAAAAAAATGCATTCGCCGTTCGGAGCCGGCATAAAACTGTAGGTCCACCCAATTAGTAGGAAAAACAAAAAGGAGCACACCTCGAATTGGGAGGGAAGCTCGGCCATAAAACTCGTCAGAGTTATAATAGCGCCATTGTATTATTATTATTATTCGCTCTGTGTAGGTACCAAACGTTGTTTGAATTATTATAACTTTGAGTTTTTTGTATTGTATGTATTGTTTATAACGTTGTTTAATTTTAAAGTGTTTGCATTTCATCTAAATGAGGGTGGTGTATTACACTCCTTGCAGAAAACAAGCACAAAATATGAATGTGTAACCCATTTTTACACTCTACTCAAAGTTAAACATCAGTATATTTAATTTTTGCGGCGCAACGAAGTAAGCCGGGTACTTGCTAGTACATACATAGATACAAATAATAATTGAGACTAACTTTTTACATGATTTCTATGCTTCTAAAAAATACAATTACGCATATTTATATTATAAAAAAAAATTTAATTAATTTCGGGGGGGGATTGATCCCTGCCATCCCCCCCCCTAGATACGGCCTTGTACATAGATACTTAAGCATACGACATCTAAGACATTTTATACGCGCCGACAGACAGAAATCGTTATATTTGAACGGCGCGCCGCACTAAGGAAGCAACTAAAGACGCGATGCTTAGTAGTACTTGTGTGTCACTTGTGGATGTGGCAAACCAAACGGCGACATATTGAATGCATCCGTTGCATATGAATATCTCTTTGCAATCGTGTTGCGCATAAAAACCCATAAAAAAAAATTTGATGAAACTCCCACGAAGGCAAATGTTACAGGCGGCAGCATGCAGCATGTATAATAAATCGCATGTCATTTACAGCCACGAACTCTAAAGTAAAGAAAAGAAACTAACAACACACATAGAAAAAAAAATCACGAAATATTACATAGTGGCACATAAAAGTTTTTTATTGTTGTTTTTTTTTTTTAAGAAAAACAAAACGGAAAAAGTTAAAAGCGAATATTTTTTGAATAAAAAAAATCAGCAAGCAACAAAAGTATGTATCTAGTTGGTGAAGCAAAAAAACTCTTATGTTTAAAACAGCAAATGCAACATTGCGCGCATAAATCAGCGCAAAACCTGCCACATTTTGTTGCAACATCACTTTGGTGGTGCATAAAACTCATCTGCATATCAAGCTTTTTTTGACGTAGAATAGGCTCCCCCTGAGAATACCACGGGCGGCCAAGTCATTCTCCACTTGATCGCAGCACTTTTGATCCGCACAGTGAAAGCGTCACTCTTCCTCTATCTTTTTGCTTTGCTGGAATATCTTCATTCGCTAGCATAATATAAGCTCAGCTATTCCTAATTAAAGGCCCGCATACTACCGTGAATGAACTAAGAAAAAGGGAAAGGAATGACATAATAACAGACGCGACGAAAACACTGAGAAGCCTAGAGAGGATACGGCGAAGCAGTTGTGACTAAAAGAGTCCGAGTGGATCGGATACGTGCAGGAGTTAGGTCTCAGTCATCGCGCGTGGTGCGACACTTAGGCTTCCGTAGACCACTTATCATCGACCACTTCGAGTACATACAGGAGTTCATCAGCCTCCTGCATCCGGGGCACCATATGTCTCTATTTTTTTTAAGTCCAGCGCGTTCAATGAGGACCGTGGGTAAAGGCTGGGTGCAAGCAACGATTAAGGGCAACAACGTGATCACAACGCACGTAGAACCTAGTGCTCAAACCACCACCCGACGGTAGTACCGGGGGGTTCGGTATGATAACAGTATAGGGCTTTTAGTGCAGGTTAGAATTCCACACTGACGGGGTAAGTGTTAACGATTCTTCCTCGTTGTACAAAAACAAAACACCTTGGTCAGGACGAGGACACAATCAATTTATCAAGCCGATTTCTAAGTTTAACGGCAATTACTCTGGCAAAACTCGCAGACCAAGCAGGTGTTGCTGGATTTCTGCTACTGTATACTCTCTTTCGCTTCTTTCTTCATCATGTACTCTATTAATCAGCATATGATGCAACAGAAGTAAGAACTATTACGCAACACTTCTGCAAGCCTCCTGTTTTCGCTTTACACTTTAGACAACAGTCTATGTATATTTCAATGTATTTTTGTTCACAGCTGAGAAGCTTCAAAAGTAGCTGGAGACTGCAAAGGAAAAAAAAAACTAGGTTAACTGACAGCAGATGCGGCAGTCCCGTGAATGCAACAATGATGCACAATTGCGAATTGAGTGACAACCAGCCAGCAAAAGTCATGAAATTACAAATTGTTTGCAACAACATGCAGAATGCATATACTTGAAGAGCGCGATGTTTCAGACAACACTTACAACACTAACTATACAACAATTGCAACAGCAACGATGTTAACTTATAAGTACAAAGGGCAAAAAGGGCTAAGCAGAAAAGGGGCATACTTAGATGCTGCATGAAGAAATTGCAAGTAGTGGCAAAGTAATAGTGAAAATAAATAGAAAATAGAATGAAAACAAAAACAAAAAACCACTTGCACTCAAAGTGTCATAGTTGCAATTAAAGTTAGAAATATAAAATAAAATAAAAATAATAAAAATGAAAATGAAAACAAAAACTAAAGTTCAAATATTTAATAAACTTAGCTTGTAAGCAAAGCAGCAGCTGGCATTGCTTTCGCTATTAATGAAAAGCTTTAATATTGTGTAACACGAATTCATTAAATTTTTAAATGAATAAAAGGTGTTTGAAGATTAAGATTTAGCTTAAAACCAATTTCTCCTCAATTTATATACATAAATAAAATTTCGCCAGATGACGTGAAAAGCATCCGCAACTGCTTTAAATTGACTTAACAATTGAAATGATCGATTGATTGCTGACCAACAAAATTTTAAACAGCTTACTGCCACTGATTTTCTATGCCTTTTCAGTATTTGACTTTTTTCGTTATTGACCTTAGAATGCTAACATGAAACTGCCATTCCTAGCCTATATAAGTGTATTCATAGAAAAATCCCTGCCCAACAAACACAATCTCTAACGTTAGAGAATTTGTGAAGACTACATTAGATAACTAGTGTAAATCTCTAACTATTTTCTAATCAAGAGAGAGGGTATAAAATTGCACTAGAATTCGATTATAAACCGATTAGATAAAAAGCTCAATTTCAATGTCTATGAAATAAATGCAAATTATCATTAGAATCCCATTAGAGAATTACATTAGACCGCGAATCGAGAATTATACACTCAAAAAAAAAAAAAAAAAAAAAAAAAAACTCAAATTATGGAAAAATAGGAATGATTCCGCGCTAAATACATATTTTCATTGTTTTGAATATAATTTTCGTTAAACCTTGGTTTTTATTCCTAGATTTGAAGAAGATTGTACATCAAAGCAATGACAATATGTCTTTAGCGCCGAATCATTCTCCTTCTCCGTAATCTGAGAAAGTCCTAACTTAGCCTAACCTAACATAACCTAACCCAGCCTAATATAATCTAACTTAACCGAACCGACTCTAACCTAAAGCAAAATAACCTAACTATATAAACCTAAATCAAACTAACCTAACCTAAACCAAAATAACCTAACCTAAACCAAACTAATCTAACCTAACCTAACCTAAACCAAACTAACCCAACCTAATCTAACCGAACCTAACCTAACTTAACTTGACTTAACCTAACCTCTATAAGAAATAATTTTACTTTTCAAAGCTCAAATCATAGTAAATGCTTGACTTCAAAACATAGACGATATAAAATTCGCAAAATTTTTACGTAAATAAATGACACATATGTATGTATGTAACTAATGGGCCGTATTAATAAAAACCAAGCAAATGTTTTTACTTAAGATTTCGGAAATTTGACATTAATTTGTATGAACCAAATTTCAAAATTGGAGTAAAAGGTCTGAAATCTCAAGCAAAAGCAAATGCTTGTCTTTTATTAATATGGCCCATTAAAAGCATATAAAAAGTATGGCAAATTGTTTTCTACAAATTTGGTTAGAGTGAGTGATATAAAGTTAAATAGCTTTAGAAACCCACACATGACAAATTATAAACCAAACAAAAAATATTGGCTTGAAAAACGTAAACACAAACACAAAACGTGAACAACACAACACAAAAAAACTGTGAATTGAAAATAATAAACGCAAAAAATTAAAAAGATGTGAAATAACAACAAACAAACCGCCAAAAAAATATAACAAAGTTCAATCATTAATGGCGCTAAGACACGAAATGCTGCTTAGTGCCGCAATAGAAAGGTTGACAAGTTAATAGCGAGAAGAAAAAATAAAAAAAACAAGTAAGGAAGCCTAAGTTCGAGTGCAATCGAACATTAGATACTCAGCTGTATGCTTTCATTGTTTGTTTGCGTTTGTTCGATATAGGGTGTATTTTATATGAAACGAGTGCTGCATAAACAGGGCGCAGCCACGCCCATTTTCAAAATTTATATCAATCATCCAAATAAGCATACAAATATTATTGTTAGTGCAAAATTTCATCCCTCTATGACTTTTAGTTACAAAGACTTCACGTTACAAATTCCAAAAGGGTGTTCCAGAAATATCTTTGTTAAAAAGTAGGCGTGGTCATAAACCGATTTCAATACATTTTTGCGTGTCTATTAACACATGTTATAAAAGTGTATAAACCAAGTTTCGTCATAATATCTCAATTATTTGTCGAGTTAAAGGCTAAGAAATCTCATATATCCCTTTGTCTAAAAAGAGGCGGTGCCACGCCCATTTTCCAAACTTTTTTATTTTTTGTTTCCGGTCTATTGTAAAACTCATGTCACAAAATTTCAATGAATTATCTTTATATTTCACATAGATATCGCTTAAAATGGTTTTATTAGGTCACTTTATAATACACATATATAAAAGTGGGCGCGGTCGTCAACCGATTTTGGTAATTTTTCGTCCACACATTTGGCTAAGTAAATATATCACGCGTACCAGATTTCATCGATATATCTTTAACGGTTTCTGAGTTATGGCTTATTAAACTTTCAATATTCGCTCCTTAATAAGTGGGCGTGGCACCGCCCATTTTCCAAAATTTTTGTAGTTTTTGTTTTATGTCCATAGTTGGACTCCTGCCACAAAATCTCAGTGATTGATCTTTATATTTGACAGAGATATCGCTTAAAATGTTTTTATTAGGCCCCCTTATATTTCCTATATATAAAAGTGGGCGTGGCCGTCAACCGATTTTGATAATTTTTCGCCAAAACATTTGACTAAGTAATTATATTACGCGTACCGAATTTCATCGATATATCTTCAACGGTTTCTGAGTTATGACTCATAAAACTTTCAATGTCTGCCCCTTAATAAGTGGGCGTGGCACCGCCCATATTCCAAAATTTTTGTGTTTTTTGTTTTATGTCCATAGTTGGACTCATGCGACAAAATTTCAATGATAGATCTTTATATTTGACAGAGATATCGCTTAAAATGGTTTTATTAGGTCACTTTATAATACACATATATAAAAGTGGGCGTGGCCGTAAACCGATTTTGATAATTTTTCGTCAAAACATTTGTCTATGTAAGCAAATTACGCGTACCAAATTTCATCGATATATCTTCAACGGTTTCTGAGTTATGACATATAAAACTTTCAATGTTTGACCCTTAATAAGTGGGCGTGGCACCGCCCATTTTCCAAAACTTCATCAAATTTCTTCATAAGGGCCCGAGCTCAATACGTGGGTAAAATTTTAAAACTCTAGCTATATTAGTGGCTGAGATACCAAATTTCCGATTTTTTCTATATAGGAAAAGTGGGCGTGGTCATGGTCCGATTTCGCCCATTTTCAATACCAACCGTCCCAGTCTCGATACCAACTTGCGTTCCAAATTTCATCAAAATATCTCAATTTTTGCGCGAGTTAGAGTGTTTACAGACGGACGGACGGACGGACGGACGGACAGACGGACGGACGGACGGACGGACGGACGGACGGACGGACGGACGGACATGGCTCAATCGATTTCTCTTTTCACCCTGATCATTTTGATATATATAAGTCTATATCTATCTCGATTATTTCATTCTGTTACAATCCACCGTTATGTGATTAAAACTATAATACTCTGTGTACTAGTACAGCTGAGTATAAAAAAACAAATCTATAGTTTCTTAAGGTTGTATAGATATTTGTTTTTATTTTATTTTATTATTATTTATTTCCTTTTTTTCTAGCTACCAATTTCGTTAAACATTTTTGTCCAGCTTTGATTTTGATTTGCCATGAATAGTTAGATTATGGATTTATTTTTATACTCAGCTGTACTAGTACACAGAGTATTATAGTTTTAATCACATAACGGTGGATTGTAACAGAATGAAATAATCGAGATAGATATAGACTTATATATATCAAAATGATCAGGGTGAAAAGAGAAATCGATTGAGCCATGTCCGTCCGTCCGTCCGTCCGTCCGTCCGTCCGTCCGTCCGTCTGTCCGTCCGTCCGTCCGTCCGTCCGTCTGTAAACACTCTAACTCGCGCAAAAATTGAGATATTTTGATGAAATTTGGAACGCAAGTTGGTATCGAGACTGGGACGGTTGGTATTGAAAATGGGCGAAATCGGACCATGACCACGCCCACTTTTCCTATATAGAAAAAATCGGAAATTTGGTATCTCAGCCACTAATATAGCTAGAGTTTTAAAATTTTACCCACGTATTGAGCTCGGGCCCTTATGAAGAAATTTGATGAAGTTTTGGAAAATGGGCGGTGCCACGCCCACTTATTAAGGGTCAAACATTGAAAGTTTTATATGTCATAACTCAGAAACCGTTGAAGATATATCGATGAAATTTGGTACGCGTAATTTGCTTACATAGACAAATGTTTTGACGAAAAATTATCAAAATCGGTTTACGGCCACGCCCACTTTTATATATGTGTATTATAAAGTGACCTAATAAAACCATTTTAAGCGATATCTCTGTCAAATATAAAGATCTATCATTGAAATTTTGTCGCATGAGTCCAACTATGGACATAAAACAAAAACCACAAAAATTTTGGAATATGGGCGGTGCCACGCCCACTTATTAAGGGGCAGACATTGAAAGTTTTATGAGTCATAACTCAGAAACCGTTGAAGATATATCGATGAAATTCGGTACGCGTAATATAATTACTTAGTCAAATGTTTTGGCGAAAAATTATCAAAATCGGTTGACGGCCACGCCCACTTTTATATATAGGAAATATAAGGGGGCCTAATAAAAACATTTTAAGCGATATCTCTGTCAAATATAAAGATCAATCACTGAGATTTTGTGGCAGGAGTCCAACTATGGACATAAAACAAAAACTACAAAAATTTTGGAAAATGGGCGGTGCCACGCCCACTTATTAAGGAGCGAATATTGAAAGTTTAATAAGCCATAACTCAGAAACCGTTAAAGATATATCGATGAAATCTGGTACGCGTGATATATTTACTTAGCCAAATGTGTGGACGAAAAATTACCAAAATCGGTTGACGACCGCGCCCACTTTTATATATGTGTATTATAAAGTGACCTAATAAAACCATTTTAAGCGATATCTATGTGAAATATAAAGATAATTCATTGAAATTTTGTGACATGAGTTTTACAATAGACCGGAAACAAAAAATAAAAAAGTTTGGAAAATGGGCGTGGCACCGCCTCTTTTTAGACAAAGGGATATATGAGATTTCTTAGCCTTTAACTCGACAAATAATTGAGATATTATGACGAAACTTGGTTTATACACTTTTATAACATGTGTTAATAGACACGCAAAAATGTATTGAAATCGGTTTATGACCACGCCTACTTTTTAACAAAGATATTTCTGGAACACCCTTTTGGAATTTGTAACGTGAAGTCTTTGTAACTAAAAGTCATAGAGGGATGAAATTTTGCACTAACAATAATATTTGTATGCTTATTTGGATGATTGATATAAATTTTGAAAATGGGCGTGGCTGCGCCCTGTTTATGCAGCACTCGTTTCATATAAAATACACCCTATATCGAACAAACGCAAACAAACAATGAAAGCATACAGCTGAGTATCTAATGTTCGATTGCACTCGAACTTAGGCTTCCTTACTTGTTAAGCATAAAGAAGTTGCCACTTTCACTTGGTATATGACGGCATCTTTCTGTGAAATCAAAAACAAATATTTGATTGCTTGAGAAAAAGTAAAATATATTTACATACAGACATGTAGATAGGTATGTATGTAAATTAGCTAAACTAATGATTTAAATACTATAAATCCGACAGCTGATGGCTAAATTGAGCAAAGGAAATAAGCAATGCTGAGATTTCGTTTCGGCTTAAGGCGAGTTGTTTTATAACCAGCTGCGTGAGTCTGAAGATTAAAGGCTTTTACTTCCCATGCATGAAGCAAATAAGGTCACAGGAACCACCTTCTCGCTTTCCCTTTCGCGGCAATCAAGCACTTGGCACCTCATTTTCTATTGCCAACAGCGTGACAATCGCACTTCTTTCTACGCCTGCGCATTTTGCTCTAGCAATTTTGTGTGCAAACATTTGCGCTTTGATTACAACTACATACTATTAACTGTCAAATGTTGTTGTTGCAATTTCTGTCAATATCCACACTCAAATATGACAGCCAAAAAAATAAGACCAAGAAAAAGTCGCGTCGATTTAAAAAGCGAAAATCTTCAACGTGAGAAGCAATGCGCATGCGCCGGCAGGCAAATCAATCTTCAAATACGAATGATGTGCTCGATGTGGCATTAAATTGTTTGAAAGGCATGAAAAATTTTTTTTTTCCTTGTGGCTTTATAATTTCACTTCATTTACTTTTAACAAAGCTGCAGGATACAGGTCAGCAGCAGCAGCAGCATTCCACCGAACTCAATGTGAAATGCGTTTGATGAGCGTAATAAATAAGAAAATTATGTATGTATGTGTTTGGCGATTGTAAATATTTATGTAAATCAAAATCAGATATGGATTTATATTCATACAATATTGCACAAGCATATGCCCACCAAAGGAAAGTATAAGAAATTTGATAAAATAAGGTATCTCTCAAATAGCAAGAGAGGAAATTGAGTTTTGTGAGTAAGCACGTACAATGTGAGCACAATATGCAGCTATAAAAAGGCAAAAAAAAACCTTTATATAAGCGCTTATATAACCCTTATTATAAGATAACTCCAAATAAGCGCTTATTATAGGGAATTATCTAAGCTCTTTTTTGTTGTTTGCTTTTCCGACAGTGTAGGATTGGGATGTTTTGTGGAACGAATTTCCGTTATCCCTTGTCAACTTTATTATGGTTATAAACCGGTTTCGGCTTTATTTCGGAGAGCGAAACAAGAGACTGAAGATGGCACATAGTTGAAACCGGTTTATTACCAAATCAAACTTGACAAGGGATGATGGGATTTCGTTGCACAAAACCAAAAAGCCTTAGGAATAAGATTTTCTATCAGAGAGAGAGAGAGAGAGAGGGAGAATTCCTTATGGCCTGATGACATAAACACGACAAAACAAGCCTGTTGTCCCTTGGAAATTTCGAGCATTATTTTTTAAGCCTTATGATCAGCTGAAATAAGACGTAAATTAATCGTAAATTTTTGAGGGGTATGAACTTGATTATATAAAAATAAACATGTCAAAAGGTTCATATATACGTAAATTGGGAAAAGTTTTCGTAAGATTAATGCCTGAATCGCAATGTGGCGTTCGGTCGGTCGCGCTTCTGACAAGTGAGTAGAAATATATGGATATATATGAAGCAAATCGCATTGTGACCTCAAGCGTTTGATCGTAAAATTTTTGTAATATCGTATGTTCATTGCAACCCTGTATAACGCCTGAGTTGAACATTTCTCTACTAAGTCGGGCGTTTGACATTAAGTAAATTAAAATTGTTTTTTTTTTAGTGAAAAATTATGAAATTTATGAAAAAATTCAACAAAATATATTAGTGGCAGTGAACATGTTTGCAATCCAACATCTAATATCGAATGTCAGTGTGAAGCGGCTTTGGACCTAACGCCAAATTGCGATTCCAGCATAATTGCCCTTTGATTGCTACCTTTTGTTCAACAGCATTTCTGGTGTCTTCCGTGTTTACAAGGAATAATTAAGAATCTGAGTTTATTTACTTTTAAGCACGTACTTAAATAAAAAAAATAATTGTGAATGACAAATAACCGTAATAAATTTCAGTTTAAAAAATTATATCTACGACTTTGGTCAATGGTGTCATGATATTTATATATGTACATACATACATATGTATTTATTAGGGTCATTGGATTGAGAGACATTTTTTCGCATATCGTAAAAATGTTAGGTTTTATTATTCACACTTTGAATACTTTCAAAAAAATTTAAACTTAATTTCAAACAACAAATAAATCAAGAACCACATAAAACGCTCTTCAAATCCTGCCAAATTTTGTGCTCCAAAAAACCTGCATGACAATCGCATCACATTTTAAATCTGTAACTTAAATTTCACAATTAACTTTCCAATTTACTGAGCATTAACAAAAAAAAAAAAAAAACAAGGAAAAGCAACCACAAATAAGTCAAGAGAACAGGTTTAGGAAAAAATTGCATTTTTTGCTTGCTTGCATATCTATGTATGTAGGTACTTATGTACATACATAGATGAGGAGATAATGGCTTGCGAAAAATCTTTTAAAACACGCATAAATATAACCCAGTTGGAACTATTTATATAGCATTTAATTAGTCCTACTATTTTATAAACCGGGAAAAATTAGGTACACGTTTTGGTTATTCGAGTAATCAGAGTTGATTTTAATTGGCATAACGTTCAGACGTACAAATTAGATCACAACAGTAATGGACGAGTTTGAGATATTTATACAATCGAGAGAATCATCGTAATTGCAAAATCGCAATCGAGTCAAAAGTTTACTCGTTTCTGGACTACACAGTCGAGATATTTTAGCGATTGCTTTGATTAACGGCTATTCGCGACTGGAATCAAACTCGCCCATCACTATTCAAATTAACAGATAAACAGGAAATAAATCTAGAAATTCTACATGGGATATTTACTTACCCTCTATGTACATATCATCGCTTAAACTTCATAACCGCCTATGAAAAAATGGAGATTTGTCAAATGTTAACTCCTGCCGCCCAGTTCTATCGATCTCTACCACAAATTTGGTCTTTGGGAAGCTCTATGTTACCTTCTAATGTGCTCTTCAGCTCTGAAGTCGTAGAGTTGAACGTCAGGGATTCAATTATAATTTTTGGCACAGATGTCGGTTAAGCGGTTATGGAAGTCTCAATCAGGCAGCTATGAACTTTCCTACACAAATTTGTATATGTATAAGTACATGATTATCTTTTTGCATGTTTATATTATTTTTTTGCACATCCGAAACAAGCAATCCAAGCGGGAAGAGATCAACCAAAAAGGTGTTTTTGCTTCCTACATGAATCCAGTTCTTAAGCGACGAATGATTTAGTGAACAACAAGCTTGTAGCAACAGCAGCAGCAGAAAAGCAGCGAAATCTCACCAAACAAAAACGCTCAAAAACAAACAAACAAAAAAAATACGCGCCAAAAAAAAGCGGGCGAAAATGATATGCTGCTGTGCTCGTTCGCGTAGAAATACCAAACAAATCATCTTTTCAACCGGTTTGACTTAAGTCACAGAAGATGCTAAAGTAAGCAGTTCGCAACTTTTGGTAGACGAAATATAAAAAAAGAAAAGAATTTCGCAAAAAAAAAAACAGTGAAAGAAAATTTTATGAAGAAGTCAACAACAACAAACGAAAAAAAAAATATTTAAAAGCAACATAACACTCTTTTATGCGCAAAGATTTTTTACCATTTTTGTTTCAGTTGCTTATTTGGCTGTCTTTTGGCGCATTCCAATCGGAAGAACATGAACAAGCAGCAGCGGCACGTAAAATGCGCTGCGAAGTAGATGTCGGAAACTATCGATAGTCAGCACCATCGATAGTGTACGATAGTTTTTTGCAAACTATCGATAGTATATGGATAGTTGACGATAGTTTCGGGTGATTTGGGAGAGTCTACGGCTACGCTCACACTGTAACCGCCTTTTGCCGTCCGGCAGCAAACACATCCACAAACACATCTGTTTTAAATGAGCACTCCCGATATCACCCGAATGTAAACAATACATGAAAGTAATAGAAGATGATCCAATAAAACTTTTTTCAGTACATTGTTTTGTTTTATTTATTTATTAGCCATTTATTCTTGTTCAAAAAAATTAATATATTAACCAGAGACCATAACAATTATAACAAATAAATATAAAAATCACTTGATAACAATTATTGAGCAATGGAAAATTTTTTCCATCATCAATAACAATTACTCAAAGATCGTTATCTTTTCGATTAGATCATAAATGTTATGAGCAATTGATATTTTTTTCGATGTTCCATAACAATTTCTGGATGATGAATATTTTTTAGATCAGTTCATAATTAATTAAGACTCGACCAATTGATAGCCCTAGCCAAGCGCTTTCATTTGATACTCATTTTGCGGTGTTCGGTAGTCCAAATGAAACCTGGGGCCATCCCCTTTCGTTTGATACCCATATTGTAGTGTAATTTTAATGTTTTTGGGTAATCACATTTTAAACGACCATGCGACAAGAATGCATAGTCGTATTTATGTTGCTTTGACTACTTGCTAGTCAGCAATTCAAACCCTGCATGGAATAGTTACCGTTTGTTTGGTGCCTAGTGGTCACATTTCAAATTTTCAATAAACTATCGATAGTTCAAACGATAGTCGAAAACCACCGATAGTGTAAACGATGTTCAGAAACCATCGATAGTGACGATAGTGCCATCGATAGTTTCCGACCACTCCTGCGAAGACGAATGTGTTGCGTATCGTAGAAGTAATCAGCGTATGTAGATATATATGATACATATAGGAACCAGTTAAGTGCAGAAGAAATTTATATACATATGTATGTATGTTCCCTTAAACTTGTCTTTGGCATGCAACCGAAATCGGCAGCGCGTGAAACTCATCGAAAAGGCGAATGTCTTTAAGTAAGAATGTTAGCAACTCAACCCGTTTCTTAGCCCTTTACGCTGCGTCAGTTGTGCACTTACTTTGCGAGTTCAAGAATTTATTTTCTTTTTTTTGTGTGTGTAAAGTTAGCGGTTGTCGACCTCCAAGCACGTGCATAAAACTGCATAAATATATATTTGTATACAAATGTCCAGATATATACCCGGTGAACATTACAGCGAACAACCGATATGAATATCGAACTTTGGATGAACATGGAACCCCATCCCAGCTATTTCCAACACTAATGGCCATATGTGGTCTATGTGAGGGATCACTGGATTTAACCTAGACTAGAACCAACCAGTCAACCTTTTCAACATTAATTTTAGATGGTGAGACTTTAAAGAGAAGGGGTCGTTTTTCAATCATTTTCATATTTCATACACACTTTTATTGCAAATTTTAATCAACTACACTTTCATACGGGGCTGTTATTTCTTCATCATATAATCAATTACAACATTCGCAATATTATGTCAATCAATATTATGTCAATCAAGCACTCAATCAAATTTGATATCGATCGATTTATTTGAGAGCAAGTCAGTTAATTGCGAATCAACTTCGAAAACAAAATAGGTATCTACTTACTTACTACCTTCATCCATGCTTAAAACGATACTTAAATACATAAATTATAACATTATATCTGTCATATCAACCTGCGTACATATGTATATTTAGATGTTTAAACGATAATTGTCAACCAACTGTGAAAAAGCAGAAAAAGCAAAGCAACCCACAGGGATGTTGCTCATACGCAGTGATGAACATCATTTGCTCAAGGATATGTATACTACATACATACGCGATTATATATGTATAAGCTCGTATTTGTTATAGAGACCACAATTGTTATGCTCAATTTTATTACAAATCGCAATAAAAGCCTTTCCCGTATAATTAACACAATAAAATATGGGTTGAATTAAGGTTAGCTATAAATATGCCATAGCTATAAATTCAAGTAGACATGTATATACACCCCTTTCACATACATATGTATCTACAATGTCCCTGAAGGAACGATGGGGACAATTGTCTTAAAATTATAGCCCTAGGTATAGTTGCATTGTAAGTAGACCAAAGAGATTTCAAAAAATTAATGCAATGTATTGCTAAGCAGGTCAATTGCCTCGAAAATAGTCCAAATGTAATGCGGGGTAGGTCAACTGGACTTAAATTGGTCCGAATGTAATGCATATTGTGCATTGTTTGTTATACGTAATTTGTATTTTGAAATATTTTTAACCATGGTAACTGTTACTGAAAATTGTTGATTATTAAAAATAAATTTTCCCATTATTTCTGAGGAATTTGCAGGATATTGGAAATTATTTAGTTTACTTATTACAATATTTTAACCGTTGGAAAAAGGTATTGTGAAATCAATGTAGCTATATTTTAAAACACATTTTCTATTGAAACTAACGCCTTTATTCTTATAGCGGCGGTTGACCGAGTCTAATCATTAAAGGACATCGCGGAA
Source organism: Urophora cardui (assembly GCA_960531455.1). Taxonomy (NCBI): domain Eukaryota; kingdom Metazoa; phylum Arthropoda; class Insecta; order Diptera; family Tephritidae; genus Urophora; species Urophora cardui. The sequence goes on from OY482674.1 coordinate 9,634,024, forward strand.
AATATAGTTGATGTGTGGATTGCGTCACAAAAATAATAACAATATATGCATGTGCATATGTATAATTTGTTATTTACTTTCTGCATCATGTATTTATTTACTTCCTTGCAATATGAATTTCTTCAATTAACTTTTAGATATAATGTTCAATTGTTTAATCAAATAAAATAAATTAAATAAATAAATAGAAAAATTAGAGACGAGAAATGGTTCCAATCTATATAGCATAAGTATACTCCGATTGTAGTGAGAAAAGGTCTAGATCAATGTATATAGAAAAAGTATATTCCGACTGTAATGCACAAATGTCCAATCGACCTAAAGCTGGTCCGAATGTAATGTAGATAGAGACAATTGACTTCGACCTAGGACATGCAATGTTAAATGTAAATAGAATTTTACATGGGATTGGACCAAATTTCGAACCAGTTACAATCACTTACAGTCTAGTTTAAGGAGTATACTAAGTCTACTCCGACATCCTACAGGGGTAGATTCTACATACATATATATTTTACAGAAAAATGTACATATTTACTCCAAAATATTTACGCCTTATTTGAGGCTTGTTGCAGATGACCAAAAGGCGTTTAAAATAATGTGAGAAATTATTTTCATGTGTTGATGTCATCAGACCATAATGAATTTTCTCTCTCTCTCTCCCTCTCTCTCTCTCTCTCTCCTCCTCTGAGAGGAAACCTTATTCCTAAGGCTTATACTTACAATATGAGCTAATGTGAAGTTTAAATACCTTACAATAAGGTTTATTCGCCAAAGAAAAGAAGGCGTAACTCACTGCTTATAACAGGGGATTATATGCGGTTAAATTATCTTATAATAGGGCTTATATATCTATTATATAAAAATGGATGTGTGTGTGTGTGTGTGTGTGTGTGTGTGTGTGTGTGTGTGTGTGTGTGTGTGTGTGTGTGTGTGTGTGTGTGTGTGTGTGTCCTTTATGGACTCCCAAAGTAATCAACCGATCTTTATGAAATTTTCACAGTAGATTCGTATGGTATTAGCGCACATAATAGGGTATATAGAATTTCGAAAAAGTGGAAACTTCCCGGAATATATGCCCAAATGTGGACCTAGAGTGACCCAGCAAGTGTTTGAGCAATATGGGTATCAAATGAAAGGTGCTGAGCAGGCCTTCAACATAGAGTTATTTTCATCGGAATGCCTAGGCAGAGTCCCCAAATATGGGCCAAAACGTGGACTCGGATGACCCTCGAATGTTTCTAAGCGATATTGGTATCAAATGAAAGGTGTCGAGCAAGGCTTCAACATACAGATATTTTCATTGTTATTTTTTGAGTCGGTTTCCAAGAGATGGTTCAAGTAGTGGACCCGGATGGTTATGGATGGTCCCGGTAAAGGTAAAGGTAAAGGTAAAGGCAAAGGTAAAGGTAAAGGTAAAGGTAAAGGTAAAGGTAAAGGTAAAGGTAAAGGTAAAGGTAAAGGTAAAGGTAAAGGTAAAGGTAAAGGTAAAGGTAAAGGTAAAGGTAAAGGTAAAGGTAAAGGTAAAGGTAAAGGTAAAGGTAAAGGTAAAGGTAAAGGTAAAGGTAAAGGTAAAGGTAAAGGTAAAGGTAAAGGTAAAGGTAAAGGTAAAGGTAAAGGTAAAGGTAAAGGTAAAGGTAAAGGTAAAGGTAAAGGTAAAGGTAAAGGTAAAGGTAAAGGTAAAGGTAAAGGTAAAGGTAAAGGTAAAGGTAAAGGTAAAGGGAGAGACCCATTATAACATAAAAGCTTTTGTTTGTCGCTGCGAAGCGGGACGGCTATTTGCTAGTACCTTATAATAAGGCTTAAATATGTATACCTTATAATAAGACTTATAAAACGGATTTTTTTGTTTAGCTGTTTAGACCACGTTTTGGAGGGTATATGCTTTAGATAAAGTAATTTTTATATATATACATACATACATACATACATATGTATGTATCAATATTGTACTAAATTTGCATAAACTTCCATCAGTCAGTATGACACTCAATCAAATCTTGTGTTAGATATTTGTTGACTGTTTCGCCAAAAAGAAGTGTCAAATTTATGTATATCAGTTGTCAACAAAAAATACATATATACATACATTTGAACATTTGAAAGTAAAATTCATGCCATTTATATTTGAACCCAAATCTGCCAATTTTTTTTTCGACAAAAATTGCCTTTCAAATGTCCTTCATGTTGAATGGTTAAATTTGGTATGATTTTGATACAACAGCAATTCAGAATCATTGCTCATCCCTATCCCTTCAAATTGGATTTTCCTGTGCCAATCAAACTTAGTGTGAATTGAATTTGTTTTGCTTTTTTCTGGGATTTGCATAAAGTTTTATTTTATGGCATTGAAACATTTAAATTGAACAGGACAGACGTGATGGCACGTATTACTTTGTGATTAATTTAGCTTGAATTTTATTTTTAACATTTATTTGCTTACATGTTTATTTATTTATTTAATTTAATTTATTTTTATTTTTTGAGTTTTAGGTAGTTAATATCCAGCAGCAATTACTACAAGATTCTAAGCTTCATGAATCCATGGAATTTAAAAAGCAAATTATACCAAGATAGGAGCCGTACATCAATGGCACATTTTTCGTGTAGATTTGAATATAGGATTACTGTTATCAGTTACATTTATTTGGTAACATAACAAAAGAGAATAAATGTAAAGTAGGTAAAGTTAAATATGAAAATTATCTGAGCGAAGCTTACCTTCAAATGACTGCTAGACAAGAGGAGGCTGCAAGAAAAGAGAAAATTGATATAAGAACTATTGGCAATATTATTTACTCATTTAAATCTAATTAAAAGTACTGGCGTTTATCTAAAACAGAAAAAATGATACTAGCGCCAGAAGAATTTGAAGAAGATGCCACAAAATGAAGACTAATTACGTCATTCGATCTATAAGATAAAATAAGGAACAATTTGAAATGGATACAAAAACATATTTAGTTACCCTCGATATTCAACATGAATACTTACTTACTTACTTAATTGGCGCGTAACCGTCTAGACGATTTTGGCCGAATCCAACATAGCGCGCCAGCCATTTCTGTTTTGTGCAGCGTGGCGCCATTTGGGAATACCTAGGGAGCCAGCATCTTCCATTTTCAGGACATGACCTGCCCAGCGCAGGATCTTCAACATGAATAACGAATAAACTTAGAATAAACTTAAAACCAACCATAGTTTTCCAGCATCTGCTGAAGAACTTTTCACTATCGATGATTTTCATTCGTATTCGAGTTCAGTCTGGAATAGCCGTCAATCGAAGCAATCGCTACAACATCTCGGTCATGCTAACGATTTTTCTCACTGCTTTCAAAGCAACCCTGAAACATCTCGTACTCGCTCATCACTAGTCGCAGCAATCTCCGACTCGGAACAATCGCAAAAACATCTCGAATGTGTAGTCGAGGAGCGAGTCAACTTTTGACTCTATTGTGATTTGGCAAAGATGGCGATTTTGCTCGATTGTCTAAACATCTCGGGCTCGCCCATTTCTACTGGTAACCAGCCAGAATTCGTAGAAATGTATTAGATTTGCTTCACGCAAATGGTATATTTTCGCAGCACATTTACCCACATTCCTAAATTCAACAGCATGCCCCAATTCAAATAATAAGCCAATCATTGCTTGAATCAAAGCTTGTTATTAAAGTTACTAATACGTAATTATGTTATACGCAGCAAAGCCACAACTTATCTGATTGCTGGCTTGAACTCAATTTACAATTATATAAATTTGTAATGCGCTTTCCAGTTTACATAAGAATCGTGTGATAGATTGAATTTTTATCAACAGTAAAATCAGTGAATATTATAATAACTACTAATTTATTTTTCCCCTTTTGTTAATTATCTCTTTTAACTTTTTAGTGTAAAATGCAGCTTGAAACGCTTAAGCCGGTTGTTATAAGTTAATTAGAGTTTTAGGAATTCCTACAGCACAACAAAATTTAACACACAAGTCTGCTAGTCACCTGCCGGACATAAAGAAAGTGACACGTTTTTTTTTTAATAACTTGAATGCAACGCACTAAACAAGCGGCAGCTTGGCTAATCCGTCTAGCAAATAACACATTTTTAATCCTCAATGAGCATTTCAAGCAGACTATTAAATATTTAAATGCGCTTATAGACACAAATATTTAAGCACATATTTACTCTGTCAAAAAAAAAAAACAAAAAAAAAAGAAATTAACATTAATCCAGTTTTTCATTTCTCAACTCAACTCATATGAGCCGTAATCAGCGATCGTATTTCATCTGCAGCAGCTGGGACAGGTTTAAGACGCACCTAAAATCTCCCATCTCAAATAACTACATAACAGATTTCACTTAAAAGTGTACAAATGGCAATGGAGAAAATTTCATAATGTTGTGGAGTATCATTTTGCTAATGTTTCCTAGAAGCTAGTTTTGGGTGTGTTTTGTTTTTTCGTGGATTTGGAGTGGGTACAGTTAAGGTGAGCCTTTGATTTGCAAGATTGAGTATTAGCTTTAAGTGGGCTCAAGAGAGTTGAAATATGTATATCTCATTTTGCTCACTTCTCCTCTAAGAAATGCTATTTTATTTAATACTAGCAAATACCCGTCCCGCTTCGCAGCGACAAACAAAAGCTTTTATGTTATAATGGGTCTCTCCCTTTACCTTTACCTTTACCTTTACCTTTACCTTTACCTTTATCTTTACCTTTACCTTTACGTTTACCTTTACCTTTACCTTTACCTTTACCTTTACCTTTACCTTTACCTTTACCTTTACCTTTACCTTTACCTTTACCTTTACCTTTACCTTTACCTTTACCTTTACATTTACCTTTACCTTTACCTTTACTTTTACCTTTACCTTTACCTTTACCTTTACCTTTACCTTTACCTTTACCTTTACCTTTACCTTTACCTTTACCTTTACCTTTACCTTTACCTTTACCTTTACCTTTACCTTTACCTTTACCTTTACCTTTACCTTTACCTTTACCTTTACCTTTACCTTTACCTTTACCTTTACCTTTACCTTTACCTTTACCTTTACCTTTACCTTTACCTTTACCTTTACCTTTACCTTTACCTTTACCTTTACCTTTACCTTTACCTTTACCTTTACCTTTACTTTTACCTTTACCTTTACCTTTACCTTTACCTTTACCTTTACCTTTACCTTTACCTTTACCTTTACCTTTACCTTTACCTTTACCTTTACCTTTACCTTTACCTTTACCTTTACCTTTACCTTTACCTTTTCCTTTACCTTTACCTTTATCGGGACCACCCATCACCATCCCAGCTCACTACTTGAACCATTTCTGGGAAACCGACTCAAAAAATAACAATGAAAATATCTGTATGTTGAAGCCCTGCTTGACTCCTTTCATTTGATACCAATATCGCCTAGAAACATTCGAGGGTCATCCGGGTCCACGTTTTGATCCATATTTGGGGACCCGGCCTAGGCATCGCAATGAAAATAACTCTATGTTGAAGGCCTGCTCAGCACCTTTCGTTTGATACCCATATTGCTCAAACACTTGCTGGGTCACTCTGGGTCCACATTTGGGCATATATTCCGGGAAGTTTCCACTTTTTCGAAATTCTATATACCGTATTATGTGCGCTAGTACCACGTGAATCTACTGTGAAAATTTCAAAAAGATCGGTTGATTACTTTGGGAGTCCATAAAGGACACACACACACACACACACACACACACACACACACACACACACACACACACACACACATTCATTTTTATATAATAGATCAGATAATTTAAAAATTGACGGAGCTAACCCAAAGTGTAGTGTTGCTAAAGGCAACCGAAAGACACCTATCGCACTCCTTGTAGTGAGGAGCCTTTTCGATATGTTGTTGTTGTTGAACCCACTATGACGATTGCCGAGTAGATTTCACACCTGTAATCATTCACAATGGTGAATAAACAACCGCCTTCAGCAGTGGTTGGCAAGCTGTATTTCTGCTTAAAAAGAGCTTCTCACCGATTTGTAGAATAAATGGAGTAGTGAATTGAAGCGGAGCTCATTTTATTATGATTCTCGTGTCACATTATTATTACATATATTTTTATAGATAGTATTACTTATTGCATGAAGAATTACTGCAATATTCATTGTATGCAAAATAAAAAATTTTATTCCAATTTTTCGCCTGCGGCGCTTTTTCCAATAACAATACACCATATTCAGATAAAACGAAAAATTGGAATTAAAAATCGCGCGATTTTTAATTCCAATTTTTCGCCTGCGGCGCTTTTTCCAATAAAACAAACACCATATTTAAAAAAAACGAAAAATTGGAATAAAAAATCGCGCGATTTTTTATTCCAATTTTTCGCCTGCGGCGCTTTTCCCACTAATACACCATATTTAAAAAAAAAAACCCCGTCTGCGGGCTTAATTGCCCTTTCGAAAGGGAAATAAAGCCCACATCGCCGAATAGGGCGCGCGGGCGTTCTTTCCCTTTCTGAGTGGAAATAATACCCACGGGTTTAATTTCGTTTTATTCGCAGGCGCTATTTCTTTTTCAAGAAAAGAAAAAACGCCCGCGGGTGTTATTTCCTTTTTTTTGGGAAATAACGCCCGCGGGCGTTAATTCCACGGTCGTTATTTCACTGCACCGGTTAGAAGTCGCATGATTTTACTCATATAAATTTTTGTTGATTTACAGCCATATCTCTTTACAAATACATAGCAAAGCAGCTTCACCAAACGGTCCAACTTCAAATACATTGGACGTTGTATGATCACTATTATTTCCACACAAAATTTAATATCCAAAAGCGGCAAGATCAAACAATAAAAGCACATTGACTACAGAGTTTATTACTTCTGCTTATTATTATTTTTTGTTTATTCTTCTTTTCTTCTTCTTGTTCAATCATCTGCAAATCAACGCTTGTCACGAATTGACCAAGTCACAACACAGAAATGTCAATTGTAAGTAATTTTTTTAAGATGAGCTGGCCGTGCCAAGCACTTCAATTGACTTAAGTTGAGTTGAGCTCACAGAATTTATTAGGCGAGCCTGGGAAAAGCTTGCACTAAGCGCTTTTAAGCGCGAAAAATAACAACAATAATTGCGCGAGTTCTTTATGAAGTTGAACGTTGAGGGAGTGTAAACTAAAATAAAATAAAATACACAAATTTTTAAGCGCAAACATGAAAGTTACTCCGCACAAACAACTTGTTGCTGTATTAAGTCAATTACCATGTCTACTTTAATGTTTGGCGACGGTGCTTTCTTTCGCCTTTACGCTTTTTATATGAGCTTTTTCCAGCCGCACAGCTATAACAGCTATAACAGCATAATAAAACGCACAACCTACCTTCGCATGCATTTTCATGTGTGTCATAGATGCCGCCTCGCCGGTTTTTCTTTTCTTTTTTTCCACTAGTAATAATAATAATAATACAATGGCGCTATTATAACTCTGACGAGTTTTATGGCCGAGCTTCTCTCCCAATTCGAGGTGTGCTCCTTTTTGTTTTTCCTACTAATTGGGTGGACCTACAGTTTTATGCCGGCTCCGAACGGCGAATGCATTTTTTGTGAGAAGCTTTTTCATGGCAGAAATACACTCGGAGGGTATGCCGTCCACTACCGAGAGGTGACCGCTGCTCTTAAAAAACCCAATAATTGGACCGTGGTTTGAACCCGAGACCTCTGGCATAGCAGGCGAGCACTCTACCCACTGCACCACAGCCGCCACACTAGTGGTCAGCGATAACTCGCTTGCGGTTTAGTTTAGCCAACACCAACGCAATAAAGTTTTTCTCAAGCATTTTCACTTTTCTTGACTTGTTAAGTTGTTGGTGACATGACAAAGTGGCAGTTAGTTTTAACTGCTCATATGCACATTCCTTGCTTAGTTGGTTTATAAAAGTAAGGTGTTTTGTGTGTTAAGCGCCGCGACGACTACTTTTTTTTGCCAATGCAACATTTTTTATTGTTGTTTTCTTTTTATCTGCTATCAACCCACAGCATCGCCGCCATCAAAAAAGGCGGCCGCAAAAATAATTTCAGTTTCAATTTCAATTACAACACACCGTATCCGTTAGTAGTGGATAGCTGGATAGTTAAATTTCTACTACTGACCCAATTTGTTGCATTTTTTCCAATTTTTTCGATTTCATTTGAAATATTATTTTTTTTTTTCGAATTGAAAGAAAAGCAATTTTAATTAGTTGGCACGCAGGTTTCATAACTTTAACTGCCTACATAATTGTATCTACTTATACTTTTGAATAAACTAATAAAAACTTTGCTACGGAAGTCTCAAGTTTTCACGTTTTAAGTGCCTCTGAAGTGGGTTGGTTGTTTGGTTAAGTTTAGTGGCGAGGCCTACAGACTCCAATTAGCGCCGAAACGCCGTTTCGATACCACGACTCGTGACTAAAGAGCCAGAACCAGAAGAATAGACTGTAGTAGAATATCAGGACAATTCTTATGCCCTATATCCATTCTGTTAAGTTTAGGTATCCTAACCAAGGATTGTCATTCTGTCTAGGCAGTGTGAAGGGCAACGCATGGCAGGTGATTCACCGTCCCCACCGCTCTAGAAAGATCACAGCTGCGACACAGAGTGTTATGGTCCAATCCCAATCAGGCCGCATGTGTGCCAATAACCCAGTATTCCGTGAATACCGCTGTTAAGCGGGGAAATACTCCCCTGCCCATCTTAAGAATGGTTGAGGATCGCACCACATTGTATGAAGGCCACAGATTTCTGCAGATTCTGCAGGTCCGCATCACGCTTCCATATGTTTTCAGCCTCCTCGAACCAGTGCCGAGAGATTTGGTGCTTGATGAAACCCAGGGGCGCAAGAACCTCCAGCGCCTCTGAAGTAGGTAAGCTAGGATTTTATTATTTACGATTGCCTTATTTTATTATCTGATGCAATGACAGATTTTCTGAAAAGGAGAAGAAAACTCAATGTTCTTAGACATTTAGTTGATTCCTTCTGGAGAACCTCGATAGAGTTGGCATTTCTGCGTATGCACTATGGCTCAAAGCCCGCCGGAACTAAAGAGGTGGGTTCGTGATCTACTTTAGTGGTCGACAGGAATCCATAGAATTCAGCAGCACCACTTCCTAACCTAAAATAATTAAACAAGGGTTGCAGCAGGTTCCCTTTATTGTTTAACTTCTACATCTCGGCGTCCTACAGGCAAATGAACGCAATGCAGAGGAGAAAACTAAGCAACTATATTTCCACCCGTCCTACCCATGTACGTCTTACTGAGAGACCAATCTCTCACCTTAGCAGTTGAGGAGCAGGAACTGTTATGGGAAAGCCGCGTCAATTTGGTGTATTTATACTCGAGGTATTGCAGTGTTTTGGGGTCTTATACGGACAGAATTAACACCGAAACACCAAATGTGTGTCCGTCATGCGAAGTCTCGTCCCACGACATGTACCATCTCTGGCCTGCAAATCAACTAATCTAAACCACTCACCAGCCGCATTGAAGAGCAAAATGTCTAGGGTCATCGCGACGTCAGAACTATTTCTCTATATTAGAGAGCAGAACTTTTGTTATAGAATTCTGAGAGTTTACGTAAAGGCGGCGATCAAGTAAGGCCCGATCAAGTCACAAAAAAATTAACTCTGCTACCCCATAAGGGTTTCATGAACAATTGGAGGTACCTTTCTACGAAAAACTTATCTATATTCTTTGTAATAAAAATTAATCTTACAAATTTTTAAATATAATTATTGACTAATTCTGAACTGAACCGACTCTATTCTCATAGTTATTTAAGCATTATTTTCTTTGTCACGGCACGTAAGGAAAATTTCATAAGTCAACTTCATAAATTACAGCCACATTTATACATATGTACGTTCACAAAAACCAGCCATTAATAAATATGAAATGCAAATAATTGTATATTTCAGCCTGCAATTATCACGTTTGCATTGTATAACACCGATAGGATGTACTAAAAAGTTTGTTTTTTCGCATGGCAAATGGGCTCGTGCAAATTATTTTATGTATTGCATACAATAAATATTCGAAAAATATAAAGTGACAAGTCACGTAAAAACGCGCACATAAAACAAGTTTTTTAAGTAACAATAAAGAAATAATTAAGTAGATAAAGAAAAAGCAAATACAAAGGAAAAAAAAAACAAGTAAATATTATGTACAAAAATCGGCTTACTAACTACATTAATGAGTCAAAAGTAAATAAAGCGAATTGGCATGGAATAGCATAGCCGAAGCTTAACAAGAACAGAAGGAAACTTAAAAATTATTTTGCACTTTTCATTGTGTTTATTAAAAGTATAACCTGAGAAATTGCGATTTTTTTTTTGCTAAGAGGAAACTGAAAATAATGCTGGGAAATATGCATAATTAATTTGTAGTGCTAAAACAAAAGCAAAAAACATTTGGCAGGAAATACAAAAACTTCTTATAAATAAATTACAGAAAACGTCAAGGAGCTTTTGGTGCGAATTTCTTAGACCGTATTTTTTCTACACGATTTGCAAAGGAACACTTCCACTGAGCTAAATTGGGTTTGGCAGCACTGTTGTGAACTTTAGGGGAGACAAACACAGCAAACAAAGCAAAATAAACAATTTTTGATATCGAAATGGAAACCTTCCCAATTTCCTTCCATTCACTCACTCAGATTAGAGCTTGTTATGGGCAAGTGCATAATGTTTAGGCAATGGAGATGTTTTAGTGATTGTTCCGAGTCGGATTGTTTGGTAACCTTTGTATTCCATTAGACTCCTCCGCCCACAAAAGTCGCTTCTTAGACAAATGTAGACATGTAAAAACGACATTAGTTTTCTTTAATTGCGAACCAAGTATCATGAATAATTTTTTTACGCCGCATTTGAGACGAAAAAAAATAATTGAGAATGAATCAGAAGCAAACAATTAGCGATTTTTTCAATTTGCGCTTATAACAATCATGATTTTTGCGCTTCAACGGCACAAAAAAAAACAAAAAAGCGTCTCATACGTGCAAACGTAAATATGTATTTTTGTATGTAGGTACATCTACTCACCGCATCAAAATATTGTTTTGATTACACTAACGAATTCTGACATCATTGCCGGTTTTAAGTCAAGTTTTTTAAGAATTATGATGGCAATTTAGCGTTTGTTTATATTTTATAGCCGAATGCGCTGAGAATTATAAAAAAAGTTATGCATATATTCAATTTTTCCTAACATTTACGATATTAGTTTTTACGATATTACAATTTTTTTACGTTAATAGACATTTTTAAAATATTTAACTTCGAAAATTGCCAAATAAATGAACCTGTTTTCAATGTTTGTCTGACTTTCTAGGTAAGTATTTAATAATTATGTAATTTTTTTCGATATTAATTTTTTACGATATTAAAAATTTTTCGAAATAAAAATGTTTCCATTTTTATCTAACATGTAATATTTACCATATAAATTTTTTATATATTATTTTTTTGCGGTATTAACCATTTTTTAAGTTAATCAAAATTTTTACGATATTTAACTTCGAAAATTGCTTAATTAACATGTTTTCATGCTTGTCTGTAATTTTTAAGTTATTATTTGCTATATAAAATGCCTAAAGTATAAATTTTTTTTTTATAATTTTTACGATATCAAAATTGTTTACGGTAATTAAGATTTTTACGATATTTATATTTGAAAATTGTCCAACAAACATGTTCCTTTGTTTGTCTGACATTTCTAAGTTACTGTTTACCATATAAAATGCTCAATATATATTTTTTTTTATTAATTTTTTACGATATTACCATTTTTTACGGTAATAAATATTTTTACGATATTTAAATATGAAAACTTCCAAAATTAATATGTTTTCATGTTTGGTCATTTTAAAGTTAGTTTTACGATATAAAATGCTTAAGATATAAATTTTTTCTTTGCTAAATAGGACGTTATTGAAAGAAATTCTGATATAGGGCGTTTTTGAAGCAAAATCTGAAATGGGACGTTATTCAAACAATTTTTGGAATAGGGCGTTTTGGAAACAATTTTTGAAATTCTCAGCCGTCGATATGAAATTAACATTTGACCAAAAGTAACTATTTCACTTACGGTAATAAATGCTTTCATGATATTTAGCTTTAAAAACTTCCGGGATAAACACGTTTTCATGTTTTTCTAATATTTACGTTAATACTTACGATATAATTTTTTACGATGTAATTTTTACGACATTATGTTTTACGATATTAAAATATTTTCAACTACACGAAACAAAATACGACTGCAGGGTATATAATATTCATTTTTGCCAAAAGTAACTATTTCACTTATCTTTTTCGTTTTTTTTTCTTTATTGTTTCCAAATTGCTTTTTTTAGTTCATTGTTTTTAACTTTTTTGTTGCAATTTTTGTCGAGTACATACACAAGTACTTATTCAAGTGTGTTCTTGAAATTCATTACTTAAGTTTATGTTTGTTGTTTTTTTTTCTATGTCACAGGTGTGTCTGGCATTCTACTATACATATGTATATACTTATTATATTACGGAAGCTGAACTTGAATAAATGATGAATAAAATATTACCTTGTGAGACAGTAACAAAAAAAAGTAATTTATGCTAAAGTTGAAAGCTTTCTAAGCGTTTAAGGTTGTCGGGTGACATATTGTGGGAAAAGTTCATAAATATTTGTATTTAATATTATTTGAAAAGCTAATAATATATTATAATAGATAAGGAAGTCGGTTTCTTTATATTTTTTCGAAGTCATAAATTTTTGATTGCTTTATACTACATATTTTTGAATTTTTATTAACATTATTTATGAGCAGCTCAAATATGTATACATTAAATGGTATGTGGTATTTTATTTTATTTCTTATGGATTTTCTTTTGGTTGGCGAAAGTTGCTTTCGTAAGCATAATTTTATATAGACAAACATAGTTTGGCCTCAAGCTTCTTTGCTTCTCACTGCATAAATAAATATTTACATACTTGCATAGAGCAATAAATTTAAAAACAGCTGCGCCAAACTATCTACAAAATAAGAAACAAAAAAAAACAACAATAAAAAAAAAACTTGCTTGACATTTAAACCTTTGTAAGCCATTTCGATTGCAGATGTTGCACATTCATCACATTTTGCTGTATGAGCTTCGTTGGCTGACTTGGCGCAGATTCACATTCTTATAAACAAACAAACCAATGTTTGTATGTGTTGCACATAAAAATGTAAATATTATTTGTTTTTTTTTTTTGAGCGCAATAAACAATAAAATTTAAACGCATTTAAAGCTTAATTTTTTAACACTCGCCGACAGACAAAGCTCAGCCGCCAAAAATAAATGAATGAGCAAATATTCAGAGACGTTAAGAGACGGTTTGGTCTCTAGTCTGTGTGACAATGAAATTTATTATTTTTCTCGTGACCAAAGTTTAAATGTGTCTAAACGAATTTATCTAGTGACTTATATATATGTATCTAAGCTTGTTTATATAGTAGAAATACAAACAAAGCTTTTAGTGTAAATAAAGAAATGATGAAACGCCAGCAAAACGCTTTGGAAATAAATCTCAGTTTTTGATGTCACGCCAGAATGATAAATACATGATATAACTGTGCCTTTTTTAATCATTAATCTTTTTTTTAGAATAGAATAATAAAATTTGCGTATTTGTGGGATGACAAAGGCTTACTAGTGACAAAGGATTGTACTGCAAATCAGAGTTATGCAAATAGTTCAACAACCATTAGAAAACGAAACACTGTGACACAAATTGAGGGTTGTTGTCTGGGAGCGGAGCAATTTTCACATGGAACGAAATACCACTTTACATATACTAAATACCTCAAAACTTTTTCCTCCCTGAGGTAAACATTTTTGAAATTTCCACTTTGAATTTACGAAATTTCATAAGAGGGATTTTTAAATAAAGAAAAAATGGGCTAAAATACGTATCGTATAGAAATGTGTTTTTATAAAACATACAATAGTAAAATTGTATGCGCTGTAATTTCGTAAAATACTTTAACCTGCTAACACCTCCACGAGGAGGTCGTTTTGGTTCCTTTTCCAAAAGGTAAACAAAAAATAGTATTTCAAAAGTCGCTAGAAAATTATTCCCCATAAAATTTCACTAGGGGTCTTCTCCACCAAAATGCAAACTGTATTTTTCCCTCGTTATGAATTGAAAATCCAGCCCCTTCTTGAAAAGAAATTTTAAATCAAGAGAGTGGTTGTCTTAAAGTACATACACACGTTTTCTCTTGTTACTATAGCAACATATATTTCTTATTTCTTTCCGAACTTATCTCGAAAGCTTTTCCACATACAATAAACTTTGGAAAACTAGGGTTGTCTACAAGTTGGTGCTTAATTCGATAATCATAGCAAATAACGAAGGCCGTTTTAAGACGTTTGGCGCACTCTTTATTTGAAATTTTCAAATATTAGACACATTCAAGTTTTCATACTCTCATCCACGTATTACAAAACTCTTGCCTATCAAATGCTTCAACTCCTGTCTACTACTCTTCCTAGTACAGCACACATACTACCTATAAAGAAAAAAAAAAAAAAAAAAACACAAACACCACAAAATCTCTAAATCTGCATGCAGCTCGTTTCTGATTCAAACAAATCTAAACAAATTGCAAAATTCGCAGCCCGCGTAGGGACCATCAACTAATTACCTAGAGCGCTTAAATGGACATTTTATGTTTTTTTACGCAAAGGAAACTGTTGGCTATGCTAATTATGGCCGCTGGTGTGGCTGGTGTAATGATAGCAGGTAATGGGGCGCATAAGGATTAAGTTTCCGGCGGGAAATAAAATGACCAAAAACCCATTTGAATTCATTTAACGCCACTACGTTATTCTAAAGTAAATAATGATGTTTGTGATTGCGGGGGAGGAAAGGAAATGTGTACATTTAATTTTGTGATTTTTCATTAAAATAAAGGAAGAATCTAGGTACTCACTTGATAAGTTGAAGGATGCAGGATAAGCTGGAAAAAGAACAAAAAAAAATAATAATTAGTTATTGCTGTTGTCAAAATAAACTTAAAAATATTTACTTCCAAAAATCTTAACCTTCTATGCACTAGCAAGTAACCGCCCCGCTTTTTTGTGACGAAACACACTATGCCACTGCCTATAAATCTCCCTACAACTCTCCATCTCTCGCTCCCTCTATCCCTTTCCAACCCCTATACTTCTCTCTACTTCTCTACCGCTTCCTATCAATAACATTCCGTGGCCTTCCGAGTCCACAATCGGTCTATTTGAATCGATTCAGATATCTCGGGAGCCGATTGAGATATCCACATAGCATGGATTCTACATGGAAACGCTGATCAGTTCCTTTCATTTGATGCCAATATCACTAAAAAATATTTTGGGGCCATCCGGGTCCACGTTATGGGTTCTAACCGGAGAACCGACTTGAAAGTTGGAATGGAATGAACTCTCTAGCGAAGCTCTGATTGAAACATCTAATTTGATAACAATATTGCACAAAAATATTTCGAGGCCACCCTGGTCCATATATTGGCCTATATCTCGGGAAGGCGTTGCGATACCGAAAGCAAATATGGTCTAAATTCATTAGCGGGTTCGTCGTTTGTAACTGAGTTCTTCATTACATAAAAAACATACGTGCAAAAAAGGAGCACAATCGGACCATAAATACGGGTTTTGCGATTATACCGACTCCAGGGTCATCTATCTGGAAAGAATATAGCCTATGTCGAGAATACTTAACCAAAGAATAAACTGTGAAAAATTCCTTTCAGTAGTTTTTGAGCCATTTCTTCAAACAAAAGCCCCCTAAAATTGTATGTGGTAGCTATATAGATTATATTAGGCCAGCTCACGACCATATGATTGAGGATTATTTTATATGGTACCTATGGATCGATGGAACTGGGCGCCTGTAGTTAAGGTTTGGTAAATCTCAATTTTGTCATAGACGGAAAGAAAGTTTCACTTAGGCGGTTATGAAATATAAGCGACCATAATTTCTTCCATTAGAAAGGAACATTGGACCCAGCATTATGCATCATCTTCTTCTGTCTTGTCTTCTTATGTCTTTTATTAGATAAACATTTTCTGGAATTTCATGCTCAATTTGAATATTAATCGCGCATTTCTTTCTTTCAACTTAATTATTCAAATAAATTTCTATTGAAATTCAAAACTTTTTTGGCAAAAAAAACCACACAGCAGAAGCGCGCGAGACCCACCGCAGTCTAGAACCAAAAAACAAAATCAATGCGCCACCAACCAACCAAACCTTCCAAAAAACGCATAATTTCAAATATTTCTTATGATCCAGCATCATTATTTAGTGGCCCTTTTTCTTGTGCCATATTAAATTTCCCAATTGTGCAAAAAAAAGCTGCAAATTCCGCTTGCAGAGCGAGCAACCCATAAATATTGCGCTAATTTTAATTTTTTTTGCATGAATGAATGAATGAAATTGAATACGAAATTGGTATGAATGAGCGTTCATTGTGTTCTTTTATTATTATTTTTTTTTTTTATTTTTGCGCTCGTTTGCATAAATTTCTTTCATAATTAAACAATTAGCTCGTAGCCATTGAGCATCAGCTTATGTGTTGGAATGATACTTGTATTGGAAAACGTGAGGGGCAGCTAGTTGAAGAGGAACGCATGATGTGTGGTCTTTTTTAGTCTTTGATCTTTATTGAGGAATCATTGAGATAAAAGTGAGTATTGAAAAAAATCGTTTCTTTTTGCATTTCAAATGATTTATTTTGCA